>JARHVA010006812.1:442500-825458 GCA_037957365.1 Torreya grandis | reverse complement strand
GAATTAGAGAGAGAGAGAGAGAGAGAGAGAGAGAGAGAGAGAGAGAGAGAGAGAGAGAGAGAGAGAGAGAGAGAGAGAGAGAGAGAGAGAGAGAGAGAAATGACCCCCAAAAATAAAGAAATGTGACATTGATTTAATCCTTATCCAAATGATACATAGTAATATTGGTTATTATTTTTCCTCTCTTTGGGAAAATGGCATATCACTTCATGCTTCATTAGTTTGAAAAGCTTGAATAAGTCTTTCTCCTTCAGTGGTGGTGTTTGACCCACATAGGTGCCTAAATCATTGGGCTAAAGTTATATATTCTTGGTGAAGAAGTAACCTAACTTTAAAGTAGTTATTTAATGCATAGAATAAGCTCTAATAAAATCCTATAATTTTTCATCTTAATATTCTAGCTTGATAGGCTCTTAGAAGACTTTCAAAGGCATGTTTGACTCATTTTTTAAGCTTGGCATAGGAAGGAGGAATTAGTATTTTTGGAGAGTGGAGACATTTTAAACCTTGATCACATCATTTAAAACAAATAATAACTTATTCCAACCTCTAATATGTCATATAATAGGTGTTATTATTTTTCCAAGGCTTATTTGGAACCATTTTGTAGTGATTTAGTCTTTTCACTCCTTGAATTACTACTCCTTCACTAAGGCATAAAAGAGAAAAGTTGGGTTTTTATTACAAGATTAAAATTTATTCATGGATGGTATCTCAAAAACATATCATACCTATAATAATGTGATTGGAGCCATAAATCACTCAAAAAGACTTGATTTTCTTCACAAACCTTGCATTCCTTCAGAATTCCTTGTATCCCTTTTTAAAAGCAAATCTCCTTGTCTAGGAGAATATGTAAAAGTGGGAGTATTTTTAGATATCCCCTATTCCCTTAAATATCCATATAAAATTTGGTGATTATATAATGAGTATAGATCTACTTTATAGCTTAAATTTTCTCGCAAATTAGGCCTAATTAGCCCTCTTAGGCCTAAAAAATGAAAATATTGCTCTTGAGACCCCACACACATGTGAAACTACAAAAAAAACACTTTATTTAGTTTACATATTAATGATCCATGTCAAATTTGGTGATTTGGATCATTTTGGAAGTATGAAAACCTTGAAATGGCTATTGGCAAGCTTGCCCTTTTGAAGCATTTTCAAGCTAGCCTAAAATATTTGAATGGTTTAGGAAATTATAAGAATTTTTGTATATATTTTTTATATTTTGAGGGTATAATAAATATTTAAAAACCTCTTAAATTTATTGGCATCAACTCATTCTCTCCAAAACCTTATTTTAGGCCAAAAACCTTGAAAAAGTATAGTTTTGTACAACTACATACAAGTGAAGATAAATATAAATTTAATTTTTAGTATCCTAAAAGAGTATAAAACAACATTTGGTAGTTTTTAGGGACAATTTATGTAATTTTATGTGCTTTTGAGGTCCATCTCTACAAATTAGTTACAACTGGGGTTTTAGGAGGGTTTAAGACCTATTTAGGGTCTTAACGATTGTTCATAAGAATGGGACATAAAAATTACCTCCTAATTTTAAAACCTTATTATTATACCAATTAAAATACTAAAAAGTTATTATAATCCCATGTAAAATGTGGGCAATGGTATGATCATCTAAAGTTGCTCTTTAGGTGGCTATCTGAACTTTCCTTGAGCATGAGAGGTGTCAAAAATGGGTTTTGGGTCTCATAAATAATTCAAAATGATATTAAAATCTCATAAAAATTAAATAAATCCATTCCATGTTTATAAATTCTATGTAAGTGTTCAACATTCCTCTATATGCATTTGTGCACTAGTCAGGGTGTTTGGGATTTAAGACTACTTTACCTTTGCAAACCGTCAAGGGCACTTAGAATAAGAAATGAAGTTTTTTTACACTTGATATTGTATTAATATAATTAAATTTATTTTAACCTACCTTAAAATCCATTCATTAGGTCTATAATTTTTGGTTTATGTTCTTGAGCTCAAATGAACCTCTAGGTCTCTTGAATAGACCCTGCAAATGGAGTAGACCAAGTTTGAGACAAAAAATGGATATTTATATTATTTGTATTAAATTTACAAGACAATTTAAATCTAGATACATTAATTACCACAAATTTTACCAAATTTCATAGCTTGATCATTCCCATAAAGGCCTCAAAACTCATTTTCCCTAAAACTAGCTAGTTGGTTGCCTGAGTTTTTATGCTTCATGGGTCTATGACTAAGTTTATTTATTTTCACCTTGTCACTATGGTATGCGAGTGAAAATAATTATTTTTTAATGTTATATAAGACTTATTAAAATGGTAATTATCCTTCCTTAGTCACTTATCAGTCCTATGCCCCCTATCAAAACACCATCTCTCTTCATCTCCTTTTAGCTTACACTCTGCCAACACTAGCTACAGGTAACAGTTTAATTATGGGAACATGGAATAAGTTATATCCACTCCAAAATTAATTATAAATTTAAACCTCAAAAATTCATTTATAAACCATTTTTTTTTTTTTACCTTTTTTAATCCCATTAATGCATACATAAGTACATTCATGATCTACATGTTACAAATACCTCCATGACCCAAACCTAACACTAATATAGGTGAATATTTAAACTCACTGGATCCAATAATTAAATTCATCATGGTTTAGGTATATAATAATTTTTAAGGACATTATTTTCTCAAATCCCATACCATAAATTCATATCTTCATCTCATTATATAAAGATCAATATCTAACCCTTAGTCCTCTATTTTCTTTTGTTCCTCACCCTACCACTGCGAGTGACACTTTATGCTAGCTATAGATGATGTTTTAAACATGAATTTTAGGTAATATTTGTCATTTTTGTTTTTATACTCTATAATTTTCATTTAAATGGTCTCTATGTAGTCCATAACCTCATTTGAAGCTTCATTTACCTTGAAATTCTTCAATCATTGATCTGCCCACTTCTTGGGCTTATGACTGAGTGTGTTTGTAGATATGATTGTCGGTCCATCTCTTAGGATCTTAATTTTATATAAACCTAATTATCTTGTTGAGAATATATTGGATCAAACCTAGTTACAATTAGGTGTTTTCAATGATCCATTCACTTCAATATCTTCATAAGGTCTCAAGGTTCCTCTTTTATTACACTTGGTTCATCTCTTCTTAGCATGGTTGTAGGTGATAATGATACACCTCTATACATAATGTTGTAATATTGGTATGTATCATAATTTATCTATGGATCAACCTAGGAAAACTTCTTCCTCATAATTTAACCCTTTTCACTCTCAGAGTGATCCCTCAAAGTGAAGGCTTGAGTCACATCTAATCATTTAGTTCCTAAAAATCTCATTAACCACACTATATGAACTGAGATAGAGTAAAATCATGGTGTATGAAGTGTGAGGTTTGTATGGGATTAATTGTGTCCATTATATATTTTAATTATGGTTTATCTATTTCACTTTTCTTTATCTCCAAGAAACTCCTTAACCATACCTTGAAATATCCTCATAACACTCAGTTGTAGGTGAAGGTCTGACACAAATGTATGAACTTGTAGGTGTTGATATTTTGGTGTGAATTTGGAAAACATTATCTTATTCCTCAACCACATACCTTGTCTCTCTCATTCTCAAAAAAATTACATCATGTGGATCCTCTTCCAGATTCATGAAACTTATTACTAAACCTTGCCCACCTTTTTCACACATGTCCTTTGGTGTATAGATTGTGTACAAACTATGGAGCTTTGTGTGTTGATAATGAATCTTCTTGATAATTTTTTCTTTATTTTTATGATATTAATGATCTTTAATTATCTTCATTTAAATCCTCTATGATATCAAGACATGCTTCGTATGGATTTGGGTCTTCCAACACATTTGATAGATTTACAAACCTGTGAATGCTTGAGACATTTCATGAACTTGATAAAAATCCAAGTTTGGACCATGTTATCCATTGAGTATTTGATTCCAATAAATCAATAGTGTCTCTTTTTATGATCCATGAAATTACTCATTTCCATTTAGTTCAGACCTGGAAAGATCATCCAAATATAGTACAAATCTCTCAAGAAGCAAGTCACTTGGATATTATGGAGAAAGAGAGCCATTTAAAAAAAACATAAATTACATGGATTTTAAGGATATTTCATGAGTGATGGAGTATTATAAACATATTAGATTGACCATCATGAAGAGAAAACCAAACTTGTAAGAGAACTCATTAGAATAACCTTTACACCAAGGCCTTCTCTCATCAAGTGATTGTAACTCATTGAGATGAATTATATAATAAAACCAACACGAAATAGAGATAAAATACCTATATAAAACACCTTAAAAATAGTTCATCTCCATATATTTTTTATCTTAAGAAACAAGTGCACAAATAGGCCCCTCTTAAATGAATAGGCCATAGTGACATGTTGTCATTCTTAGAAATTGTTCATAAATAATAGGTCACCAATATGTAAAAAAAATAAACTAATTTAAAGCTTACTTGGACACATAACAATGGAAAATTTTTATCTCCTAACTCTCTCTCCTCTTTCTGTATCAAGCATTTGAAATCTTCCCCTCTAGAACTGCCAAGGAGGTTGATATAAGAGATGAAATGGTTTTTTTCACTTTAATACCTAAAACCTCCTCTAAATCAATTTTTTGACCTTGTCATGGATAAATAAGGTCCTAAAAATTATTTAATCTCAATTTCACCTTGAGAACTGTAAGGATGGGCTCAAAATAGACCTTTTTGGCACTAAAACTACTAAAATCACTTGAGAAGTCAAATGAAATTGATGTAAAATGTTTCCATTAGATCTTTTAATACTTGAAGAAGTACATCATCTCTTGAAAATCAAATTTTTTTGTTCTAGGGGTTGGAATTTGGCCTTGGGAGGCCAAATTTCTAACACTTTCATTAATTTCTTGAGGCATACTTGGGTTTATTTTCTCAAGTACAAGAATGATTCATTTTATCACTTTAAAGTCTTTAAGGCTTTTGTCAACAAAAAATCTTCTAATTTCATCAATAAGCTTCATATAGATAATGGGGAGGTACTTTAGTTGAGATTTCTCTACTTTTTTTGTAGCTCATGGTATTATTCACCAGCATTCTATTACACATACTCCAAAATAGAATGGTTTATCAAAATAGAAGAACAAAACTTTGAAGTATATGGATAAATGAATGATGCATTCATGGTATTTGCCTCTTATCTATTAGTCATATGTAGTTAATTGTGTGAACTACATTTAGAACCACACACCATATAAAGAACTTGAGAATTTGACTCTAGAGGAGGCTTGGTCTAGATACAAGTCTGACATCTCATTTTTTTGAGTCTTTAGGAGACATACTTGGGAATTTGTCCCAAATAAGAAAAGGAATTCATTGGATGAGAAGAAAAAACCTTTGATTTTTGTATGGTATTATGAGGATATGAGAAATTATCATCTGTTAGATAATGATACTTATGATATTCATTTTTGAATACATGTACAGTTTGAGAAACACTTCACATATCATGATTCCTCTATTAGAAGTACAATCACTGAGAGAGGGGTGAATCGTTGATACTAACTAATCCAATTCTAGTTACAAACTCATAATCATTCAGCATACATCAACTTGATCAACATAAACATGAAAGCATATACATCCAAAGAATACATAAGAGCATACATCACATGAACACATAATAAATGTGGTAAAATCTCTTAGGGGATAAAATACACTGAACCCTACAATATAGACTATAGTCTTATAAAACAAGATCCAACATTTACTATCACCCACTAATCAAGGAACACCCATTAACACCCATCCCATAAAGAGGAACCAACCCCCTAAGAAACCAAACACCCTATCAAATTCCTTGATCTGATCTCTACCGTTGATCTAATGTATTTTACACCTAATGATTGACTTCTCTTACTTGCACTCTTTCCCTTTTACACTCTCACAAACTTGCACACACAAGCAATTCATTCAAAACACCCTTTTGGATCACTCTTCACTTCTAAGCACATACATAATTAGAAAATCTATAAAAAATCTATCAAAACATCAATAACATGACCTGTAGGTCATGTGCACACTCCTTAACATTCTCATCTCTTCAAACCATCCACTAAGCACACTCACTTAATTAGCCTTTAGGACTTACTCACTCAATTTTCATCTTCTAGGATTATTAGGTCCAATGACCTATGTGTTCACATTTATCAACTTGATCAGATAAATATGACTGATCCTATTTTCTCTCTTATAGTCCTTACTAATATATACCTTCTCTTTCAAAGGTTCCTTCACTCAATATCACATCTGCTCTACTCTTCGCTCTTAAGTCTAGAAACCATTTCTTTGGTCTCTACTATTTATATATTCTTCATTATCTTCTTGGTCATCTAAAATACTTTCCTTAATCATTAAGATTTCTATCACACTAATACATAGCTAAAATACATTGTTATAGGTCAGCCATAACATCTATGGGTCACACTTAAGAAACTATGCCTTTCAATTAGGCCTTAGTAGCCCTTATAGGTCTCATGGAGACCTATTCATCTGTTTAGCAATTCATTTAGAAAATTAAGAACATACGATCAAACTAAACTATATGGGTCCAATCCATATACCCCTTATGACATCTTCATGTGATTGCTCCTACCAAAACTCCCTTTTTCTAAAGCATAATTTGCTCAAACATTATTCTGTACATAGGAACATATTAAATGAATAAATATTCAAATTTTAAGCTCAATATATTTAACTATACATATATTCAAACCTTCTAATTAGATTCTCTAGATGCACCTTGAAGTCCTCTATAAATTTTCTTTTTATTATATCAATAAATTAATCTTAAAACAAATGTTATAGCTAAAAAACTAAGCATATTTTTCCCTCATTAATTTGAATATTTAAATTCCAAAGATAACTATATAGACACTAAACATCAATCAACTTAACCTCGTCTCATGCTTCTTGGAAACTATGGACAAATATGCACCATTTAACTCCTCTAAGTAGCTTAGATTTTGTCATGTAATGTTCACCATTGATCTTAGATCAGATCTCCCATGATTTTTCCACTTGGTAGTTCTACGTGCCTTTTACACATTTGAATTTTGACTTGAACTACACCATCGATCTTGTCAATACAAACATCCATTAACCACTGATCTTCTATCAACTCTTTCAAGATTATGACACTTGTCACCAATGCATGCCTTTTGAGCATTCTTTGATAATTTGACTTAATATGCATTGTTAGATCATTACTGATAGGATCACATGCTCTATTAGATCATTATCCATATAGATTAAATGTTTACCATTATATCTATGGTCTAATTAAATATTAACCATAGATCTTTGATAATACAAATTTGGACAAGTATGGGAACTTACTGAATTTTGCCTGAGAGGCCAAATTTTCACCTCAATAACTTTTTCTACACTTAATATCATGACCTAAAATTTGAACCATATGATATCCTTACATAGGTAAATATATTCATTTATCAAACTACTCCTAAAATATTCACACATGTGAAATATATTTCCATCAATATACTCACTTAGATTTATCTATCAATATGACTACTTGAACATAAACATACATATGACTACTATGATGACTTCATTTCACTTCCAGAAGAACTCTAAGGACTCATGACATCCCTTACAGTCTTTGCAATATGTCCACACCATCAATATCATCCATCAAATACCTATCCAATTCAAACACTAAAGAACCATGAAAGAACATTAAATCACACTTTATCATTGTCATTCTAGCACACATGACACCTCATTGACATCTTTGGTCACCTTGGAGACATCATTGACCAAACTCCAACATTTTCCTTCTTTTTCATTAATATCAACACCAATACAAAGCTTATGCATAAAATCTATCTCTCTCTTCAAGCACTTTCTACCCCTTTGACACAATGATAAAGTGGGCTTAACTATTATCCTGTAGACCTAAAAATACTTCAAGGACAAAAAATAGGAAAGGACCACATCTGAGAGATGATACAAACTCCCCCTAACACTGTGTAAACTAATTCTTACCTTGAGATTCTCAAACATGCTCCATGAATACACTCTTCTTTGATTATACATAGATTTTATGAAGACAAAATATACATGGACATTATAAAATACATGAAATTACCTTGAAAACATTAAGAGGGACTCCCCCTAAGTCACCTAAGCTTAGGCACACTTTGAGCACCTTCAGACCATCTCCAACCATGAATAAAAAACATAATTACCTCCATATCTTCTCTCTCAGATTCAACTACATAGTCCTTTGATCCTATGACCTGGCCATTTACAAAGTTCCCCCTTTATTTATGCATGATAATTTAATACATTGTCAAATCAAGTGACTTGGTTTGATTAAGTCATCATATCAACATGCTTGAGTTCACATCTATAGTATACTTCTTCATATCTCCACCATGATTGGAATATCTCACCTTCAAAACACTTTTTATGTAATATAAAATATTGACAACTCATCATCCTTGATTAGACACCTAGATACTTCTATTCCCTACTTGTAGACCTTGCATACATAGATTTATTCTTCAATACTTTGACTAACTAGACCATCCTTCAAAGATTTGACCAAAACATTGAATTTAGGATCACTATCCTTGAACATATCTTATCATGTCCTTCCATAGTAAACCAACATCTTCATTCTAATGACCTTTCTTTCCCTAAAACAACAATGAAATCTAAACTACCATCCACCATGTTTCTTCTTGCTTGTCAAGTATCTCTTTGAAGCCTAGATAGAGACACCCTAACCCACAATGTCCTAGAACAATGTGAAACCAAGAGTTTCCCACAACTCCTCATATTCCTTCTCCTCCTTGGTCATCTAATACCGATAGTTTTTCCTCTTCTTAGGATTAAGAGAAGTAACATGCTTATCCACTACAATATTCTACTTTTCCTCTAAGATTGAATTGACAATACATGGAGACAACAAATATTCATAACATATCTTTTCATCTGAAGAAATAAACTCATTATTGGGTATTGACAACTAATGTTCTTTACATTAAACTTATTTCACAACAATATTATATTCTTTTGGATCCATACATACCTAAAAATTAGACTTAATTATCACTTTAGTCTTTTATTTCAGCTTGACTTGAGCTTACTTTTGATTCTCCTTTTCTATCTAGATAGATGACACATTCTTTTAGAATTCTTGAACCTTCTTCATATTTTTTTCCTCTTTTTATATAATAGGTAGTCTACCTTGATCTTTAAACTCAACTAAATTATTTTTATTGGTATTTAATTCCTTAGGATTCCATATCAAGGATTGACCTTTCTTGAGAACACTAAGATGTCCATACTCCTTATTATGATTTGAGAGATTTATTGTACAATATATTACAATATGACCAACTTGATGACAATTGAAATAAATAAAATCATTCATACCTTCTTCTTGATGAATATTAATAATCTCATCAAACCTACCATCTTGTCTCTTAGGTTCATTATGATCAAATTTAATTGTCTTTTGTATCCATACCTAGATTAATCTTTTACCATATATTCTGTGGTAGAATCTAGCAATATATCCCATGTCATGATAATTATAGTAGACTACATTATCCATGCCTCTACCTGACTAGTTTCTCTTCCTTATATAGTTTATTGCCTTATGACCAAACCTATGACAAATAAAATAATTATAATTAAAATATCTTTCATATGTCATGGAATTTGGCTACCTAATGGATCTTTTCTTATTGATCTTAGTACTTGCATCCTTCTTATCTTGAGCTGACCTCTCTTGTTCTTTCTCAATCTTGTTTACCTTGAAAACAAATTGCTCATGCTTATCCTTCAATGAATCTATCTTGATCTTCAATTGAATGCTCTCATCCTCTTTATCTCTCATACTTCAACTTACAGCCTCCAACTAAATTTAGAGAACTTGGAGGATTCCCTCTTAGCTTCTTTAGCCATGTCATCCTTAAATATACATGCTTGCTCTTCAATAATATTTATAGAATCAATATTGGACTTCAACTAATCATGCTCACCTTCCTTTAAACTAAATTAGGCATTTGTCTCTTCTAACTAAGACTTGAGATGTCTTCATACTTCCTATTTTGAACTCAAATTTGTCTTTGTAACTCTTAATTAATTCTCAATAATGTTAATCTTCTCTTTATAATATTTTTATCTTAATCTTGCCTTTAAGGATTCTAACTCTTTATTTAGCTTAATGCACTCATCCTTAATAGACTTAAATTTTGAGGTCATGATATTATTCTGAGCTTCTTCTTGATCATACTCTCTCATCTCACTACTGTACTTTTTAATAAGTGCCTTGAGTTGATTGCACTTTTATTTACTTTATTTTAGACATGCATAAGTAACCTCCACTTGAGCCTTAAACTCTTGATTCTCTTTCTTTAATTGCTTAGCCATATTGTAGCTTATATCACCTTCAAATGGATAAACTTGCAAATAAAGTCTTAATCTAATACTAATTGTTAGAGGTATAATCCCTAAGAGAGAGGGTAAGTCGATGATGCTAGATAATCTAATTCTAGTTCTAAACTCTTAATCATTGAGAATACATCAACTTGATCAAGTAACATAAACATAAAATTACATACATCCACAGCATACATAAGATCATACAACACATGAACACATCATATATGTGGGAAACCCTTTTAGGGGATAAAACCCACTAAACTCTAAAAGATGGACTACAATCCTATAAAATAAGATTTAATATTTAGACCATCACCAACTAATCAAGGAACACCCATCCCATAAAGAGGAACCAACCCCTTAGGCAACCAAACACCCACTCAACTACCTTCATCTAATCTCCACCTTTGTTATGATGTCTTCTAGACCTCGTGATGGACTTCTCTTGCACTCTTTCCCTTTTACACTCACAAAATTACACACACAAGTAATGCATCCAAAACATCCTTTTGGATCACTCTTCACTTTTAAGCATATACACAATTAGAAAACTTGAAAATACTTTTTAACAACATCAAAAACTTTAAATTTAGGTTATGTATGCACTTCTCAACATTCTTAGCTCTTCAAACCATCCACTAAGCACACTCACTCAATCAACCTTTAGGGCTTACTCACTCAATCTACCTCTTCTAGGCTTATTAGGTCCAATGACCTATGTTTTCACATTTATCCACATGATTAGATAAAAAAAATTGATCCTCTTTTCTCTCTAATGGTCCTTATTGATCTATACCTTCTCTTTCAAAGGTTTTTTCACTCAATGTCAATCTACTCTACTCTTTGCTTTCAAGTCTCGAAACTATTGTCTTGGTCTCTACTATTTATAGAGTCTTCATGCATATTATATTCTTAGTCAGAAAAAATACTTGCCTTAATCCTTAACACTTATATCATGCTAAGACATATCTCTAACATCCTTACAAGATGGCCATAGCATCTATGGGTCACAATTAAGCATCTACACCTTTCAATTAGGCCTTAGTATCCCTTATAGGTCTCATGGAGACATATTCATTGATTTAGTACTTAATTAAGAAAATTAATAACATATGATCAAATTAAAATATATGGATCCACTCCATATACCCCTTATTACATCTTCATGTGATTGCTCCTATCAAAACACCCTTCTGCTAAAGAAAATTTTTCTTAAACATTATTCTGTACATAGGAACACCATGAAAAAATAAATAGTGAAAATTTAAGCCTAATATATTTAACTGTACAAATAGTAAGACATTCTAACTAGGTTCTCTGGATGCTCCTTGAAGACCTCTATAACTTTGCTTTTTACTACATCAAGAAATTTATCTTAGAACACAAGTTATAGCTCAAAAACTAAGCATTGGTTTTCCCTCATTAATTTGAATATTTGAATTCCAATGGTCACTATATAGACAATAAACATTGATCACCTTAACCTCATCTTATGCTTCCTATAAACTATGGACAAATATGCACCATCGATCTCCTCTGAGTAGCTTGGTTTTTATCATGCAACACTCACTATTGATCTTAGATCAAAGCTCTTGCAATTGTGCCACTTGGTAGCTATGTATGAGTTCTACACATTTGAATTTTGATTCAAACCACACCATAAATATTTATCAATATAAACTCCCATAAACCATTGATCTTTTCTCAACTCTTCTAAGATTATGACACTTATCACTAGTGCATGCCTTTTGAGCATCCTTTGACAATTTGAATTAATACACATTGTTAGATCATTATTGATAAGATCATGTGCTCTATTAGATCATTATCTATTCATATTAAATTATCACCATTATATCTATGATTTGATTAAATTCTGACATAAATATTCAAAAATGCAAATTTGTCTAAGTATGGGAACTTAGTGAATTCTGCCCGAGAGGCCAACTTTTTGCCTTAATAAATTTTGATACGCTCAACCTCATGACCTAAAATTTTAACCATATATTATAATCACATAGGATAATCTACCAATATATTAAAATTATCTTTAAACCTTCATGTGTGTGAAATATAACATCATCAATATACTCACTCAGTTTTACCTATCAAGATGACTACTTAAACATAAACATGCATATGACTGCTCTGATGAATTCCTTTCAACTAAAAAATAACTCAAAGCACTCATGACATACAATATAGTCTCTGAAACATATTCATACCATCAATATCATCCATCAATTTCCTATCCAATTCAAACACTAAATAATCATGTAAGAACACTAAAGAATACTTTTTCATTGTCATTCTAGCACACAACTCCTCATCAACATCCTTGGTCACCTTGGAGACATCATTGACCTACATACAACATCCTCAACTTATTCCATGACTTCTTATTTTGATGATTCATCACCTCCTCTTGAGGATTCATTCTTTGAGAATCTAATTCAAGAGGTCCCTGAAGAGGTTATAGAGGTTAAGGATCCTACTCATACTAATATTGCCACTATGCCATTGTGGGCTCATACTATAGTTTCTAAATCATCACCTTCCATATAAGATCTTCTACCCACTTAACATAATCATACACATTCTAAAAGTACTATAATTTTTTGTCAATAATTATTTGGGGATCTATGATTTTTTTCACAATCTTATGGGATACAGGAGTGAGATAATGTGATGGCAGATGAGTAATCTTCTTTGATGAAAAATAATACTTGGTAATTAGTCGCTCTTCTTAAGGGAATAAATTTGGTTAGGTTTAAGTGGATTTTTACACCAAGTATGTAGTTAATGGGTCTATTGATAAGTATAAGACATGTCTTATTGAAAAGGGGTTCTCACAAGTTGAAGGTATTAACTACTTTGATACTTTTTCACCCATTGCAAAGATGGATTCTATTCACCTTGTACTTTATATTTTTTCATGACATGGTTAGCTAGTGTATCAAATGGATATTAAGAGTGCCTTCTTACATTGAAAATTTTAGGAGTGAATATATATGGATCATCTTGTTGGGTTTGTTCATGATTCTTATCTTGTTTGTCAACTTAGGAGTTATCTTTACAATCTCAAACATGCCATTCAGTCTTCATATGAGAAGATAGATTCTTTTATTATCTCTACTAGCTTTATTCACTACCACTCTTATCCCATAATGTATATCTAGTGTATTGGGGAGGACATTATTATACAAGTATTTTATGTTGATGATATGCTTCTCACAGGTAGCTCCTCTTCTCAGATTCACGCTATTCAGTAGACACTTTTAACATAGTTTGATATGTTATATCTTGGTATTTTATACTTATTCCTTAGTTTAAAGATTTCATAATCAGATACATGGATTTATTTGAGTTAAAAAAAGTACACCCTTGATCTTATTCAACTTTTTGGCATGGATAATTACAATCCAAGTCCTTCTTTTTAGTTTGGAGTGACTATCACTGCTACTTATACTACTTCACTTTATGATCCTATATTATATAGGTAGATCATTAGGATTCTTATGTATTTGATCCACACTCACCTTGATATTTGATTTATAGTTGGGCTTGTATATAGGTTTGTACATGATCTTCATGATAGTCATTGGTAGGTTGCCAATGAATATTTTATGATATTTGTGAGGCACTACTCATTTTAGATTACACTACACTAGGGTTTCTACTCAGTTGGTTGGGTACAATGATTTAGATTAGGCAGGTTCTCTTGATGATGGGAATTCCACTTCTATATTTATCTTTTGTCTTGGTTCTTCACCTATTACTTGGTTGTGTGAGAAGCAGAAGGCTATTACACTTTCATCTATAGAGGCTGAGTGCAAGGTTAAAATTACATCAAGTCAACATGCTATTTAGCTTTGTAAGTTATTGATAGAATTTGACTTCACTCAGGATATACCTACTATACTTTGGTGTGACAACTAGAGTGTAATTCACATATCTCATAAACCAATTGATCACCATCAGATCAAGCACATATGCACTTCATTCATCAGCACATTCAGGATGGAGTTCTTAGCTTGGATTACATTTCAACTCAATAGTAGGTTGTAGACATATTCATAAAGCCTTTTTCATCATCTTATTTCCTTGAGTTGCATGGCATGCTTGGGATTTTATAAGTTGTATTTTGGGGGTGTTTTTGATGACATATTCCTTCTTCATTTTATAGATACATATTATACATGAATACCTTATTAGATCTAGTTTCTAAGACTCATACTATAGATATGCCACTGTTTATTATCCCCTAGCTTCACTTAAGGGGTGGTGTTAGAGTATTTATTTCTCATATTTTCTAGACTATTATCTAGGTATTTCATCTTTTTTGTGTTTTATCTTATGTGATGATTTATCTCACATTGCTTAGTTAGGCTAGTTTATAGTTTTGCCTTGCCTACTTGTGTAAGGGCTTTATATTGTACTAGCATGTCTTATTCTAAATAATATATGATCTGCCTTGTTTTTACATATCATATTTGCAGATTCTTTTTGTAATGTTTTTTGTTGTTAAATATTTAGATCTTGGATTCTTGGAATGTTTTTACCATTCTTAATAGTATAATATCAATTTGGCCTTTTACACTCAAATTTATATGATTATTTCCTTTCTCTACATAATATGAATATCATAGTTATATTTCATTTAGGTTAATTTATATATATATATATATTTCTTAGTGAACTCGATCATTGACTTGAGTTCAGGAATCCCTAGGTCTCTTTTATGGTTTCATCATGTGGACACCTAAATTATACCACATTTAGTGTTTTAGTTAAATTTTTATAAATATTGACACACTAACTCAACCACCACCAAATTTGAATTATATCCTAAGCTCCACTAACATCATTTCTGCCTTTTTTGAATTAAGTTAATTAATAAATATTAATTAATTAATTAATCATGCACACATAATTCCATAAAATTGATTAAAAATATGGAATTTTAAAATCACCAAACATCTTCCATATTCTTCTCAACCAAGTGTTAAGTTATTAAACCATTTACTTAACTTCCTCAACCAATTATTGAGTCATAATTAAGCCTTCCAACTAACATGGTGATTGATCCAACTACCTTGACTCATTCATGATAAAAATTTAAATACCAACTAAAATCCTCATTATTTATCAAACACACAAGGATTTGATTTCTTCCACATGGATGGGGACTAAAATAAAACCATCCAAAATTAACATAATCCCATAAATCTAGATTTCTCCCAACAATCCATCTTCTCACCTTAAATCCTATAAATTGAAGTATCATCCTCCATTATAAACATCCACCATAAATTTTTTGAATGGCTATCAAAATTAACTTGTTTATCCATTTGAGAATTAAAAAATAACTTGCTTCCATTGCTAAAATGTCCTATGCATTAGAGATTGAATTGATCATCCACATTCATACTTGCAAGAGCAAATCAAAGTTATTAAAGGAGAAAGCCTTCACTTTTATTAGTAAAGTGAAAGGCAAATTTTTTGTTTGTATTTTTATTTTGTTGTAGTTATATATAAGGTTTTATATTAGTCTTATAATAGAAATTTATTTTTTTATTTGGTTTCTTAGTGTAAAATTATAATTTCTATCACAATTTGACACGTCTAATGGGACCTTTCCCAAAATTTTCTCATCTTATATTTCTTTTTTTTAAAAGTTATTTTCAAATTATTCTAGAGTGCATAACAACTTAATCATGGTATGGGAGGTTTTATTATTTTTTTAGTGTAGTTTTTGTAATTTTTTAGTTTCTTGCACATTTTCTAATTTTTTTGTAATTTTTTAAAGAGTAGTGATTTTGATTTGAAGAACAATAATTATATTTTAAACTTAAAATTTTTTAAATTTAAGGAACAATGATTTTTTTCTAAAGAACGATGGTTTTGTTATAAACTTCGGTAGTTTTGTTATGTGAAATGGTGAATTCATTTTCAACTAATTTATGGGCATTATTTCTCATTATATCTCTATTTTTAGTCCTTTATATTTTGTTGTCTATCAGTCATTTAGTTTTTTGATATTTTCTTATTTATTTTTTATTATTTTTATATTTTTATCTTTTTTGTATAATGGTGAATTTATCTAAAAATTTGGCAAATTTGTTACAAATTTATTATGAACTTCGATGAGTTCATTATGAACTTTGGTAGTTCTGTTCTGTGTTTCAACCATTTTTTCATTGAGTGATTTTTCAATTTCTTCTTCATTTTTAATTTTGTCTAATTTATGATTTTTTCATGTTTTGTGTAGTGAATTTGTCCTAGATTATTTATTTTTTTGGTTTTAGGCTTCTTTCTTATTTTTTAAAGCTAACTTACAGGTTTTTGCTTGTCAAAGTCATTACATATAAACTAATAATGGATTTATGTAAGAACACAAGCCAAAGACTTAAGAAAGCTTAATTAATGTGTTATTTTATTTTGTGTTTCCATAATTTCATTTATTTCAAGTTTTTTAATTGGTTAATTAATAAATTAAGTTTTAGTTTCTTGCAAAATTTGTTTGTCTATATTATAAGAAGTTATGTATGATTTTCATTTTGTCACATTGGTGATGATATTTGGAAATAAAAAATACTTATTAAATAAATATTTATAGCTTAAGATTTGTATTAAATTATGCTCTTTCCTAGTGCTACATTAGAGGTGATCTTTGAAAATCTAAAATAATCCAAGCATTCTTATTTTATTTTTCTATGGGCTCTATCAACCATGGATTTGACCACCATGCATTAAGATAAACCTCATGTACTAACAAGGTATATAAATTAAGGATAATCTATTTCAATTGCCTAAGCGATGATGTTTTTTAAGGACAATGTGACATGAAAGGGTTTCATCCTCTAATACTTAATATTTCAACAACTTCCTTAAAGCCTAATTTTTTGATGGCACTTTATAAAAATTCTATAGATGAAGTGGATACATCAGTATTAGACATTTTTGTGCTTCCTGTTAATCAACTTATTCCATGGTCTTGGGATTCATAATACTGAAAGGTATATAAAGGCCATTCTTGTAGTTAAACTCTTGAAAACTATAAGCCTTAAGAAGCCGTTTATCCATTTGAATTGTGGTATACCTAAGAGGAACATATCACCTAGGGAAGTCAATCTCAATGTAGCATTAAAATTAGGTTTAGTTGGATATGCGCATGGCACTACCTCTATAGTCATTGCTCTAAAATATTGGGTCAAAATTATTCAATGAGAAAACAAGTATACATGAGAACCTACAAGTCACTCAAGACCCTTGTCTAGTTTTATACTTTTCATGTGGTTTGCATGCTCTATGTTTAGTTAGATATTGTTTGTTATAATTTTTAAATATCCTTATGAAAAACCCATAATTGATTATTTTATTGTGTGTTTAAAATTAATTTTTGTAAAGATAATTTCTTAGTTTTCAAAACAAAATTTTATTTTCCAAATTATTTAAAAAAATTTACAAATCAAATTGAATAAATTTGAAAAATAATTGTATTTTAAATTTGGATTCATAATGTTTTTTATTCAATCACATAAAATTTAAGTTATGTTTCCAATCACTAGGCATCAAACTTACTTAAACAATCCTCAATATAATTCAAATAGAGAAGAATCCTTTGGAAATGATAATTTCCATTTTGAACATGTTGAGGTTGATGATAATGATAACATAAATTTCCAATATTAAAATTAATTTGAAGTTAATATGCCTAAGGAATCACCATCTCAAGTTATTGATTACCTCTTGGAAAATAAAAATCGAGTTTTGATACACCTTATAGAGATTGGAGCTAAGTTCCCACCTGATTTTCATCCCAAGAACTTACCTAGCCTCATTGATATAATTAAATTAACCCATCCTAATCAAGATAAATACCCACCTAGGACATCCTTGTATAAGGATAAATCCTTTATAGCACCGTCTAATGAAAATCTGAAAAACATTTCTTGTGCCTATGTGGATAAGGGAAAAATAATTATAGAAAACACATCACAAAAAAGTCGTGCCTTCACCATAGCAGACCATGTCTAAAAACTAAGCAAAGAGATAATGTATCTTCAATCCAACTTGTCAAAAAATCTTTAAAATCTAAAAATCAACAAATAAAACAATCCAACAACAAATTCAAATACAAATCAAAATCAAAATAAAATTCAAAACTAAAATCAAAATCAATTTCAAAACCAAAATCAAAATCAAATTCAAAACTAAATCATCATCTTTGCCATTCATATACATAGCATTTATCCAAGAATGGAAAACCATGAATGATAAAATGTAGGGATTACAAGATGGAATTTATTCCAAAATCAAGAAATATAAGTTTAAAAATTATGTCTGTATTCATTTGACATAAACATGATGAAATTACCTTTTTCTACTAATTTTGAACCTCCAAATTTTGACAAGTACAAAGGGACATGATATCCTAGGGATCACATTAAAGAGTTTTACATGGCTTGTCAAGAGGTTGCTTATAGTGACAACTATCTACGCAGACTCTTTCTACATAACCCAGGAGGTCAAGTCTTAGAATAGTTATTATGTATACCTAAGGGTTTAATCACTACTTTTTTAGTTCTTTCTAATAGGTTTGTATAACACTTTTATTATAATGTTGAACATGAGCTGACTATGTTGTATTTATTCAAAATAATAATACTAATGGGGAGAATTTACCCTCTTTCCTATAAATATGGCATGTAGTAACAAGTCAATTTCCATGTTCACTTCCTAAAAAAAAACTCACAAAAATTTTCATATAAAATATCAATCATAAAAGAACCTTCCAAATTCAACTCCTTTGTGCCACTTCATTTGATGAAATAATTGAAAATGATTTAAAATAGAAAAGGAGCTCATTGGTAAGGGTCTCATCAATATTTTCACTAAAGACAACCAAAATCAAGTTCAAAATGATAAACCCAAGTTTTTTTTCCAAGAATAAGAACATGGTAGGAGATGGTGTAATTGGTGTCAAAATATTCCAAAAATCCAACCTATCAACAACATTAGTATACCTAATGTTCAACTTAGATAATAATTTTGGAAAATAACTTATACCCCATTGAGAGTGCCACTTTAAGTAGTCTTTCACAAGTTTGTATCAGCTAGTATGATCACTTTTTCAAATGCAAAACCCTTTGATGAGCATACTCCAAAAATCAAATATTATAGAGAAAATGAATATTGTGAATACCATAAGATCAAAGGGCATTCCAAAAATAGATGTATGAGACTTAAAAACTATGTCCATGACTTAATTGATCATGGCAGCATAGAATTAAATAATCAGGCATCCACATAAAATAGTCAAAATTTAGGAATATATCAAGATCCCATCCTGAAACATGATCAAAATTATACTAAATAAACCCAAGATTAAAACTAAGATGGCAACGTTAATCAAACTAGTAATCCATTTGATTCCATTTTTACTCATATCCAACATATGGATAGTCATGCTTATATAACTAAATCAAAGTCCAAGATTATCATCACCATGAGGCAAGAGAAAATCACTATTATAAGTGTCCATTTTCCCGCCTTTTAAGGTAAGTATAATATCATTGAACAACTTCATAAAAAACTGGCCCAAATTTCCATTATGGACTTTCTCAAGGCATCCACCACTTATAAGGGCATTTTTTACAAATCCTTACAAGATTCCAAAGTCCCATAAAAATTGATCCATCCAATTTCCAAGCACTTGAATGACATTTATTCCATTGGTTCATCCCATAACTTACCATTATATATTGAAGTCATTATCTCCAATCACACATTAAAGTGGGTGTTTATAGATAATGGGTATAGATTAAATATCTGTACATTAAGTTTTATAAAACATTTGGTACATTAAACAATAGTAATAAAGACCGACATTATTACTATGAAAGCCTATGATAATGCATAATGCCAGTCAATTGGGACTATATATATATTCCACTTATTGTGGGGTATGCTATCCAAGAAACCTTAATCCATGTCTTATATATAGATCCACCATATAAATTTATCCTTGGTCATCCATGAATCCATGCTATGAAATTCATTGCATTCACCCTTCACCAATTTCTCAAGTTTTGCCACTCCAATATGGAAGTTACTATTCCCAATGTTCCTCAACCCTTTCAATATTTCAAACTATTTTAAGAGAGATACATAAATACTAATTATTTTATATTTATAAAATATAATTATGAAACTAATGAGGGATCATCAAAGTTATAAAACTACATCTATTTATAAGATCTAATTTCTACACCAGCAAACCAACCATCTAAATATGAAAGTCAACCATCCACTTCCAAGTCCACATCTCCGCTATCAAGATTTACCATTATGGATGTAGGTATGTGAGAGTATGAAATATATGATGCCCACTATCTATACAAAATTTATATGTCTCCTAATAATCATGACATGACCCATCATAGGAATCAAGCACAAGTTATCTCACAGTTTGACGACACATCTTTTATTAAACACAAGTTCCTTTCTAAAGAATAAATTGAATATTCCAATCCTTCCTAAATCTATAGTGATGAATATTACACGTGTTTCCATGATAACCAATATCCCATACCCAAAGCTATTATGTAAAATATTATGAATTATAAGTGAAAATGCCTTGGGCTTCACAAAAAATGGCTTGTAAAACCTATAATACCTAAAATAAACAAATATTGTGGAGGTATTGGATTTAAACCACCTAGAGTGAGCCTATATAATTTCAATAGTGATTGTTTGGTGACATATAAGGATTCCTCTTCTGATATAGAAACAAGTTCCATTTATAGTTGCAATGAAGATCTTGTAGCCACAAACCTTTTCCATGACACATCCATTTTTACCCTTGAGCTTAAAAATATACAACTTATAACTTGGGACCAATCAAATCCACCTTCATAGGACCATTTTATAAATAATGAGGCTATATCATAATTCATGAGAGTTAGATATCAAGGGATCACAAGAAAGGTTTTTTAATCCACTTTGAAAATTTGATATACTTTGGGACCATATAAAATATAATCATTCATACAACAATAAGATCCTTCCAGTTAAATCATCTACATAAATCTAAGATGATGAAATTTAAAATTAACAAGACATTGATGAGTAATTTAATCTTCCTACCCATCCTACAAAGTTTCAAGAAAAGTCCACATTATTGATTAGAAATATTATTGATGTAAATGTTAAAATGAATGATGAGCCTAAAATGGTGAAGCTTTATGATTCTCTTGATCTTGAATACTAGACAATCCTAAATATCCTTCTCAAATAATTTTCATATGTGTTTGCCTAGTCAAACACAAATATATATGGGTTGGACCCATCATTAGCAGTACACCACCTTATTTCTCACAAGGACTTTAAACCTATTAAAAAAAACTAATAAAAATGCATCCTAAAGTGGCACTATTTGTGAATGAAGAATTTCAAAATTAGTTGGAAGTTGGCTTCATTAGAACCATATATTATAAAAAATTGAATCTATAACATAGTTTCAATCAGTGAAACATTGGTAAGGATTAAAGTTTATATATATTTTCAAGAAATTAATAAATATTTTTTGAAATATGACATTCCACTTCAAAATATTGACATGATCCTAGACTATACAACAAGTCATGAGATGTTTTCATTAATCAATGGTTTTTTACAATATAACCAAATTAAAATAGCACCTGAAGACCAACATAAAAAACATTCATTACACCTTGGGGCACATTTTGTTACCAAGTCATACCATTTGGTCTCAAAAATGCCAAAGACACATATCAACGTGCTATGACAATAATTTTTCACAAAATCATTCATGATATTGTTGAAGATTATGTAGACTATATTTTAGCCAAGTCTAAAAAAAGTGTAGATCATCCCATAGTACTACACATGATCTTTGAGTAGTTAAGGGAATACAAGGTTTACCTAAATCAAAATAAATGTGTGTTTGGGTGACATCAAGAAATTTTAGGGGTTTATTACATCATGATGAGGTATATAAGTGGATCTAATAAAGGTTAAAACTATAATATAAATGCCTCCACCTACTAATCTCAAATAGCTTTGAATTTTTAAAATTTAGGTTATCCATAGATTCATATCTCAAATTACAGGCATATGCCACCCATTCACATATATACTCATAAATAATGATGATTTTAACTAGAATGAAGAATGCAAAAAAGCATTTGACAATCTCAACCATTATCTATCAAATCCACCAATTTTAATGTCACCTACCCTAGGCCAAGCTCTATTATTATATATTTCAGCTACACAACATGCGTTAGACTAATTATTGGAATAACATGATGATCATGGGATATAAAGAACATTTTACTATTTAAGTAGCATCCTTGGTATCTTATGAACTAAAATACTCTACCATTGAAAAGGCATGTCTAGAATTTTTTTTTTCTTTCTAAAAAATCATCATTATATGCTTAGCAATCAAAGTAAAATCATTGTAAAAATTAACTACTTAAATACTTTCTTTCAAAATCATCTCTAATAGGGAGGATGACCAAGTGGCCTATGTTATTAAGTGAGTTTTTTTATTGAGTATGTTAATCAGAAGGATATCAGAGAGAGAATTCTTATAGACACACTAGTAGAAACACCAATAATAGATATATATCCATTGAATATAGACATTCATGTTGAATTTATTTTATCCTTAGATGAATCAATAGATTGGAAGCTATATTTTGATGGACCCTTCACCAACCATGGATCAAGGGTAAGAATTTTTCTCATCAATCCACAAAGTGATCTAATTCTAAATGATTTTCAAATCAAATTTACTTAAAACAATAACATTGTAGAGTGCAAGGCCCTTTTTTTGGTATAAATCTAGCTATTCAATGGGGCATCCAATATCTCTTTGTTTATGGGGATTAAAATATTATTATAAACTAAGTTGATAATTAATATCAAGAAAATGATGTTAATCTCATAATTAGAAAATAAATGTGGATAACTTAAAACACTACTTCATGTACATACATTTTGAGTAGGTTACTCATATAAATAATAAATTAGTTGATGCTATGGCTGAAATTGGTTCCCTTTTTGACATGCATATAGATGTTGGTCATAGTTAGTTCTTTGTTGAGTAGTTGATGTTTCTATTCTATGACATTCTTGAATATAAAATGGTCTATGATATTTTTGGTCTTGATTATCCTTGGTGCCAAGACATTTACACATAACTTCATGAGAAAATTATCCCTCTAAACATGTCTCATAAACATAATAAATCATTCATTTGGAATCTATATTTTGATGTACCCTTCACCAACCATGGATTAGGGGTAAGCATTTTTCTCATCAATCCACAAGGTGATCTTATTCTAAATGAATTTAAAGTCAAATTTACTTAACATAATAACATTTTAGAGTTCAAGGCACTTGTTTTTGGTATAAATCTAGTTATTCAATGGGGCATCCAACATCACTTTTTTTATGGGGATTAAAATATTATTATAAACTAAGTCGATGATAAATATCAAGAAAATGATGTTAATCTCATAATTAAAAAATAAATGTGCATAAATTAAAATAATACTTCATGTACATAAAGTTTGATTAGGTTACACATATGAATAATAAACCAGTTGATGCTATGGCTATAATTGGGTCCCTTCTTGATATGCATCTAGATGTTGATCATAGTCGATTCTTTCTTGAGTAGTTGATGTTTCTATTCTATGATGTTCTTGAATATAAAATGGTCTATGAGATTTTTGGTCTTGATTATCCTTCGTTCCAAGACATTTATGCATACCTTCATAAAAAAATTATCCCTCTAAACATGTCTCATAACAATAATAAATCATTCATCCAATGAACTTCCTAATTCATAATCCTTGGAAATATAATATACCATAGAGGATACAATGTAACTCTGTTACAATGTCTAAAATATGATGAGGTGTATTTAGTTATTAAATAATTTCATGATGATATCTATTCTACTCACATAAGTGAAATATTCCTTACTTTAAATATCCTTATAATAGAATATTATTAGCCCACGATGGAAATTGATTCTTGTCAATATGTCAAAAAGTGTGTCTCATGTCAAAAACATAGTGATATTATTCATGCTCCATCCTAAGCACTGTAATCCATTTACACACCATGGTTCTTTTCCACATGGGAGTTAGACCTCATTAGTAAAACCAATCCCATTTCTTTAGATGACCAAAAGCATATAATTACCACCATTGAATTCTTCACCAAGTGGTTGGAGGCCATACCTCTTAACTACGTAACGCACAATTTTTTTTTAATAATTTCATCTTAAACCATATCATTCATCATTAAAATATTCCATCCACTACCATTTATGATAATGGTAAGTCTTTCAAGAATAAATATGTTAAATTATTTTTCCAAACTTATCATATCAAGCATAAATGGTATACACCATATTATCCCCAAGAAAGCATTCAAACAAAGACATATAATAAAAACATTCTCAATATCCTTAAATGAGTTCTCAATGATGCTACCCACGATTGGAATTTGAAACTTTATCCTACTATATGGGCTTACCATACAAGCATTTGAACACCCATGAGGTAAACCATGTATTCCATTTTCTATGGAATTGAGTTTATATTACCATTTGAAATGAACTTCCTTTCATTATGCATATCCCTACAAATCTTAGTTGATAATCAAGAACACCACACCTCCCAAATACATGAGATTGACCTCTTATATGAGAAATGACTTCATGCATTAAATCACTTGCAAGCCTATCAAAATTTCCTCCATCATAGCTATAATAAAAATATCATATCCAAGGAGTTTGAAGTCAGAGATCTTATTTAATGAAAATCAATAGAATGAAAACACCGATTGAAAAAACAAGGGAAAATTTTAACCTAATTGCTTAGGTCCATATGTTGTCATTTTGAATTGTATATATAGTACTTATAATTTAGCTATTTAATGAGGTAAAGATCATGATGAGACAATGAACATTATGCATATTAAACACTTTCATGCCTAAATTGATCTAGTGTTATTATATATGCATGCATCCATGCATGTGTGTATGTATGTATGTATAAAGAGAGAAATAGAAATAATATGTCCAAAATTGAAAACCATTTTTATGTTATTTTGGGCAATTATTGTGGTGAAAAATAGTTTCTATAACCATGTGTAAACCATTATCTATACACATCATTATTAATTTGGGGCATCTCCAAATCCATACCATCTCATCCTTAATGTATCTTGTTATATGTATGCCCCTAGAATTTTATCCATGTCACCCATGATAAGATGGTATAGGGTTTGATCTTGGTTCTCAAATGATTTTAAATTTGACTCATGTTTCAAAAAAATATTATATATATATATATATATATATATATATATATATATATATATATATATATATATATATATATATATGAATTCCATGTCATAATCCTTGGATCACCACTCATTTATCCATAATAAATTCCCCCTTCCTTTTCTTCTCAAAGTCTTTAATTGGTTTTCATTTATATGAATAGTTTAGTTATCCATCCCCAAAAACCACAATACATACAAAAAAATAAATAACAATCCAGAAATCATTTGTCCTTAATGTAAGTACCCCTATCTTACCTTATGAAAATTACACTTCACAAGGTTATTATTATCAAAAAGTCTCATACGCCAATGGGTTTCTAATCTAATGAACATAATAAAAATACCATTGTTTTCCTTGTTCTTTTAGTTCATTTACTTGCTCTATACAAATGTTTTTACATATGTTCACTTATTTACTTAATTATACATTTGTTTACTATCTTTACTTGCTTTAAGCATTCACTGATTCTATCACTTATTTTATCATTTACTTTGAAAAAGATTTCATTTGTTTTATCTTGTTTTCATTATTGATTTGAGTTAAATTAACTGTGACCATTAAAAATGATGTTATTATGATCTTCCATATCATGATGCATTATGTTTTGAACTTGTCCTTATGCATATTACACAATAGTCATCATGTTTTTTTCCCCCATACCATTGGTGCATATTATCATCCACAATATTAAAAATAAGGTTGCTCAATTCATGTTCGTAATCATGTTGGAAATCCTATTGGAACTACATGCAAAGCCTACATAAATAAGCTATCAACCCATCTCATTTTCATAAACACAATTTTCACATCCATTTTGTATAATCATGATAATAAAAATTCTAACATGTGTCAAATATCACAGGAGAAGAAAAAATGCATAACATATATATTCACACACACACACACACATTTAAATTTACCATTAAAAAATATACAAAAAACATAAATCATCATCATATCCATACACAATAAAATCTTAAAATCACACACACACACACACACACACACACACACACACACACACACACACACACACACACACACACACACACACACACACACACACACACACACACACACACACACACACACACACACACACACACCCACACACACCCATACACACCCACACACACACACACACACATAGATATATCGATATTGTGTCTATAAGTATCTCATACATCTCACATACATATAAAAAAATGTATGTGTCTCATATAGTCCTCTAACTTTAGATTTGTCCCTTTATATGGGGTGATATCAGACATAGATGCTATGGTGTACTTCATGGAGGATCCATGACATGATGACATGAGTGACCTATAAAACATTTTGATGTTATTTTTTGCATTTTCCTAGGCACTGATCTTGATCTCCTACCACTCAAATACTATAGAAATGATGATGTTCACTAATATAATAACACCACTCACTCATAGAGGCTATGCATGCTTCATCACCCTCATAATGTCTGATAGGGCATTCAAATGGCTTAATGAATTCAATAGCTCTCTATATATTTGAAAATAACTATGTGTTATATCCTAATCTCTACAATATCTCTAATCAATCCCTATATCATTTTATGTCAATGTCCCCATGTCATGAGTGAAAAATTCCTCCTCCCTCATCCCTACTTTTATTATCAACTGATCCACCTCACATTGTAATCTTGTAATATCTATATTTCTATAGGCTCCCTGACTATCTTGTTCCATTCCATACCATAAATCCTTAATATATCTACATACCTAGCTCTAATATCCCATTGTAATCTATAAATCAAGACATCATCTTTAATTGATCTTATTGGCTTAGATGGCCCTATCCCATCATCTCTAGCTATATAACTCTTTAGCACTAGATAAATTAATGTGTCCTCCCCATCTCCCTCCTCCTCATGTTTAATAATAGTCATAATTTAGATCCTTTTGATCCATCACCCTTAACATCACCAACCTAAATCTCATCAACCTATACATCCTTAAACATTACATCTTCACCTTTCTCTTCATCACCACCACCAGCCTATCCTCCATTAACTGGGGCATCTACCTAAATAATCATTCTTAGTTATCTTATCCTCCATAGTCACATCCTAAATACCATCTATAATATTTCCCTCCATGTCATAGGACTCTGATGAGGACTTATCAACCTTAATGGCCTCATCTTATCCCACCATACTCTATAGGCATCAATAACCCTTACATATTTTGTCTCTCCTTTATTGATATGGAATTGTATGTATTTGTACCCAACTATGCTCTACCAACCTCAAATTTACACTCAATCCTCATTGTGGTCTCTCTCATGTTAATCATGCAAAGAAATGTGTCTATAGTAGCACATCCTATTATATGCCAAACTAGCTCAACACTCTATTTGGTTGGTATCTACCTATAATATAATCATTCCTACCTATATTTTAGCACAATGTAAATGTATAATCTATATATAACACATCTTATCTTCACCTAGTATATGCCTATATGTATGGTCCTTAGGTAATATCATTAGGTGTCAATTCATCTAGTGTTCTCCTATAAAAACCCATATCACCTGAACAACTTCTTTGTCCTCCTATAATAACATACCATTTATAGAAAAATGAAGCTCTATTATCTCTTTTTCATATCTACTCCACTAATCTCTCCATTATAATATGCTCCTATGCCCACACCAATAGTAGTGTGGATGGGCCAAGACTTGATCCTCCCTCATAAACTATAACCTATAAATCCATGTATAGGTGTGTTAGCACACATAGTCCTAAAGTTAACTTCATAGCCATCTCTGACATATATACTATCACATATAGAAGTTTAGCTAGAAAAAGCCTCCTATTATTTTTGGTATAAGTATGCAATTGGAAAGATTCATCAACACTAGTGCCGATGTAGCTTTCTCATCTAATTCCATAAATTCACCAGATCTATCCCATGATCAATCATTAAAATGATATCATCATCAAAAATTTACCTATTGATACTGCCTATGATGTCTCTATCGAATTTACCTTCACACACCATATGAAGATGCAAAGTATCCACCACACATCCTCTAATGTAATAGTCATCTCACATGTGGATAGGTGAAATGTTTTACTTTCTAAATGCTAGTTCTTAGCCAATACCATAAAAAATTCCTTATCTACATGGATCTTAGGCATATTTAAAACATAAGACAAACCCATCACATCTATAACACCCACCTCATATTCCATGAATTTTCCCATCAATAGTAAACACTTGATCACCTTTCCTGTGTCGGTTATCTTTTTCTACAAGCATCAAAATGAAACATCATTAGTCTTTTTATGCAATAAACCCATCTATTAATCCAATCATTCAAACATACATCCTTATCATCTGACACTTCTATTGAACATTTTCATAATGATGAATTCACTAAACCTCATAACGAATTCCCTACACCCCTTAATGGATTTTTCATTCTATAGAATTCATTGCAAGGTTTGATTAATTCACTATGGGTTTTGTCGAATTCACTACACCATATGATGAAATTGATGGTTTCAAACCCTAAAATGACCCTTTATAAAATGGTAAATTCATTAAGACCAATTTTCACTAGCATTTATGCATTTAAATGCAAAAAATAATAATTCAAAAACATCACTTATCAAATGCCCACTCCCTAGTGGCCTCTAGTAAACTCTCACACACTTGATCCAATGTTGGTTATCTAGAATACAATCCATATTTATTCTCTCACCTCTCACAATCTAGAGCATAATGTAACATAGGTGGAAAATCCAACAAATGAATTTCCAGTTACCCCCCAACCTTATTTATTTACCCCCCTATTCAATAAAATTCATCCCCTCAATACTTTTAGCATATTTCAAACCTATTCTCCCATTTTCACTTCACATCATACAACCATCTAATATGAATACTCTATTTATTTATTCTATGCTTGTAAATTACTCTAGTAAATTTAATCATAAATATTTGGAAAATATATTTGTCCTTTTGATATCTCATAGCTTATCAATGGGATATATCATTTCTAAATTTTCTTCCATGTAACAATATTCATGGGTAAAAATCCAAGCATGTAACTTATCTCAAAAAGTATTATTTCTCTAGTCTATTTGATAGAAACTATCCACTTAGAGCAAATCATTTTACATATGCCTACAAATTATGCAAGAATTTTATCAATGATGGTGCTTATATTTATTATGATATCAAATAAATCATCTTATGTATAACCTTTATTCATTAATTTTGAGTGCTTGCACGCATCTATTATCCCTACATGACTACTTGAGGGGGCATAATTCATAATCATTTAAAACCCTTGAGGCATCATATTTTTATATTATTTTTCACTATACTTTTTCTTTATTATTTGAAAATAAATTGCTTCTTCCAGTCACAATACCCTTTCAAAGAGGTGTAAATGTGGACACCTAAATTCCACCACATTTAGTATCATAATTAAATTTTCAAAATATCAACACACCACCTCAACTACCACCAAATTAAAATTATATTATAATGTCCACTAACATCATTTATATCACTTTTTAAAATAGTTAATTAATCAATATTAACTAATTATTCATGCACACATAATTACAAACAAATAATTAAATATACTAAATTTTCAAGTCACCAAACATTTTCCACATTCCTCTAAACCAAGTGTTGAGTCATCCAACCATTTTCTTAACTTCCTCAACCAATTACAGAGTCAGTATTAAAATTTTAAACTAACATGGTGATTCATCCAACTACCTTGAATCATTCATGATAAATTTTTAACTACCAACTAATTTCTACCTTATTTCTCAAACATATGAGGAATTGGTTTCTTCCACATAGATGAAGACTCAAATTTGACTGTCCAGGATCTAAAATATAATAAATATATATTTTCCCCAACCATACATATTCTCACCCAAAAGCCTATAAATTGAAGTGTCATCCTCCATTGTGAACATCTACCATCAAGTTATTAGAGTGCTATCAAAAATTACCTTTTGCATCCATTTTAGAATCAACAAATCATGTCCTTACACTACTAAAATTTATTTACATTGGAGATTGAAATGATCATCCACATTCATACATTCAATATCAAATCAAAATCAATCTAAGGAGAAGGCATTCATGTTTTTTGGTAAAATATAAGGTAAATTTTGGTTTTATGTCTTTTTATTCTATTGTAGATCTATCTAAGGTTTTAGATTAATCTTAGAATACAAATTCAATAGTTTATTTGGTTTTTTAGTGTAAACTTCTAATTTATAGCTATCGCACATAATTTATTATGGTTTTATATTTATCCTTTCGTAGGGCTTGTGTTTCAAATAAAATTACTGATTTGAGATTATTTTCACATCATCATAATAAAAAATATAATTAGTTTGGATTCTCATAAAGGAAATAATTATACTAATTTTCATGATTTTTTTGATGATATAGATGAACATGAACTATCAAAATATATTAAAATTAATCCACATGTGATTAATACATTGTTACATATAATTAGAGATGAAAACAAAAATCTTGATATGAAATCCACATCTAAGGAATACCATGATGAACTATTGAATAATGTTAATCCACATTTTAGAGGCATAAATTCTACAATACATGTTCATCCCATTATACATATTAATATTGTTCATATGTCTACACCTATGTCTACAAACCTGATCCCTACACATGGTATGGGATAAACATAATTTCATCCTCAAATTTATATTATTATGTATAAAAAAACACACTTTTTACATCTTAGGATTGTTAAATATTTGATACTACCAGTTTTTAATCAACATCCAATGCTTATTAATCAAGATCTTGTATGAAATATTATCAATATTCAAGACAAGGTTTCTAAAATAGATAAATGTTCTCATAGAATGGGCCAGTCAAAAAAAATTCAAGTATTATTAAATAACATTATTAACCAAGATATTTCCTTTCCAAAAAGTATTCATTGTGCCTAATATTACACCATATAATGGTAAAGGTGATATAGAAAAACATTTTAAAAATTTGGTTCATAATTATTAGATTATTCCTCTAATGGTAGTTACTAACAAATATTTTTTCTAGGAGCTATTATCACGCAGATTTGCACCCCATAAAGAAACTTCCTTTACAATGTGGTAGAAAATGGGATGGCCTCTTAGGATGTGGTACCCTACTACCCTAAGACCAACCTCCAGATTAGGGGTTGGTTCCCCTTAAAAACATCTAATTAAAAGTGTTGATCTAACTCAACACCATAAAAACTAATACTTAATTCTAATCTAACACCTCATAAGAAAATGGAGATTGATATATTGAAAGGTAAATTTGAGGTGATACACCAATTTTTAGAGAACCTCTCCACTTGCTTCAAATAACACAAGATAACCTTCAGAACTAGTAACTTATTTACACAATCTTCAATTCACACACCTCCCACATAAGTGTTTTAAATGAAGGTAGGAAGTATAACATAATATGAAGAGGGAGCATGATTCACCTTAGATAGGATCATGGGGTAATAATCCACATTTAATTCTATATAAACTTGATCACACATAATATATAACTTGTGGAAGAAAATTATATACTTCTGCATAAAGTTAATAAGGATTGGACAACATTACAAGGAAAAATTATTTTCACAAGTAAAGATCAACAACCAGAGCATTATACATAACATGAATTTTTTTTAAAGAAAGGAAATCAATTATGTATTGAAATCAAGGCTAAATCCTATGCACATTTTTAGAATAATATATTTTATTTACACAAAAGTCAAGGGAGAATCCCCCAAATGAGAAAAATAAAACAAATATATATGGATATTCTCTCAAAATTCTTATAAATAAAGAATGGGAGTTTTCATGTATGAGGTAACATGAAGTTAACAAATTGAATGCTTCTTTTACTCTTGCTTTACTTATTACACTCAAAACCAATAAGAGAGGCATAGAAGAGATTAGAGGAAGAGTTGGAGTTGATCTCTTTTGTAACAAAACTAATAGAGTTAACTAAATTTTGTTGGGGTGATTGACTTGTCTTCTCGTGTAAATTGAATTATTCTTTACTCACCCTCCTTATTTCTCTCAACCATCTCAAGTTTCATGAAAAGGGAAGCATACTTGCGTTCTATGGAGACCAACTCATCTTGTCAATACATCTTCATTTCTTCAAACATGCATAAAAATCCTTGATTCTATCATTTTAACTTCAATACAAACCTGAAAAGGAGATCCATGCATAATTAATATCTCTTTGAAGAGCTAAAATAGGAGCTTTTGAGTTTAGTCTTCACTATAATCCATTCTTGAAAGAGGCATCTATCATTCAAAAAACTACTTTTACAAGGACCAATATCAATCTATTCAGTGTTATGATGCATTTCTAAAAGAACATTTTAATAAAATGATAGGCTTGAATATTTAAATTCTAGAATGGAAATTCAGGGATCTAATCATCCACTTATACCTTCATGTCAAAAACTAAGACTCATACAATCAAGCTAGGTATAATTGGTAGCTAATTCATATCATCTGTAGTTTCCATTTTTCATAGAAGGAATGGTATCAATCCATTTCTATTATTTTTAATTTAAATAATTAAAAAATATTTAGTTCTCAACTTCATTCTCTATTATTTGTCCAAGTAGAGTAAGTTTTTCATTAAGATAGTCCAGCTCTTTGAGGCATTTTGTCAAACAGTTCACATGTTCCCTACATGACTCCACAATTTACATAGGTGTCAACTAGTATTTGGTGACTTCAACTTGGTGTTGATTGAATTTTAAATCATCTTGTGAGATTAAATCTCATTGAGATACTTTATCAAATAGTTAACATGCCTTGTTTAAGCCTCCACATACTCTACCTCTACATGTTCCTCAAACATGTGGTTATTGCACTTAACCAAATTATCGATGTGCCTTATACATATCTCACATCGATTGACACACCTAATGAAGTTCACATCTTGTTAGATCATTTTGAGAAATGGTATGCATAAGACCATACTTCTTTGAGGCATTTATCAAATAGTTTATGTGTTATGCATGTCTCCACATTTTTCATGTATATATAATGTTGACCATAGTTACTAATTTTCCCATCTCATGCACACTCATTAGGCTCAAATATAAAGTTTTAACCATAACCCATAATTATAAAACTTCAAGGATAAATATATAACTATTGATTACATTTTATAAAGGTTTTTTGGCAAATAGTTACATGCTTTGATGAATGTTGATACTCTATCCTTGATCTATGTGCCTTCTAAAATTTTCACAATTCCCATGCATTTTGACTACCATGAGTATTATTCCTATTGAATATAGTCAAAACATTTAAAAATAATAATTCCTTCATTCATTTTGAATGACACAATTTATACCCAAATTCTACCATTGTCTTGCAAGTAAAAATTAGTGCCATATTGATCTTAGGTGCCTAAAATTTGGTATGATTGTAGTACCAAACTCCCAAGAAGGACAACCCATATGCTTAGCAAGTTTATTAGTGTCACCATATCCTTGATGATCAATCAAGAGAAAGCTATAAGTAGCCAATTCTTGACAACCCCAACTACATTCATTGTTAATGCTGATGTCTTTCCAATTAGGATAAAAATTACAAGGTTAAGGGAAAAATCATAGATAGAATTTATGCCAAAGATGAAGTAGTCCAAGTGGAAAGTGGAGGACTCTTTGAGTAGGAGGATTTCAAAAAACTATGGGATGGTAAATAAAAACACAACACAATAGGGTGCTTCACACCCCATGAATTAAACTTGGCCTCCCCATACTCTGTAATGGTCACCCCAACTAAAATCCCAATCATGTTTGCCATAGTGGTAGACTTAAAATTCTCATTTTTTAACCCAACTCGAATAGAATACATAGCCATAGGCATTAGAGACTTAAGCATCTAGATAAATGACATAGATAGAGAAATATAGTCAAAATTTAAGAACTAGAGGCTTATTTAAAATAGGGATCCAATGGGCATAATAGAGGACAAATAAACCCCCTTATTCATCCCAATTTTCTCAAAAAGTTGCATGACATGTGTATCTACTTATTTATGGTTCTCCATATTTTGAACTTGATGTGAGAATAGAATCTTCTCTTTGATGAATGCCATCTTATAAATTTTTCACAATATTTCCTACCTTCTACAGGTCAACTAGATGATGCACAATTAAACATAAACATATCATTTATATAAATTGTCATTTTACTATATTGTGAAGCATTGAAACATATCATTTTATATCCATTGCATTTTACTGCTTATGCTCCCATAAGCACATAATGTTATTTTCTCATGTATTGTACTACCTAATTCATCAACTATTTAACGATTCACATCATAATAGATATGGCCATTTGGAGTTCCATTTAATTGATTATATTTAAATTTAAATGTATTCATGAGATCAGCATTAGTACCAAGGTGCAATGATCTAAAAGTTGATCAGAAGAGATTCCTTCATTAAGATCCACTTCATGTTTCAGTAGCTGATGTGCATGTTTCTTGTTGTGAAGAATTTTTTTGGTAAATAAAAGATGATCAATATTCATTCACTACTTGAGGTGGAATGAGTTGGGTTTTCATTGATTTAGACATTGACATGTACTGGCTTTCAAGTTAGATTGTAAAGGGTATCCCAAGACTAAGCTCTAGCTTCAATATTCCTTCCAAGGAAAAATCATTTTTTGAATCAAACTCATAATTATTTGAAGTACCATAGTGACAAATAAACATGATGACCATGAAAATTAATGTTAACACCAGTGGGGGGCACCCTCCTCTTGAATTTTCTCTGCAATTATTTTGAAAATACATTTTTCCTCCATTCCTTTAATAGTTGGATGAATAATATATTTAATCATAACTAACTCAATTTTATTTGTTAAAATAGGAGTTGGTAATTATGCAAACCTTAAGGAATCCTCATAGCTTCAAAGGTGGATTGAAAAGCCAACATTTTTAGAAAACTTTATGGGGTGATTTCTTACTAAGAACTTAAAATCTAGTGGCCTTTAAGCATTTATTGGGTGTTGGAGTCATATCAATCTATTTTAAAATTACACACCTGCTACAACTTCTTGATGATAACACACAATCTAAAAATGTCTTCCCAAAACTAAAAGATATGCCAAGCACTTATTAGAAGTAGCTATGCCTATAAAGCATTATTGAAAGCATGAAACTACTATATACAACTTAATAAGGGTGACTATCATACCTCCAAGATCAAATACTTTACAACCTTCATAACTCCAATTGATAATAACACCATAGTTTTGTTTAAGCTTGATAAAAATCAGTTTTCTTAGAATTAAAAATACCTCATCATATTTGTAGCCTCCTTGTATTATGAAGGCATAAAGACAATCCACCTTTTGGATGCATGGTACTCTTGTTTATTCTTGTTTTAGATGCCATGACTCAAAATGTTCTCCAATGGATGAGTTTCTTATTTGGCTTGGAATCGAATAGTATAAATTATTATTAAGGAGAAGTTTAGGAGCTCATTCTGGTACTTGTAGCATGAGACATGTACCTTTTGGCATTTTGCTACTTAGTTAACCTCATTTTTAGAATACCCACAAAGGATCTTTTTCCATAGCTATTATTCATGAGGGGTTAAATCTCCATCTTCTACTTCATCCTTGAGTACAATAAAAAAATATCAAAATCATCATCTTTAACCAGCTGCCCCAAACCTTTTATTTCTTGATTTACCTCAAAAGCTACCAAGAATTCCTAAATGATATCATCCTATTGTACCAAGAGTTACTAAGAATTGACCTTGGGTTGTTCCTCTTCATCTAAATCTTCAAATTAAGTATCAAACATGGGATTAAACCAACAATATTTAGTCCTAGATATGCAAGGCTCATGTGAAAGGATACCAACCTCCTCATTTTCTATTAGAATGGAAGAGGGCAAAAAGGTTTAACAAATGAAGTGGGAGGCACATGTTCAAGAATTAACCTTGGGATTGAAGGAGCACTCTCAAAACTTGGAAACCTTGGTTTAGCTTCTATAACTACCTCATCTTCTTTAGGAGTGACCTTGATAAGGTTTGGCATTTTAAAATCTAGGTGTTTGGTCCAAGAAGGCTGCCATGGATGTGGGATAGGTGGTTCTCTTTTCAATTCTATATATTTCTACTTTCTTGATCACATATCATGTGATCCATTTCTTGTCTTGTAAATAGACAAATTTGTTGATCATGGGGTTTACCACATGGGAAACACTATTGATACTTTGGGAGGTGATTGGGAGTAAGTTGAAAATTATAAGGATGATGATATCCAAATGTAATAGGGACATTTGGCATAACAAAAATAACATATTAAATTTGATATGGGTGGTAAGAGGGCACAAAATATGTAGTTTGAAAGTTTGGCCACATAAAACGTGTAGCTAAAGCTGAAGGTAAGGTAACAGGCTTGAAAAAGGCCATAATAAATCATACGTTTATAGATAAATCATGAGGGTATATGTCTAAATTTAAGATATAGGGCTCTTAAAATAGTATAGTCGCTAGGTGATTCTAATAGTATGTTTTGAAAAGATAAAACATGAAATAAAAAACTCACCAATTTTCTTGATTCTTGAGAATATGAAGGACTAGTGCTATTAAAACTAGCTGATTGGTCTTCTTGGAGTTACCATGGTGTTTAGAAAACTACCTTTCAAGGTTGAAAACACTAAATAAAACACCAATTCCTTACTGTATGATGCAGTTCATCAAGTTGGTCCCATCAAGCATGCCAAAAAATGTTATCATATAGAGTTACACCCTATCAAACAACTTTTTTGACACTCTAGTGGAACATGGAATGGCCTCTTAGGATGTGGGACCCTGATACACTGAGGCCAACCTCTAGATTAGGGGCAGGTTACCCTTAGAAAAATCTGATTCAAAGTGTTGATCTAACTCAACACCGTCATAACTAATACTTAATTCTACTCTAATACCTCATAGGAAAAGGGAGAAGGATATACTAAAAGGTAAATTTGAGGTGATACACCAATGTTTAGAGAATGTATCCACTTTCTTTAAATAACACAAGATAACCTTTAGAACTGGTAACTTATTTACATAATCTTCAATTAACACACCTCCCACATAAGTGTTTTATATTAAGGTAGGAAGTCTAACATAATACCAAGAGGGGCCATTATTCACATTAGATAGGCTCATGGGGTAGGAATACACATATAATTCTATATAAAATTGATCACACACAACATATAACCTGTGGAAGAAAATGACATACTTATATATAAAGGTAAGGAAGATTGGACAACATTACAAGGAAAAATTATTTTCACAAGAAAAGATCAACAACCCAAGCATTATACATAACATGCATAAAATTTGAAGAAAGGAAATTAAATTTGTACTGAAATCAAGGCTAAATCCTATGCACAATTTTTAGATGAACAAAAAAACATTTACACAAAAGTCAAGAGAGAGTCCCCCAAATGAGAAAAAGAAAACAAATATTTATGGATGTGCTCTCACAACCCTCAGAGAGAAATAAGGGGGTTATCATGTATGAGGAAACATGTAGTTACCAACTTGAATGCTTCTTTTACTCTTGCTTTGCTTCTTCCACTCAAAACTAAGAAGAGAGGCGTAGAATATACCGAAAGAAGAGTTAGATTTGATCTCTTTTACAAAAAAACTAATAGAGTTAATTTAATTTTATTGGGGTGCTTGAATTGTCTTCTCATTCAAATTGATTTTTTATTTACTCACCCTCCTTATTTCTCTCAACCATCTCAAGTTGTATAAAAAGGGGAGCATACTTCATTCTTGTGGAGACCAAGTCATGTTGTCAATACATCATCATGTGCAGATAACTCCTTGATAATGTCATTTGAAAATCAATGCAACCCTAAAAAGGAGTTGCATTCATAATTAATAGATATTGGAAGAGCTAAAATAGGGGCTTTTGATTTTAGTCTTCACTATGAGCCATTTTTGAAAGAGGCATTTATCATTCAAAAAACTACTTCTGTAAGGACCAATCTCCCTCTATTTAGTGTTATGATGCATTTTTGAAAGAACACTTAAATAAAATGGTAGGCTTGAATATTTGCATTCTAGGATGGAAATTCAACGCTCTCATCATCCACTTATACCTTCATGTAAAAAAATAACACTCATATAATCAAGATGGGTATAATTGGAATCTCATTCATATTATCTTTAATTTCCATTTTTCATATAAGGAATGGTATCAACCCATTGATATTATCTATAATTCAAATAATTAAAAAATATTTAGTTTTCAACTTCATTCTCCGTTATTTGGGAAAATAACATAAGCTTTCTATTAAGATAGTCTAGCTCTTTGAGGCATTTTGTCAAACAGTCTGTGTGTTCCCTACATGACTCCACATTTTTCATATGTGTTGACTAGGATTTGGTGACTTAAAATTGGTATTTATTTCATTTTAAATAATCTCATTAGATTAAATATCATCAAGACTCTTTTTCAAGTAGTTAATATGCCTTTTGTAGTCCTCCACATTATCTGCCTCTACATGTTCCTCATACATGTGGTCATGACACTTAACTAAATGGTCTATGTGCCTTGTGTATAGATCACATCAGTTTACACACCTCATGGAGTTCACATCATGTTGGATCATTTTTGAAAAATAGTTTGCACAAGACCATGCTCATATATATATAACATCAACCGTAGTTGCTGATTTTCCCATTTCATGCAAATTCATTTGGCTCAGATCTGAAGTTACAACCATAAACCATAATTGTATTCATTTTTAAAACTTCAAGGATAAATTGATAACTATTGATTACATTTTGTCCAATATTTTGTCAAATGATTCCATGCTTTGATAAATGTCAATACTCAATCCTTGACATACATGCCTTCTAAAAGATTCACAATTCCCATGCTTGTTCACTATCATGAGTATTCTACTTATCAACTACATTTGAGACATTTAAAAAATTGATTCCCACCTTTATTTTGAATGGTATAAATTGTACTTGAATTCCACTATTGTCTTACAAGTAAAAAATAGTGCCACATTGATCATAGGTGCTTGTAATTTGGGATGATTATAGTAAAAAAATCCAAAGAATGTCAACCCATATGCTTATAAAGTTTACTATTGTCACCATGTCCTTGATTCTTGACTGAGAGAAAGCTATAAGTAGTTGATTCTTGAAAATCCTAGATACATTCATTATCAATGCTTATGTCTTTCTGATTAGGAGAAAAACTACAAGGTTTAGGGCAAAAACACATATAGAATTTGTGCCAAAAGATGAAGTAATCCAAGTGGAAATTGGAGGACTCCTTGAGCAGGGAGATTTCAAAAAACAACCAGGGGATGGAAAAAAAACACAAGACAATAGGGTGTATCACACCTTATGAATTAAACTTGGCCTCCCAATACTCTGCAATGGTCACCCCAATTAAAATCCCAATCATGTTTGCCATAGTGTTAGACATAAGATTCTCCTTTTTTAACCTAACTCTAATGGAATACAAAACTAGATGCATCAGAGCCTTGAGCATCTAGATAAATGACATTGATAGATAAGTATAGATAGAATTTAAGAACTAGATGCTTATTGAAAATAGGGCTCCAATGGGCACAATAGAGGATAAATAGACCCCCTTGGTCATCCTAATTATCTCAATAAGTGTCATGACATGTGTATCTACTATTTATGTTTTTTAAAGTTTTGAACTTGATGTGAGAATATAATCTTCTCTTTGATGAATGCCATCCTTTAAATTTTTGAAAAAGATTTCCTACTTTTTTTAGGTTCACCAGATGATGCATAATTAAACATAAACATATAATTAATAGAAAGTGGCATTTTAATATAATGTGAAGCATTAAAACATATCATTTTTTATCCATTACATTCTACAGCTTGTGCTCCCATAAGCACACAATTTTATTTTGTCATGCATTTTAGTGCCCAATGCATCAACTATTTGGCCATTCACACCATAATACATATGGTCATTTGGAGTTCCATTTACTTGATTATATTTAAATTGAAATGTATTCATGGTATCAACATTAGTACCTAGGCACAATGACTTAAATGATGATTAGAAGAGATTCGTTTGTCAAGATCCACTTTATGTTTCAGTAGTTGATGTGCATGTTTATTTTTGTGAAGAACTTGTTTGGTAAATAAAATATGAGAAAACTTCATTCAATACATGTCATTGATTTAGACACTGACATGTATTGGCTTTCAAGTTTGATTATAAGGGCTATCCCAAGACTAGGCTTCAAATTCAATATTCCTTCTACGCAAACCTCATTTTCCAGATCAAACTATACTTATTTAAAGTACCATAGTGACAAATAAACATGATGACCATGAAAATTAAGGATAACACCAGTGGAGGGTACCCTCCTCTTGAATTTTATATGCATTTATTTTGAAAATACATTTTGCCTCCATTCCTTTAACAGTTAGATGAAAAATATATTTAATCATCACTAGCTAAATTTTCTTTGTTAAAATAGGAGTTGGTGAATATGTAAACTCTTAAGGAATCTTCATAGCTTCAAGGGTGGCTTGAAAATCCAATAGGAGCATAAAGATAATACATTGTGATGGTTTTAAGACCTCAATTTATAATCAGTGTATAATTTTAATCCTTTATTTGATCAATTCCTAACCCACTTTTCTATCAATATTAGTGATAATGTCTCCTATACTCAAAATTCAAAACTCAAGAAATTACTCAATTATCCCATTAGTGACTACATGCTTTGTTATAACAGTATGATTTTAGAAATGACAAATCCTATGGTTGATAATAAATTTCAAGACATATTCAAAAAAATATTACTCATGTCTATGCATGAGTTTATTATGTTCAAACTTTCAATATCTAAATGATATTGGCCATATAGTTAGATAACATGAGATTAATCTCATTTCCATTAAAAAAATGAAAGTGTGAGACTAACCCTCATATATTTTTGAATACAAAGCTTGAAATCAAATAAAATTTCAAATCCAAGGCTAAAAATATTAAGAATGAGGCTAAAATAAAAGTTAATTAATTTTCATAACCTATTAATAGGTTTGTCATTTCATCTCCTCAAAAGAAGAAATTTACATGGATTATTATAACCTAAAATAAGTTGTTGCAAATTTTGCATGAGTACAACCTCATTCTCTCCCTCTACCATTAATTTTGACATGAAAAAGGCACAACCTAAGGGGTTTGATATAAATGAATATTTTTATTGGCATAGGTGCTATGGTATGAGTCATAATATGCAAGATCTAATTGACAAAAATACTCATGAGATTAATGATGTTAATACACATACAAATGATTCAATTTCAAAACCTAATGTAAGGCTTAATATATTTTTATATCCATTTCCAAAACATGTAGAATAATAAACTAAGAGTAATACTAAGGTAGATATTATTTATAATGTGTATTCTCCTTATAATTTAAATAATTATAGAACTAAGGAGCCTCATCCAATATATGGTATTATTGGTACATTTAATGATACACAATTATAATGACCTATAATCACATTCAATGACTGTGAGATTATTGATGATGATTTTACCAATGCATCTTTGTTCATACATGATTTCATTGAATCACATCCTATATATAATGTTAAGGTAGATTATTGGTCATGTGAAAGCATGTTCACTATTAAATTACTCATTATTATTGGATACACAAACACACACACACACACACACACACACACACACACACACACACACACACACACACACACACACACACACACACACACACACACACACACACACACACACACACACATTTGATTGGTATGATTACTATAGTAAATATAATTAATGGAACATGAAAAAACTTCTTAGAGGCATTGTGTTACCACTTATTTTAGGGTTTACAACCATTTCTACTTGGTTCTAAAATTATCCCAATATTGAGGCATTCTATATACTATTAGGATGTCCATGGATACATAAGATACATCCAAACCCATCTTTAATATATCAATGTTTAAAGTGTATCTATAAAAACTAAGCGGTTACACTTCTAGGTATTCCATATGCATATCATATTTAGACATTTACACTACCACCTTCATCACAACTATTGTAAAACTTGTATAGGTTAATATTAGGAATGAAAATTAAATACACGTGATTGATATTCCTAGAAGACCAATTCTCAAATGTTCATCACATCAATAATCTATTCAATCTCACTAGGTATTACCTACTCCATTACATCCTTATATAGTTCTAGTGAAATATTGTGATTGTGTTCCATAATGAACACTAACACACTCTATATACATGTAATAAAATCCATGTGTTGCTATGGATATTATAGCTACACAAAATATATAAGATCATGATGATTTTGATGATGATGTTAGATATTTCACATCACATGATCATTTATGTGACTTAGACAAGGGTTCATATGTTATTTCTCTCCTAAAATGTGTAACATCAGTAATAATAAATTTATTACATACACTTGATCATCCCATTGATGGGATCATAGGTTATTTTGGGCATGTTTTAATACTAAAAACAACATAATATTTAATTTATTTTAAATTCAAATATTTAGAAACATTTCAATATTTAAAAAAATAAAAAATAGGAACTATGAATTGCCTGGTTTGTTTATATACATGATTTATTGATATTATTTATCATATACATGGTGAATCACATATCCATTTTTAAAGCATGTGTCTTTCATGGTTTAAATGAGTGGGATGTTGGACATACATGATACGTAAGATACATGGACATATAGATGTGTGAAATTATTTACACCCATGAGATACCTTTATACATTAGGGGAATGCCTCCACTGGGGGAATATTTAAACACTTATCATGTTATATATTTTTATACTAGTGCATTAATCATAGTAAACTATTATACAAAACTTGCTCTTGTTTATACTTTCTAGAGTGATATTTCCTATGGATATTTATTTTAACCCTAAATTTGAAAATGTGTAGATAGGGTTAATAATATAGAATAAGTTAAAACACAAGGGTAATAAAACTAATCTATAGAAATATAATTAACATAAAACTCAAATAAATTATACTCTAAATTTATACAATTAAGAATTCTAAAACTATTAAAGTACATGCATTGAAATATATTAAAATAAATAAACTTAGCCGGTTTACTATGCGCAAGTAGATCTAGACTAGAAACAAGTGTAAAATATGAAAGATCTATATTTTAGACCACTTTTTAGATTCTATAAATTGGATTGATGTTATTGAAGACACTACCATTGATGCTAGTGTCTAATTATGACACATGTGTCTAGTCTAGAATAATGACTGGATCTAGATGAAACCAACTTCATATATATATACTATCACTTTATGTTGATTAATCAAACCTAGATCTTTACCCTTCTTCACCCTTGGAATTATTTTTATAAAAAATGTGTTAGTGGGCTCATAGTGTTGATCTTCCCCAAAGACCCCTCTATTAATGGGCATTGCTTACATATCTAATAATCTAAGGAAGGGCTTAGAAATATGTAGTTATCCCTTATGTGTGGGAAAATGTGTGCATAAGGGTGAAATATACTATATGAATATGGATACAATGATCTAATTTGTAATTTGACAATTATTGCTCAAGGTTTGCTCTTTGAATGCTTCAGACCTGTAATATGACTACTTTTATGATTGACATGAAAATAAGGATGAATAGGGTATAATAGAGTACTTGTTAAACTAATTGATTTAGATTTAGTAGGTGCTTTCTTATTATTTTCTAGATGAGGAATGAGAAGGATTATACATGTATTTATACCACACCTTTTGAAAATATCTTGTATTAGGGTCCAATAATAAAAATAGGTTGACCCATATGTTTTGAAATATTTTTGATTTGTATGATTTTCAACAATTAGACACTAGATAAGGATATATACAATACCATTGGTGGTAGTGTCCCTCTATGGTTGGTAGTGTCCAAAAGTCTAAAAAATAGGTATGGATCTTAAGCCAATAGTCAAGGTTGTTTATCAAGTTCTAAGATTTTTGTGTAGTATAGGAGACCTAGGTCATCTAATGATATAGATCATATAAGAGATACTAATTTTAGAATAATGAGATGGTGAATGTGAGCCTTTCAGTAGTATGGAGGTCTAGATTGAAGGGTAGATCATTGATTGATATTTTTCAAATGTATAAGACTGAGATGCTATAAATATTCAGTTTTAGTATCTAAAATTTCCCCCCATTTAATATAGTAATGTATAAGGATGAAATTACTAGGTTAAATGAATAAAATGCATAACTGGGTATGTATAACACACCTTGACTTTGCTTGATCCCATTTGATAAATTTGTTGGTGCATGTCTTATAACCAAGAGCATGTTATAGTATAGTTGGTGCATATAATCTAAAATTTTATGCAATTTAAATGATTTAAAATAAATAGAGTAAGGAAGGAGTACATATGTTTGTCGATGCAATAGTGTTGCCCCTTGATCCTTTTACTTGGTAAATATGCTTCTTTGTGAAGCATTGGAGTTATAGGTGTAGATCTGAAACTTAGAGATTTAAAGAGGGATATTGAAGGTATTATGCCCACAATATAGTTCAAGGATGATTCATGACATGGCCATTGAGATCATTATATCTCAATTATAAAAATCATGTGTGTATATATAATATGGTGAGGGTGAGATATTTAATCAAAACATCCTATAAATATAGTGAGATTGGATGATTTAATCACTCCAATATATAAATATAATGAGGTTTAATGATTTAACCACTTTAATATATAACTTAAACCAACTGTTACAGTAGAAAAGACTCAGTAACAATACATTTTGGTGTAATTGGTCCATCCTAGTGAGTAGTATAATTGACAAGTTTATATTTTTGGTGGAATAATATAGAATATGTACCTATAATATATCTAAGATGGAGTATGTGTGTCATAAATATAAATAAATATATTTCAAATCTATGCAAAAATTAGTGCAATGTACAAGAATCTGACCCAAGTGTATATTTAAATCATGGAACTGAACTGAAGATTATGCAAGTGTGGAGGTCATGTCTTTGTGACATGCCTTCACTAAAATATGAAGCTACTGAGTAAGAAAATAAGTGAATAATTCATGTTTTTATAACATGCCCCCACTAGAATATGGAAATTTAGAATGTGTATAAGTGTGGAGGTCATGTTTTTGTGACATGCCCCCACAAAAATATAGAACTATGAAAAATGTGGAGGTCATAATTCTATGACATGAACCCAATGACATGCACCCCATTTTGAGGTGAGGGAAATAGAATCTGGTAGGTACCTTACCTAAAAAGGATAAGGTAGTTGTATGATCCATGTATGAATCATGTACCATATAGGGTTAACATGTCGAAGTAGATGTACCAATTAGGCTTGTATTATGGGATCACATCAAGTCCTAAGATGTATGATACATATCATGGAAATGTATAAAGATTAATAGTAAAAACTCATCAAAAAATAAAGCACAAACACAAGAACACTTAATATAGTGTAAATTAATAGCCCAAGGATACATAATACAAGGGGCATGTTTAAATGTCACACAATCTAAATGTGACATATTTAAATGTCTAATCATAATGGAATGACATATTCAAATTTTTAAACAACATACACTGGAATAGGGGACAAAAGATAAGAAACATATTCAAATTTTATACAAATAAGACAATATCAAGAAATGCAATGCATTCAAGGAAGTGAAAATTAGATGAAACATAAACAAATTGGATAAACATATTATACTAATCCCTGCATATATGTGTTATAAAAAATTTTATGTAGTATGGCATATCAAGTATATTGTTAAAAATATGAGCATGGATGTATACATGTGTTAGTAATATGAAATCAAACATGATAATTTATAAATTATAATAAAAATATGTATCCTATATCAATCATGATAAATTAAATAGATTCCCCCAACATACTATATGACATGAGTAAAGGAAAAGTACAACATCTAGAAGTACATAAATCATATGTTTGGGTATGCCTGTATTACACTCAAATATGAATGAAAAATATGTGTATATATAGGAAGGAAATGATATGTTGTTTACTAAAATAAATTAAGCATCATAAATACTAATTAGCTAATAAAATTTGGGAATGTTGAATATTTTGGTATTTTTGAATTTATTTGAATGTTTTTAGATTTTTGGAATATTTTATTTTTTTGTATTTTTTAAATATTTGAAAGGAAAATTTTTATCTTATGATCCCATCTAAGGGATGCTCACAGGGAGACCCAAACTCAAAATATGGTATGTGAAACTAGTATTACTACCAAGGAGCATGGATAGGTGTCATACATGGATCTATAAAATCTATGGTATCCTATGTACATGTAATATGAATATGTAGTCATGAAAATACAATAGGAGTAGGGGTTTATGGAAACCATAATGTAGTACTTTATGGCTTATTTGGAAAAAAAATTATTGGAACATGCTTAGTTGTGATATGAAACAAAGTATGTTGTGTGCGAGTAACTGAAGACTATGTGGAATCTAGTATGTACTCTGGTGTAATGGCATCTCAAGTATGGGTTTACCAAAAAAGGGGATTGAATATTTATTACCCTTTCTTATAGGATTAACCTTAGTAGGTTTGGTAAATAACCATCTTAATAAACTTATTTTATTCAATTGGATGTTTGTATGGAATTTTAGGAACTATGACTACCATGTTGGTATGGATGTCTCTAATACACCCATGCACTATGGAAGTTACTATGCAAATATATGTATCCAAGTTCATCTTGATAAAATATCAAAGACTCATGTATATGTTATAGCTAAAAAATTAGTAACCACATGTGCTAGACCAAACCTGTAAAGGTAAATAAATCTCACTACTAATGTGTTGTGATGTGACATCAAATACTCTAACCATTTTGGTCAAAGGGTGTAAATAATCATGTATATCCTAAGTGTTTAAGTAGTATCATGATACATAAATTCTCACTAACACCATTGTCAACCATAACACAATGTATAGGTTGATGGTCAAGGTATGCTATAATAAAAAATGAATGAAGATCTTACTCATCATCCACTATTTTAGTTTCATCAAATGTAATAAAAGGTATCTAAACCATAAGAGGTACTAAGCATGTAAAAGTGCCAATAATAACATCTAATGGTTTCCTATCATGTGATGGAGTAATATGTGCATTGAATTCCATTTGTACTTATAGATATTTCTTAAAATGATCTTTCAAAGGATTGTTAAATATCTTTTGATTGAGGTGATCACCAGGTTATGAACCTAAATCCTTTGGAAGATAATTGAAGGTAATATTTTGGTCACATTGAGGTATTATATATTATGATTCAAGGTATAACATCTATTTATAAAATATCCATGGTCTTGGTGATAGTCACAATATGCATTAGCATCATATACTTTGGGTAGATGTCAAATCATATTAACCTCTATGGGATGAGGGAGAGATATGAGATGGCACTACACAAGTTTCTGAAGTAAAGAAGATAGAGACTTAGGTAATAATGTAAATTATCTCTCAGGTGCATTGTATAATATGAGTTGATTAAGTTACTATGACATTATATTAACCATTATGTTTTCTTAATTTTTAGATACTATATATTTGACCTTTTATCTTGGTTTAATAAGAAACTTATTAATGGATGTAGTTATTATGTTTCTTACATAATTGAGTTTGTTCTAGGAAATAAGTTTATTTCATGGTTTTAAATAATATAGAATAAGTCATCAAAATATTTGAATTATTTGAAAATAATGGATTCATGTAATGAGGCAAGTAAGCTTTGTTTGGATATGTCATGAAATTATTTATCTACCATTAGATTTGTCATTTATCCAACATTGTTTTATATCTCAAAACATATTCATTGATTGGTTCATTGATTCCTTATTTGATATTTGAAATTTGAGCATATACCATATTCTCAATGATGTTGATATAAAAGTGTGATAGAAACTAATCTTCTATAGGTTTGAATGCTTTTACTAATTAGAGTGGTAAGTTATAGAACCATCACTAAGAGTATTCTTTGAGGATACATGGAAATAAATTGGTCAAAAGTTCATCATTGGAGGCATAATCAAGACATGCCACATAGAAATATCGAAATTACTATTTATGAGGGTGCAAAGATATTTTAGGTGTAAGAGGATTATGTAATACATCTTGTGAGTCAATAAAATAAGATGATTTCATAAAACATTTATCAATATTAGTAACCTTAGCTTGTAAATTTTGTATAGTTTGTACAAGGTCATACGCATTTTAATTACTAAGGCTTGTATTTTAGTAATTTACCAAAAGAGGTGTACCCATGGTTTGAGTTGATATAGGAACTCAAACTAATTTTTGGGTTTAAGTGATAATGGTTCCCATGGAGGATGTAAAAAATGGTGTAAAAACATAACCCATACCACCATTTGATGTAAGAAGTGATGATGTGATCAAGGGGAGTCTTATTGGTATGGAATCAGTTATAGTACCACCTAAGGATCTACCATCACTATATGAGGATGACTTAGCCTTAACATGTTTATTGATCTCATCTCTTGTAACATACAAAAATGCATCCACTAAGGTTTTGTTGTTATTGAGATGATTTAATAGTGCTTACTTATACTCTATTTGATTTTTTTTTATCAACATTTTTCATTTCTTATAAATGAAAAATTTAAAATTTGAAATAACAATTTGCCACAATCAAAAAATAGAAAACCCTAGGCCATTCTAGGGTTTGGATGCCAAAGGTTGGGTTCACTAGACGTTTAACCCTAAATTTCAAAATGTGTGGATATGGTTAATAATATAGAAGTATTTTAAAGACAAGGGTAATAAAACTAATCTATATTAGGCCAATTAATAGAAAGCTTAAATAAACATATTATGAATTTATACAATTAAGATTAATAAAAATAGTAAAGAACAACTATTTAATTTTTTTACAATAACTAAGAAACAATGGTACTTAGATGTTTTATTGTGTGTAGGTAGATATAAATTGTAAATAAGAGTAAAATATGTAATATTAATATTCTAGATTAATTGTTAGATTCTAGAAATTGCAGATACTACCATTAGATCTAGACAATACCATCAATGATAGTGTTTGACTATGATGCATGTGTCTAATATGAAATAATGACTTGATATAGATGTGACCAACTTCACTATTATATATTTTATATTTCCTTTTTACTGGTATATTTAGATATGGGATGCAAGTTTTCATTATTTACTAATTAGTCAAACCCTATATCTTCACCCTTATTCACCCTTGGAATGAGTTTGCTAAAAAATGGATTAGTGACCTCATGGTATCAATCTACCCCAAAGATCCTTTTGTTAATGGGAATTACCTACATATTTAATACTTGAAGGAGGGCCTCAGATTTATGTAGTTCTACCTTATGTGTGGGAAAGTGTGTGAAAAAATTATATGAAGATGCATGCAATGATCTAGCTTGTAATTTGACAAATATCACTCATAGGATTATCTTTGAATACTTTAGACATATACTATGACTACTCATATGTATTTTATATATTTAACTTTAGTAGGTGTTTTCTTGGTATTTTATAGATGAGGAATAAGAAGGATTATACTTTTATTTATAACACACCTTTTGAATTTATCTCATGGTAGGGTTAAATAAGACAAATATACCAACCCATAGGTTTAAAAAAATTTGTGATTTGAATTAATTTCAATAAATAGACACTATATAAATATCTAAAAACTACCATAAGTAGTAGTGTCCCTTTGCGGTTGGTAATGTCTAGAAGGCTAGAAACTAGGTATGGATCTTAAATTGATAGTGAAAGATGTTTATAGGGTTTTAATCTTTTTGTACAGTACATGGGACATGGTTCATTAGAATGATATGGATAAAACTAAGAGATAACAATTTTGGCATAATGAGATAGTGAATGTAAGCTTTTTGGTAATAGGGATATCTGGACCGAATGGTAGATCCCTGATTTATATTTGCCAAATTTATAAGACTAAGATGCTATAAATATTCAATTTTAGTACCTATAATATTATGTTTTTCTATATCAGATGATGACATTGACTGATTATGAAATAACATTTATTGCATCATGTGTGCTTGATGTTTATGATTATTACATTATTTTATCATTAATTTGTACTATATTTTGTGTTATATGAGTGCATTAATTATTTATTGTCACACCATGTGTTAGTTGTGTAAAAGGATATGCATACATAAAATATTTTTCACTTTATCATTTACTTATGATTTTTATTGAAGTAACCTATCGATATTCAATCTCCCTAAGTGCATGACTTAAAGGGTAGACTAGAAAAGGGGTGGGATAGGCCTTTAGTGCTTTGAGAGATGTGTGTGTGTGTGTGTGTGTGTGTGTGTGTGTGTGTGTGTGTGTGTGTGTGTGTGTGTGTGTGTGTGTGTGTGTGTGTGTGTGTGTGTGTGTGTGTGTGTGTGTGTGTGTGTGTCTGTGTGTGTGTGTGTGTGTGTGTGTGCGCGCGCGCGTGCGTGCATGCGTGTGTGTGTGTATTATTCTTATATACATTCTAAATTATTTAGAATTGATTCCTTACTTATCTCTATCTATATTACATCTTATAAATATGTCAATGCCTATATTTACTACTATATTATCCTGGTCTGATGTAGTATTATTTGACACCTATCCCTTTGATACCATATTGAACCAATCAATGTGGTTCTAAACACATTATTTTGATATTCATAAATATATCAACCAGGTCAATATAATTCAAGGTTGATTGACCCATTTTTAAAGTACATCTTTTTAGTTTAATGGCATAGACTTAATTTTTAGGATGCATTAGGGCTATTGATCACTATAAATACAAGTTATAGTTTCATTCCAAATATAAAGACATTTATTTTGTTTTACTATTATTTTCACTTATGACCTCATATACACTTGGATGGGTTATTTCTTAGGATCTTATCTTTAAGGAAAACTTATATTTTTGAGTCATGGAAATTCATTAGGAGTCCCTTTAGCTTAGATATTGATTTATTATTTGAGATATTCACAACCACAATAATCTCTTTCAAAACATCATTGTCCAAGGGGGATATTAAGTCTCATTAGGTCCTCTTCAAGTTAAGTATATTCTAACCCTAGTTATTTCATTTATTAGATAGAAGTTGAATAATTTCTCATTGAATTAAAGTGTATCCTTATTTAATCTTTCTCCACACTTATACTTAGTGTGGATATAGGATTTATTGAACTTTCCATATATATTCTAGGTAGCCTAGGACCCCATTTGTCTACCATGGCTCCTTACCCATTTTGATGTTTCTAACCATTCCACCTTATATTACTTTTTTGAAATATTATAATAGTTATAAATAGAGATCTAGTTAGATATATTTCATTATGTTATCATCCTAAAGGATTTGTAAGCCTTTCCTTTGACATTGTGTTATAGGAATTCCTCTTGATAGATTTATAGACCCACTTGGTCATATCCCAAATCATTAAGTATAATTGGGATCTACTTTATTAACCTTCTTTGAGTCTATATCTTAGAAGATAGGATGGTTTTAGGTTGATCCTATCCTATTACATACATTCTAGTGAACTTGACATGAATCTTACCATTGCCTTTGCCTCTTCATCAAAATGTATCAAACATCCCGATATAACTATGTAGTAATATTTTTTAGCAAGTTATATTGAATAGATCAACATAGATTCATCATGTTTTTATTATTCAACCATTTATATTGAAAATTTTGAAAAACATCTATCTTTACATCTTTTACAATCAACTATATCAAACAAAGTGATCTCTACATCTTCTACAATTAAATATATCAAACAATGTGAAATGGTTTTGTCTTCACATTTATTTCCAGCCAAATACATCATCTAGCTTGATACAATTATGTATTAATTTCCCTTATAAAAAATTATATTGAATAACTTGATAAAATCCTATTTATAGTCATATTTACAAATTTGTTGCTAGATTTAATTTCTATCCAATTGTATCAAATAACATGATATAGTTTTATCCTTATTCAACCAACTGTATCTCAACTATGTAATACATTTCTATGATCAACAATTTTTTTGTAAAAAATCATTGATCAAATCAATGCAATTATATCATTGTTTATAATTATGTATGTGCATAGATTGCATTGATATTCTTGGTATAGTTTTGTATAATGTGTACAACTATATTGGTGAGCACTGATACAATTATGTTTGTTTACTTTTCAATAATAAGTAAGAAAAATTAAATTTTCATTTCAAATCTTAATCAAACACTTCATTTTAATTTACATGCCTATTTATTTCAAATCATTGAATGTTGTAAAATGGTTTTTTATATTGATTTTAGAATTTTATTTTATATTTATTTGGTTCTCCATAAAAACTATGTTATGGTAGTTATCAAACTACTTAGTTATTATCATGTAGGGACAAATAAATTTTTGTTTACAAACATTGTGATGTGAGGTGATTTCCCTAATACTCATATCCATAACACAACACTCAACATAGAATTTAGTTTCTATGCACCTCATGATATATTATAAGTTCACAGGATTCCATTTTTATTGAACCTTAGGAATCCATCCATCTATTTTTGTTTTGTGGTAAACTTGAGAGGAATGTATTGCCTAGGGAAGTTACTCTCATTTTACCTTTGAAACAGGGGTTATTGGGTTACATGTATGGTTTAGACTTTATAGTTAGTGATTTTAAACATTGGGTAATCAATGAATGAGCAAGTATATTTGAGAGCCCACATTATTAATTAGATTATTTTAGTACATATATCTAATTTTGTTTTCAAAAATCTAATTATCAAATATAATTATATAATGAATGAGTAAGTATATTGAGATCCCACACTATCAATCAAATTATTTTCATACATATATCTGATTTTGTTTTCATAAATATAATTATCAAATATAATTATATTTAAATTTTTTTGCTTGATATTGTATGTTGTAATATAGACTACATTGGCTAGTGTTGATATAGTTCAATGATGTGTGTTGTAGTTACATCGACTAACATTAATATAGTTACCTCTATGTATCGAATACATCATCCAACTCGATACAATAGCTTGTGTTTTCATCCTTAACTACATCAATTAGTTGATATAGTCTATTTATTTATCATCCTATTGTAATTTACTTTCTAAACTACATTACATTGATTGATACATTTTGTTTCCTATTATTCTCAATTTTCCATGACTTTATTATATCACATAGATTGACACAATTAGTTTGTCATTTAAGCTTATTTATGTCATACCTATATTGTCCATCTCAGTATAGTTTGATCCAAATCCATTTTTAGGCTATTACATCAAACAAACTTATTTATTTATTCTTGTCTAACTATCAATTATGTCACCTTTTTCATTATATTATATCAGCCAACCCAATACTATTGTCCTCGACATATTTAAAAATTACTACATTGGCTAAACTTGATACCATCTATTTTCTATAATCACCCATTTTTACTACATACACTTCAACCATTTTTAGCATCATAATGTCACATATTAGGATTTTCCTTGCTACACTCAATCCACTCATATTTTACATGGGTTGATCTTTATTACCTACCTTATCCATCACTGAACCCAACATTCCATGGTGCAAGTATTCCATAAATACATCTAGATCTATTGCATGTAATATAGTTAAAACTATCAAAAATAATGATCTAGATAATTCTCATATCTTTAGAAAACTTAATGATAATACCATTTACATTGTTAATAAGAATGGCAGCGTATCTAAACTTACTTATTCTACAAAAGTTGGTTAAACCAATACAAATCTTGAGAATATTACTCCCTATACTAATGTTAGTAATCCCCCTCCTAATACTTCCAATAAAAACCCACCTGTTGATACAACTCAAATCCTTTAAAAATGTTTTTAATAAATGAACATCATGTAAAAAAAATATAGTTTCCAAATGATCCAAATGCAAAATCACATCTTTAAAATGGCTATCCAACTTCAAGTCATCATGTCTTAACAAAATAAAAAAATTATCCCTCATCCTCTTAGATATTCCAATCATCCCTAAACCTCCCATGCATAAACAAATGGCACAACATCTTCAGAATGAACCTTAAGCTAATTTTATTGTGTCCACAAACATTGGAAACATTTCTCCAACCATCAAAATTTATGGGACTAAAGTTCTTACTATTTTCGTTGAATATTTTACAAATATCTATAAATAATGGGTCCAAACAAATATGTTTGCCACTACTAAACCTATCTCCAAATATTTCATGGGAGATGTGTTAGAATGGTATAACCAAATTCATATAGATTCCATTTTACAATTAGAGGATTTAGTCAATGCTATCATCAAGGAATTTCTCTTAAAATAGCCTTCACCCTTTCATCAATGTTAAGTAACTTCTTAATGAATATATCCACTTTTTTTTATCAATGATGGAATTATCTAGCTCACAAAATATACCATAACATGAGTGATGATAATCTCTTCAAACTCTTTGTTAATGCCCTTAAATCCTCTCTTTAATACAGGGTAAAGATATTTTCTCCCCAAAACATAGAAGAGGCCTTTGATCAATCAAAAATTAAAATATTTCCTTATGGATCAATTCAACTTTGTCATGATCCCAAAAAATAATCTTTTCAAAATTCAACTAATGAAATCACCATTAACAATCCTAACTCCAAGCCTCCTCCACCCAATATAGGAGAAACCAACTTAGATAATCAACTTCTCTTCATCCCTCCCTTTAGTGTGGTGGAAGTGAAGACATTGTATCTCCATCTAAACCTTTTATCCATACTCTTCCTAAACCATGGTATTAACCTAAAAACATTTGTTGGTTTCATTCTGACATTGGTCACTCTCTAAATACATGTCATTCCCTTCTAAAATTTATAATTTCCCTCAAGTTTGGGAAAATTTTTATCATGATGTTATGATAAAGGTTAAACATAATGAATATATTTAAGTTTCTCAACAAAACTGAACCTTTTCAAAATATACAAATTAAAAATATCAAAAGTCTTATTAATACTCAGATCCCAATACAAAACATTATAAGGAAAATGTTTTTACTATTGATGTCAATTATTAATAATATTCCACTAATTTCCAATATGTGAATGCAACAAAGGTCAACCACCACCATAATCCCGCTCACAAATGCCTTGTTACTAAACCTAATATGTCCTCTACAAAGGAATAAATTCTTAAGGATATTACAACTAATCCTACTTCCTCTCAAAACAACCCACTAGTGATGAGTCAACTCCACCATTTGATCCTCAACCTAGTTCCTCCATACCTACTAAGAACATCATTTTTACTCAACCTAAACCTTGTGCTATTTCTTCCTCTAAACCACAATGTAATTTCCTAAATGAGCTTAACTCTATTTCTTGGAAAATTAACCTCATGGAATTAGTAAGAACTTCTCTTGAGTCCTTATCACCATAAGTTACTCATGCAAAAAATTATAAGACATCAAAAAACCCCCATCTCATGATTTTGATATGCATATTAAAACCTTCTAAGGTCCCAAACCTACCTATGTACATTCATGATATCAAAACCATTTTCCATATTATTCCTCTACAAAACCTTCCATATATTTTATTAAAAAACACATGACTAATGATGAAATTATTTTTTGGGCCAATGACCCACCCCTCTTCATCAAGATTGGAATAAAAAATACCTTAATAATGAAATTATTGGTATATTAAGGTTTAATAATTAATGTTACCTCTCTTTGGATACTCAAAAAAATTAGATACTCCAAAAATTATCTTAATAAAACTATGCTCACATGTCATGGATTTGATAAAACCAATCAAAAGCCTCTTTGTTGCATCTATCTCCCCCTCACCATTGGACCCAAAAATATTTTAAAAAAAAAATTATGGTTTTAAATTATATTATAAGCATGAGGTAGATCCCATACCTTAAAGCATCCAACTTCCCAATCCTAAATATCAATATCATATTCCCATTACTCCTCATATTAATAGTCCACCTCTGCTTTAGTTTGTCAACATGCATCCCTATCTAAATATCACTTTTTCAGATCCTAATGATGATGAACCCAATGAATTGAAAAATATTTGTAATGTTACTTGATTACCTCTTCATATATCAGAATGTATCCCTCATCATCTCATTCAAGATCCTCTAACCATGTCCCATCACACTTATAATAACAAGGGTGTCTCCACTATAGACATTCCTAATAAAATTGATTTTCCTACTTCTTATACATGTAACATTTCTCCCTCTTATGATGATGCCTAAATCATATCTCAAACTCAATCATGAGACTTGGATGTTAAGCATTATCAAAAGAATCCCATTAAATTCATGCCTTCAACAATGATTTTCATGTAATTCATATATCATTTGAATTTATTGATATTGAATCATAACCTGAAGGTCATGTTTTTCTTATTAATCCGCCCTTGAAATATACACCATGGGTTATAAAGGATGTTTTTACCACCTCTTAATTTGACTACATTATCCACCTCGATACCACTCTACCTATCATACATAATCCCCATAATATCAAACAACTTGATGTTGTACTATTTGTGTCCCAAATTTTATCCTATATCGGCCAACTCAATCTGTTCAACCTTCATCTTCCAACTAGGTTGTCTACTTATCATTTATCATCGATACATTTTATTTTCCCTCATCACCAATAGTCAAATACATTGATCAGTTTGATGCCATCACCAATGTTAATTTTTTTTATTGTATCAAAAAATCAACATAGTCTATCCTAGATCCACTATATTAATCAACCATATACCAGACAATCAAATTCCACACCTTTTACTTCCTCTCATGACATTAACTTAGATGTTAAAGTTACTATTGTAAGACAAATCCATTTCAATCTTAATAGCAAAGATAATCAAACTATAAATATTAAAGTAGATTTTGAATACTATAGAAATTTACATGTTTATCATATCTTTACTTTTATGCATTTCTTTCCATTTTCATTACTTCTCACTTGCATGTTTATCACTATTTTTATCTATATATTGTGCAACTAACATATCTTGTAGGTTTAGTTTTCATTTACACACCTTTTGATTCAACTTTTACATATTATCCCTAACCCCTATCTTATGGCCTTAGGTATTTTGTATTTACTTATAGTTCTTGGTTTCTTAGTTTGTGAGTTACATTATAAGAGCTTTGAAAACGACCAAGATTTCCTTAAAAACACTTATTCATCCATATCTTTTTTAAATATCCATTGTTTTCTCTTTTTATTCTTCACTTATATCTTCATTATTTATTCATAACCCTAGTTTTTTTAAGTGTGTGAGTTTCCTTATAAGATCTCAAATAGGACCAAGCCTTCCTTAAAAACACCCATTAATTCATTTTATATATTTATTTTATTGCAAACCTTAGCTAGGTGTCTTCCCTAAAAAATAAGGAAATGTTAAAGATTAGTGTTTTCCCTCACTTATAATTAGTTATATTCTTTTGTGGTAAAAATATGCATTTCATCTTCATGTCTCCATTTACATTATTTCATTTATTATGATTATGATGCATGCCTATTTATCATTATACCATATTCATTCATACATTGTTTTGGGGGGAAACCCAGTCATTCTATTCTCATCTCCATCATTCCCCTATTTCACATTACTTTGAATACACCAAGGTTAATTTTGAGATTGCACTCTTTTATCACATGCAAGTCTAGGAGTCTTATAGAACATGGTCTCTAGGTCCTCTTCTTTAGACACCAAGTGTAATATCTCTTGTGATAGTCATTTTAAACACCCATGCTTGGTTTTTTAAATCCATTTAGAGGAGGAACAACAAAATCCAAAAAAAAATCCATATCCTAAAATAAAAAGGCAATAATCAAAAGGAAAATACACTCTTACAAGTTAGATCACATAAAAAGACATGATCTTTGTTTGTAAAATCTCATATCCTTATTGAAAATCAAACTCCATAGTTGGCCTCATGATAGAGCTGAGTTCCATTGAGGTATGGTAGGATAGTAGACAGGGGTAGGAGGTCTCTTATATCATTATATATTTCAAGGCCACTTATATTCTCACACAAGTACCTAATATTCACACTAGACCTATGACTCTATAAGGGGTATAGAGGAGTGGGGAGCACATTATGGTAAGGAAATATCCATTTTCATTCATATAGACTTCATGCGATGATATTTATAATTTAGTAGTTAGTCCAAACATATGTTCTTAGGTAAGGTTCTCTTGCGCCATTGTTATTAATAGTCCCTTAGTATTACCAACTTGATTCAAGTGTTTTATTTTAGGTAAAGATTACATTTTAACCTTGGTACCACCCTATTTACCCAACTACCCATTTAATTCCCCATTGACATGAATATTTTGTTTCAAAATATGTTCCCCTTTTTTATATTTTGTATTCTCCCTCTATATTTGGCATGGTCAAAAATTTGGTAGTTTGAGTTTATCCATCATTAGAATAGAAGATGCATATTTGAATTATTGTGAGATGCTCTCCTTGTTATTAAATTATATTTATAGGAGTTCTCTTATTTAAGTTTTTGGACCTTCAAACTTTTTTCATCCTTTTATGGGACATTCAGTCTTGTTTCTCTCTTTCATGATTTTTACATCATTTTTCCATATTTTGATTGAGTATGGCTTGTTACTTCTCTTTCATAACTATTGTTAGCATTGATCATTTCATATTTTTTATTTTTTATTTTATTATGGATTGATAATTCTCTTATATTTATGTTGGTATCATTATTTAGTTTCATGTTCCCTTGGTTTCATCTGGATTGTTACTTTTTTTACTTTGGATGCATTTTGAGGTCTTTTGGTCACTAGTAGATTTGAATTTTTGGATACACAACATTCCCCTTGTTCATTATTCATGTTTTCATGGCATTTTGGTTCTAAACTAACATTTTTAATTTTGGATTGATAATTTTCCAAGTGATTCATTTAGTTTTGAGATTTTTCCATTTAGTTTGGCCTTCATGTGTTTACTTACTTTACTTTCTAGCCTTGTATCCTTAGGGTTTGTCCAATGAAGTTAGTACACCCTCCATGACTGAGAATATGATTTTAGCATGAAACCATTTAGAGATAAAGTTAATTCAAGGTATGTATCATGGTATTTTTATTGATTCATTTATAAATAGTTATTTCAATATTTAATTTTCATTACCTTAGTTGTTATATTGTTATGTTATTTCTTGAAGCTCCATCCCATCTTACACTATGATGACACGTGATGAGATTTGGATGGGTAATATGTATAAAATTAATATTTTTAACTTTATCATTTACTGACATTTTCTCTTGAATCAACCTTTTGAGCTTCAATATTCCTGGGTGCATGCCTTAAAGGGTGCACTAGGAAAGGGGTGGTAGGCATTTGGTGATTCACAAGAGATATTATTTTCTATCTATCATTCCTATATCCATTATAGCTTCCTTAAACTTTATCCATTCATTATCTCCTTCAATATTACATCCTAAAAATATATCAATACTTATATTTCCTACTACATTAGCTCGATCTAACGTAGTATTATTTGAAACCCATTCCTTTCCTACCATATCAACCTGGTCGATGCATTTTTGAATGTGTTAGCTTGATATTCACAACTATATCATCCAAACCATCATATTTCAAGGTCACTTAACCCATTTTTGAAATTCATCATGGTGATTCTATGGTTTTGGATTAACTTTTAGGATGGGTTACAACTATTGATCATAACAGATACAAGTTACTATTTCATTCTAAAGAGAGAGACATTCATTATGTGTTTCTATTGATTACACTTCTACCCTCATCTACACTTGGAGGGGTTATTTATTAGGATATTATATTTAAGAAAACATTATCTTGTGGCATCTTGGAGATTCATTATGAGGATTCCTTTTAGCCTAGATCTTGATTTAAAATTTTAGATATTCAAAACCACAATAATCTTTTGAAAAACATCATTGGCCAAGGGGGAGATTGAGGCTTGATGGGTCCTATTCAAGGTAATTATATTATAACCCTATCTCTTTCATTTATTAGATATAAGTTGTATAAATTCTTATTTAATTAATGTGTATCCTTGTTAAAATTTATTTATACTTAGTGTGGCTATAGGATTGCTTTAACTTACCATTTATTCATTTTAGGTAGACCATGCCCCCATTTTCCTACCATATCTCCTTACCCATTTTTATGTTTCTAACCCTTCCCCCTTACATTACTTTTTTAAAATTTAAGAATATTGAAATGTAATCAATTTATAATATTGAAATGTAATCAATTCTCAAACACTTAACATGGAGTCTTTAGTTTTGTCTAACCGTACTTAGTAACCCCTTTCCAAGGGTCATATGGTGTAGAGAGTGTGTTTAAGGTTTTAAATAAAGAATAAGGAAAATAGGAATAGAAAACATAGGATTGAGTGATAGCACACACATATGAGGTATCTGTAGTTTAGGCATAATTATTTAAGGAAACACAAATGTGCATAGTCAATTGGGACACTATTGGTATATCTTGAATATTATTAGTCATTTTAGTGGTTTGAGTTTTTCTAGTAAAATTCATATTGACTTTGAGATCCCATTTCCTAATCTGAGTGGCTAAATAATAAACATATAAATTTTTTATGGACTGTGATGAAAAGAGAAACATAAATAATAAATTAGATAAATTAATCTCTCTTCCATCATTCCTTCAATTATGAATACAGTAAATGTAATGTCAAAACATCCTTTTACATTCAAATTTTATGATTATTTCCCTATTTTATAAAATATAAATATTCATAATTTTGTATTAATTAGGTCACATTAATTAAAAAAATTAACAAAACATTTTGGTAAAAATGATTATTTATTTGAGCATGAAAATACCTAGGTATTTACCTTATGGATTCATATTCTTAAAAGGTTTCATATTTATATTCCATTAAGGTTTGATTTTTAGATTTGATTTCTAATTTGACTTAGATCAATTATTGATATACAATATTTTAAAAACCCTATAAATCTATGTTTACCCTTATCCTAGGTGTAAGTCTTATGATTGTGTTCCTTATCTTCTCAGGGTTTAGATATTTTTCAATGTCTTTGCATCCTTCAAACCCTAATATATCCCATACTATGGATTCCTTATTTTCTACCCATGCTATGACTTTGATTAAAAAGTGAGTGGAAAAATGTGGATGTAGATGTTCATGCTTGTGTGGCTAATAATACTGATTATTTTAATGATAATATTTTTAATGTGAAAACAAATTAATGATTATGTTCATTATGATTAAATGCATGATAATGTGAAGGATTTTATGCTAGTGATGTATCTTTATAAATGGTAGTGAAGGATACGTAGGTCAAATTAATGATATAATATAAGAGATTAGTTCCCCCTTATCTTCCATAGACCTTTCCACTAGTCATGAAATATAAAAAGAATAAAGTAATAAATAATTAACTAAGATACTTATTAATACTACTAGTATTACAATTAAGAAATATGATATGATTAAAAATGGATAGATGATACACATGTTTTTTTCATGATGCTATAACTTTCAAGGATGTTTATGAATGTTAATATTATTCTAGAAACATGATATATGATGATAATCCTTGTATTGACATGAAATGTGATGGCATTTTTTTACCATGCAATGATTCCTATATTGATATGGAATGTGATAGTGTTTATAATAAGTGCAATGATAAGAATATTGTGATAAATATTTTATACTAATGTTTAATATAAATGGTGATATAAAACTTATAAATTAAAAATTCCAATCTATATCCATGAAAACTACCAATATATTTTCCATGATGAATACAATGGGTGAACTTGAAAATGGATTTTTTAATTTATATTTAGAGTCCAAGTCATAAAATGATAAGTTTGATGATAATGTCACAGTAGGTAAACTTATAATGTGTAGTTTATTGAATCATCCTTATCCAAAATAATTTATTATGTATACATTTAACATTTGATGGACATGGAGATCCTCATTACCAATTGCACACTTTGTTTCCTCCCTTAGATAATATTCGTGTGTTGGGAGAGTATTAAAAAAATCATTTCATTAAAGTTTAAAAGGTATATTATTAAATTGTGTAGATAATAGTATTTGGTATTAGACATTTGATAATTTCACTTTTTACCTGCCTTCACCATACATTACTTGTGTGCATTTGTGTGCCTCTTATTCACCATTATCTCACATCCACATATTTTATATGAGTATGACCCTTTTGTTTTGTTGTGAATCACCTAGAAGAACCTCTCAGTCTATGTCAAATGAGATAAATATCTTACTTATACATATATAAATCTTTAGAACCACATTCCTATCACTTGAACACTAACATAATACTTATATTGTTTCATCACTAAAACTAACCTGAGGGAAACATTATTGATGCTTACCTAGAAATGAATATTATTCATATCTAAATAATTCCTATAGGTTAGCCAATTTTATTAGCATGTTAGTGGCATGATAAACTACCCAAATAGACTCATATGAATAAAAATAAAACCCACTCTTAATAATCTCTTGGAACTTATATATCAAGCATCTATAAACTATTTTGTATTAAAATATTATGTCCTATTCTTCATAAATTGTAAATCAATCACTAGTATAAGTCATTAGCCAAGTCTAAAGTACACCAAAAGATGTTGATAGTGAATTTTTTCAAGTATCAAAATCTAGATTATATGTGTATTCATATAGAAAATATTAACAATTGAACATTCATAGTAAGGGGAAAAAATGCAAGTGGCTTGAATTCCCTCACTAGAGTATTGGATATTATGAAATAGTCATTAATCAAGGAGGTGATTGGGGTCATCTCAGTCCATAACAATTCCTAAGTTTGTACAAGTTTCTACCCTTCAAAAATAGACCTATGGTTTTGAGGAGAAGGAGACTAATTTTTGGAGTTGGGCACATAACCAAGCATCAACATCGTACATGCACTGTTATTAAAAATATGGTTTAATTGGCTATATAATTACATAGAGCAAGAAAAACTTAGAAATAAATTCCATCTTCACTCATTAACATTGAAATTTTTTGCCTAACTTGACATTAGTGACCTTACATGCATATATAATCAGTTCTATATCTAAACAACTCTCAATCATGATTCCAACCTATTTTCACTACCATAAGTCATTCAAAAAATTAAAAAATCTAAGTATCTTGATCTAATTTCTATATTTGGCACATACCACTTGCTAAATCAATTTATATATTTTATATTTAAATTCATGTTTAATTATTATACTATACTATTTGAAAAATATTATACTTTTATCCTAATTAGGGTTGTACAATACAAATTAGGGTAAAATATATCGGTGAACTTGAATATTTCTCAAACCATGCCAGAACCTAGGTTTATTTTAAGGTTTCCTCCTTCTAGGGTTTTTAAAATTTTGTCTTAGTGTTTCAATTTTTATTTTTTATTTCCCCATTTAAAAGACAATAAACATTTTTACATTTATCCCTAGCCTTATTCATAATTTCATGATTTAAGCTTATTCCATCCAATAAGTCTAGTTCCATTGGCCCTCTAAGGTGTAGTGTTATATTAAGTGGGGATAATATAGAGCAAAATCATATTCTTTTGGATTCTTCTAACATGGACAAAATGAATATAATGAATGTTTATTCTTATTTTGATGATTTATTTTTTCATGTACAAGTAGAAATTGATTTAGAATATGATAATAAAGATAATGGAGATACTTATGAAGCTAAAATTAGTATTTATCCCAATTAAATTAATGGGGTAGATTTTTACCAACTCAAATCCTTGTGAAAAATTCTTCATGGACTTTGTCAACATCTTCAAGAAGTGGATAAAGTGGTAAAATTAATCGTAACATCTAAAAATACACAAAAATCTAAGGTTTTTACATTTAGGGAACAACAATATTCATTTACTATTTTCAATCAATCCTTTCAAACTACTAATCCAACCACAAATGTTGATATTTCTATTATGCATACTTATCCCACATTTACACCTTTAGTTACATATGTGACATACACCCAATATGTGAGGGAAGCACAAGGTTTCCCACAAACTTCTATTCCTATTTATACATAGATGACATATTACAATATTACAATGACTACACATATTACATCATGAACGTTTCCTGATGCACATTCCCTCAAACAAACCATTTTATCTCTATAGGTTAAGGTATTGTAGCTAGATCAAGGTTCATCTAGAGTTAGTCATTCAAAATATTTGTATGCATTTTCCTCAACCTATTATCCCAAAAGATAACATCTTATCCCTTACCTATAGGATTTTTATCTCTTAAGATTCCAATACACATTGATAAAAGTGATCCTAAATAACACCTTTAATCCTTACATACAACATGCTTGGATTAAAAATCTAATTACATATTATTCACCAAGATATTCCAAATAAGTCTCAAATAATATTATTTACAATGGTCCTATGACCTCCCCCTCCAATTAATTAGATAATTTAACCCTTTGTTAAATTATTTGCGAACACATGTTTGTTGAACATTGATGAAAAACTATCTTATGCACAAATTGCCAATCTTAAACAAGGGTATAATAAGCCACTAAGTGAGTATGTGATTCAATATAATACCATGCTAGATAATATTATGAATCACATGATATGAAAATAGTTAGAAGACATCTTCAAGAAAAGTTTTCTTACACAATTGCATGAGTCAATAGTGTCTAATAAATTCATGTATTTTAAAGAGTTATGCCATATAATGAGAGAGTGAGAAGTCAAATTCATAGAATTTATCAAACTTAAGTATGCATCTAATAATCTAATTAATTTAACAAATAATTTTAAAACATATCCAAGATCTAAGGTTAAATAAAATAACAATAATAATGTGGTAAATAAATTGTCTAATGAAGTATCGCAACCTACAAATTGGCTTCAATTATCTAATCCATATAAGAGGTATTTTTCATGCTTACCATCACCTTATCATGTAATATTATATTTTATTTACTTGATTAAAACCTCATATATCTTATTCCATGATAATATTTTGATGCAAGTAGACATACACCTAATAATTATGATAATAATGCATAATAAGATTGCCATAAATTTCATGGACATACTACAAAAATATGTTTCAAGTTAAGGCATAAGATACAAGATCTTATTGTTGAAAATATTATTGAGTTAATAATGTATCTAAAAAGGATTTTAGACCAAAAAAACATGTAAATAAAAAATTTAAAATCTTAAATGATTCATTTCCTAAGCATGAGACAATAAAAACCAAGGATACTTTTGGGGTACATCATGCATACAATGCACATCCCCCACTTGTGAGATATGATCACCCAATAGAAAAAATTATTGGTACACTTATATAAATCTCACCATAGTACCATATGATTACATTTTGTGAAAATTAAATTGTTAATGATGATTTATATCTCCATAAATTATTCATATGATCTTACATCAATAAGCAACCCATAAACAATGTCATGATTGACAATGGGTAAAGTGATAATGTGTGCATGATGACACTTATAAACACACTAATTTACACACAATAAAATTTAAAAGATATTATAATGGTAATTAAGGGAATCAATGGAAGAACACATGACACTCTCAAGTGGATTACAGGAAATCTTCATGTTGGCTCGAGTATAGTTGTTACCCTATTTCTAGTCTTACAAAGTGCAAAGGTCTTTGACATGTTATTAGGATGCCCTTGGATATACAAGATACATGTTGTCTCATATAAAGTGAATCGATGTATCAAATATATACATTAAAATAAGGTAGTTATATTTTCAAACATTCTATATGAGTGCCCTCTTCATCCAGTGGTATTTCCTCCTCCACCACCATAACTACACTTAGTTGTTAAACCTATTTAGGAGCATTATGTAGAGTTAGTTATTACAACTATGTAGTATATTTATATAAAATTACTTCATACTATATTATTTTACTCTCTTAAGAAGCTAGTTTTATTATATAAAAAAATCACATCAAAAAGTCATTTAGGACTCCTTAAGATCATTATATAATATACCACATAATTATCTAGAAACATAAATATGTCAACATGTTCTAAAATTAACATGGGTAGTGAGACATTATCATACCATATAATAGAATCCATAAAGTCTTTTAGCTTTTATAGTTACTCATCATACATATGATCCTATGAGTAACAATGATAACTACATTATAACACATTGTCCCTCTTTAAATTTTAAAACACCAATATTTGGTAATGTTCACTCATGATAGGTGACTATTGTACCACTCAACAAAGGAAATCCAAATGGATATTGAATTTATGGGATAATTTTTTAACACTTTTTAAATTTTAAATATAATATTTAATAATGAAAAAAAAAATCAAAAATATAAAACATTCAAATATTTAAAAAATTAAAAAATCAAGATCTAAGCATGACACAATTATTAGATGTTATTATTTACATATGTTATTTATCACCCATTTTGGGTCTATGGAAAATTATTTTTCATACAAATGAATTTCATAGTATATGACTATGATGTAGGGAATATAGATCATACATGGACACATAGTTTATACAAATAATATTTTTCACTTTATCATTTACCAATGTTTTCTCTTGAGGTGGGACACATCAATCTCCATGAGTGCACACCTTAAAGTGTGAATTGAAAATGGGGTGAGAAATGCTCATGGTGATTTATGAGACATGTTTCTATTCTATCCTAATTACACCATTATTTATATTATTATATCATTCTCTAAGTATCTATCTATTTAAATATTTTATATATTCATATCTAGATTTTCTAGTTTCCCTATATCCTATGGTGTGTCTTGTGCCTTTCTATTTTTGTTAATATATAATTTAGATTGATACATTAATGAGTGTGTTTCCTAAAAGTTTTATTATATCATCTTAGATGATACCATACTATGCTAGCCAACATATTAAAACTATATAAACCTTGTCGATACCTTAGATTTTAATGTTGGTTTTGGGGATTGGAACTATATATATAGGGGTCACATTTCATTCATATCAGATCAAATCACACTCATTCACTCTAATTTATATCTCATTTCTAACCTAAATAAGTATTCAAAGAATTTTAGATTGGAACCTTAACTTGAGGAGTCTTGTATTGTGGTGTGACTGAAGTTCAATATGAGGAGTCATTGGGAGTTACTAACTAAAGATATTTATGTCTTCATCCAACCATTTGAGGTCATCAAATTATAACATTCTCTTATAAATCCCCTCTTGAGCCAAGGGGAGATTGAAACATCAACAGGTCCACCCCAAGGTAGGTATTTCTATTCCTATACTCTTTTAATTATTTACTTAGTAGATTCTATATTGATTATTTCTTTGTGAATGAATATATGTGTATCCTTATTTAGGCCTTCTCTATATTAAATAAGATGGTATTAACATAGGATTTATTAGACTTTACATATATTAATTTAAGTTATGTATACCCCTATTTGGTTGACCATTTCACATTACCCATTAAAAACCATTCTAACCCATCGTTTAATTTAGTTTATACCCCTTTACAATAATAATTTACAACCATTTACCTTTATTGAGGTATAGTAATATTTATATCCTTGTGTCATAATATTATTCTATGGAACCCTTTTCTATTGACATTTTAGTTTTAGGTTACCCTTTAATATATCTATAAAATTCATAGGTCCTTACTTGATCATACAAATATTCCATGCTCTATCTAATTGACCTTATTTAATTTTTATTCTACTGAGAGTTGTAGGTCATCCTAGCTTGTGCATACATTTTGGTGATCCCAAAGTGAATCTTATCCCTCCTTTGGTTAGATCAATTTCATGTTTGTCTTTAATTTTTTTAGAAAAATACTCCAAACCATCAGCCTAGCTATTTTGGGTAGTCCAATACAATTTTGTCATCTATAAATGGCATCGACCTACACAACACCATTTTGTGGTTTTCTAGAGTATATTAGCTAGCCCAAAAAAGTTATGTTTGAGTTTACAACAATATCAGATAGCTCTATATAGTTATATTTTATTAATTTTTGTTTTATTAGTTTTGATAGTATCAACTAGCCTAATATCATTATGTTTGTTTAAATTCATTACATGCTAAAAATTTAGATTTTGAAATATGTCATTTTCTATCTATATTTTCATTTTGTTTATTTTTTGTTAGTCTTAAAATTAATAATAGCAGTCATATTAGGCCAAGCAGTGTTAATTATTATGTGCATCATGGTATGAAGGTTACTACTTGAATATTCAAGCCATTGTATAAGACTATTTATGAAATTTAGTTTCTACGTACCTCATGGTATAGTAGAAACAATTAAGATTCCCTATTTAAAACCTTAGGTAAATTTCCAACCATTTGATTATATAGTGTATCGATAAGTATTTATCCCTAAGAAGTTACTCTTAACATACCTTATAGATGTGTTAGTATGGTTATGGGTATGGTGTAATCATCTGTGGTTAGTTCCTTTATGACCATATTCATTATTAGTGATTGGTATAAATATATTTGAGAACCTACAAATCAATCAAGTCCTTTATTATTTTACTTCCCTATCTTGATTTTCATAAATAGTTATCTAAATTTATTTTTTCTTATTCTAAAATTTTTATTGGCTAGCCCATTACTATTTTGTGTTGTATTTTTATTTCTTTTTGTGAATTACATCATCTAGTTTGATATAGTTATGTATTTTCCCAACTACATTAGCTATCTTGATACCATTATGTGTGTCCTCCTAATTACATCAACTGGACTGATACAATATAATTATACCATCTTCCTAATAACTACATCAACCAAATAGATATAATTATTTCATATCATCATAGTGTACCATAAAAATTGATATAATATATTTTTTCTCATTTCATTTTCTAATGGTATTAACCATGTTGGTACAATTTGTTTCCTATGTAATTAACTACATCCACTAGCCTAACATAATGAGTATTTTATCTTCCATTATAGAATATATCATTAATCAATCGGAAGACAAAATCAAATAGGACCAAGATATAATATATAATAAATTTCATGTGGGTTCAAATTGATCTAAAATTTATGATCCAATTAACAATCCTATTACCACTAGAAGAGGTAGTTTACCCCAATACCATGAGGTAGAGAATGAAGGTGACAAAAAGTATAACAAAAAATTATCATATATCTTTGTGATAATCCAATGCATAAGGGAAATTATTGTAATGATATTTATCAACTCCTGATGTCACCCCATGTGGAAAACACTCCTTCCCTTGCACCTAGTTTCTTTACTATAATTGGGGAATGTTAATAGTGACTACAATATTCCCTTCCTCATCCACCATGCATATTATTTTGACTAACTTGGTGGGACTTTCCTTTAGTGGTTTTACTTAAATTACCCATGTTAACATCAACATGAATACCACATCTACCACATACCAAAAAGCTACTCAAGATTCCACCTCTAGTGAGAATACTCTTGATCCTAAATAAATTATAATACAATCCACGAGTTAAATGGCTAAATTTCAATCCAAACATAATGCCCAGATGATGCAATAACAAAACTATATTTTGAAAATGAAAATTTTCCCTCAAAAACTTTAATGGGGAAAGCTAAATCCAAATTTCCCCTAGATGTTCATGGTAATATCATTCTAAAACCACAACTTTGCAATAAATCCATTAAACACCTTTAAAATGAACAATTGGATCCTAAAACTGTAAACACAGACATAGGCAAAAACACTTGTTTGATCACCTATAATGAACCCGTTGATCCTAATTTTCACTTAAAATCCTTTGGAAACCTATATAAATATTAGTGTTTCTATACGATTTTCACTTTTCACATTCAAAAGGAAATGAGAAACTAAGATAAGATGGTCTAGGGATAGATGTTACTCGGATGAGGTCTTTTGCACTAGATTCAGACGACTGAAGGAACTCCTCTTTGGTTGTGGAGGATGACACCTGTAGAAGAAAGAGACTAAACCACAGAAGTTGTTAGATGGCTAGAAAGTGGACTGCCAAGCGAAAGTTTGGTCCTAGAAGTGCAAAGACTTCTTGGAGGATGACAATCCACTGATAAAAAGTAGAATAAAGTCAAAAACAGAAATGATAAAGACAAAAATAAAAGAAATGAAAGCAAATGCGTACCTGTATGCAATAGTCTGCCTTTCACAGTCACTGACGTTGGTGGTTCTACCGGCGTCGGTAGTCAAGGTCACCGACGTCGGTATGGGAAATGGCCGATGTCGGTCGGGGCGATGACTTTTGATAGGGTCTGAACGAGTTGCAGGTCAGTCAAGTCGATCAGAATGGTCTTGGGAGGGTCTGTAGGACTCTGATAGCTTGTGCTAAGTTGATTGGATAGAGAGTATTGTCTGGAGAGGGACTAAATGGGTGATAGAGGCAAAAAAGGGGGATAAGGGTGAGAGAAGGCTTTTCAGCCTCTCCAGGAAGAACAAGCAAGGTTGTGTCAAGGATGCTTGGAATGGGCAGTAGATAGAATGCTAATATATTTGAAATGACACTGAAATAAAAATAGTATAAATACTTAGCTGTGGCACGAGTTAGTAGAGGTGTAGGAGTTGTGTTTTCATTGTGGCTGGTGATGGAGATGTCATGCAATCTTCAAACCTGTATGGAATGACTGGTGCTGGTCCTCCAAGCTTAGAAAATGCTATCAAAATGCTAATACCTATGAGAAAATGAGAAGCAAGAATGCTAGGAAGCAAGAGCAAGAGAATTCTATTTCATGGGGGACGAGCAACAGAACAAAAAATTGGTTTTAAAGATAACTGATGCCGGTAGAACCACCGACGTCAGCCACATACTGATCGATGTCGGTGGCTGAAGAATGGGGACAGAGGCTAATTTTAGCCTTCTGTCATTCTTACAAGTTGCCAGGGTCAATTTATCGTTAGAAAATGGTTGAGAGGGGCTTAAATGAGCATGAGAGGAAGGGTTAAGATGGGATTTAGGAAATTAAGGCTTGGCATGGGGTGGGGGCATCCAAGGAGAGGAATCTGAGGAGGAGTGAGGTGGCATGGGTGAAGTGGCAAGGGGGCAATTAAATTAAAATATTTGATTATTTTAATTTAATAATTGAGTGGGTTAGGACTTGTGTTAGAAGATGGACTAAGGGGACCAAGGGGGGAGGACAACCAAGGGGTAGACATGATTTCGGTGTCTACATTTTCCCCTTTTTGTCTTGTTAGTTGTTCTTGATGAAATGCAAGACAAAAATAGAAGTAAGATGCCCCAAGTTTGGGATAAGGTCATTTCTATCTTGTTGGTTGTTTAAATGAACTGCAAGACAAAAATAAGAGGAGTTGGTTGCACCAGATGTGAGATGAGGTATTCCCCCTCAAAGCAAGAGTCGAGGGAAGGGAACCTAAAATTGGGTGCCGATTTGACAGAGAGTGGATGGAAAGGATGAAAGTGTGAGTGTGAACACTACAAAAGTTGTGATTATGCATATACCACTTCACAAGATGGTCAGATCAAATTGTTGCAGGTCAAGGGTCGAGGAGTGCTAAAATTGAAGTAATCGGGCCCTAGAATTAGTCGTAGCTGATTGGGTTATTCAATCAAGCTATAGCTCCAATGGTCATTGTGTTTTAGGTATTTTGAGCTCAGGAAGTGCTCCTGGAAACATGAAAATGTCACAAGTAGTGGGGATTAACCGGCTTGTGATCCTATACTTGTGAGGGTCAAAATATGGGTTGCAGACAATTTTGATAACCATTCATGAGGTAGTATACATGCAAAAACAAGCAAGGCAACATTTGTCTTGGAAGTGGTCGGATTCTGAGGAGATAGTCGTGATCTCCAAGGTCATTGGATGAGGCAAGTTGAGATAGATAGCTAGTCGAATGAATGGATGGATGAAAGAATGTGGCCGAGCTATAGAAGATGCTATGTCAACTGAGTGTTGCCTACATAGCCCTTGTTGGAAGGGCCTTAGGCCAATGTAGTTCTCCCTAAAAGGGAGGAAGAGGGTCAAAGTTATGGATTGCTTTGGTCGAGGTCAAGTCATAGTCAAAGGTAAGATAGTTTATCCATTTGGTAGATGAACAAACAGATGTGGTCGAGCTAACCCCAGAAGACATCATGTTGACTGAGTGTTGCCTACATAGCCCTAGTCTTAGGGCCTTAGACCAATGTAGTTCAAACGAAGAGACAAAGTGGTTGATGATTGGTTTTGGTCATGCATTGAAACGATGAGGATAAGATGATGTTATAGCCTTTTCCATATTGTGTGATGGTGTATTATGTAACATTGGTTGAGGTTTTTCATCCCTAGCAATTATCCATGTTAGGTGATGGATATACGCTAAAAATGAAATGAGTCTATTTATGCTTCAGCAAGTAATGGTTTATGCTTGACATAAATTGTGTAGTCGATAGTTTCCATGTGTATTGTTGTCCATAGAAACTAGTGAAATGGGCTATGATAATGTATGATTTCATAATGTCATGTTGTTGGTCTAAAAATGTTGGGTTGGCTTGGTTTGGTTGGCAAATGGTGTGGTTGAATGTGACCAAAGTGTAGGGGAAGTGAAAGGCATCTTTGCCCTTTCATTGACAAGGACCAGAATAATGGCATAGATAGGGATTGTTAGAACCGAGAGCCCCATTCATGCATTACATCATTGACCATGGGTTGCATTAGAGAGGTAATCAAATCACTTTGACATTAAAATGAGCTTGAAATCCCTTGATTAGGTGATGTGATATGAGAGGATAGGGTAACCCTTTTTGAGTAGGGATAACTTTGCCCCTTTTTATAGGAGACCCTGAGATGACTACAAGCCAAGTCCATGACCCCCCCCCCCCTTTTTTTTTTGGGTGCAGACTGATCAATGTGGGAAGTCTACATAGGGATGTCATTTTGCTATGTGGTCATGTTGTGAAGTTGATCGATGTGGGAAGCTTTTGAGATAGTGCTTGTTTGTAGCAAGATTTAGTCATAGCCATCCTTCGAGGGAGTGGTTTATATTTTTGCTTTATATATTTTTGAGGTCTTTGAATAGCTGTCCTTTGAGGGATCAGTCTATTAGCTACAATAATGATAGTATAGTTGTCCTTCGAGGGAGCAGTCTATCTTTAGAGTTTGTGACCTTTGATATTTTGACATCTCGATTTATTTTTGATAGAATTTTGAGCCATGGACAAGACTATAGAAGTTCAAGGGATCCCTTTTATTAGGACAAAGCATTCATACTATATAAAAGGGTTACAGAGGGTTTGTTTAGGGGAATAGGGTTGAAAGGAATAAAGATTAAGAGGACAGGGTTGCTCAAGGGATGAGCTCAAGTTAAATGTCAAGTGAACGAGTACTCGACTAATAGTAGAATGGTCACAGATGCAAGGCATTAAGAGGCTCAAGTTTTGGCTGTCTGTCAAGAGAGGACAGACGATAAGTCCCTGACCCATACTTGTGCGTGATGATGAAAGGTCCAAGCCAATTAAGAGCAAATTTGCCTTGTTTACTTTGCTCCGTATTGGTCACATGTTGATCGATGTTTAGATGTGAAGTTGATTAAGAAGTTGGTCAATGCTTGGTTGAGGTCATGATAGGTGCTTGGTTGGTTGATGTCTGGTCGATGCTTGGTCAATATTTGGTCAAGGTTAGGATAGTCGGTATAAATTCGAACTCCCCCCAGTCATTTTGTGGTAGGAAGAATGTCTAACACCCAGTGCGGATGATTAATGGGTTAGATAAATGAGATGGAGAGAAGACAAGAAGGAGAGACCTGGGTACCCCACCTGGTTGATAGGTCAGGGGTTTCAAGAAAATAGCATTTAGGTATTGAAAAAGCTAGGAGGGATGGAAACCACCGACTCTGTAGGTGAAGAGGGGAGAATAGGTGAGCTTGGGCGAGATTGGTCTAAGATGGGTTCGGGGTAAAGGTCTGTAGAAGCTTCAGTAGGTTCTTGGAAGCCTAAACCATATCGTTTATTGGCATTGGTTATGGCCTCATCACTTGGTGGTTCGATAGGTTGATGGGAGCCTTTCTCGTAGTACCCAAAGCTAAAACCCTTCCATGCACACCTATAAAGGTAGGTGTGAGCAAAGTTGGGTTTGCCAAGAAAGGAAAAGTCGGATGTGAATGGTTGAGGTGAAGAGAGAGGATTCCCATCAGTAGGATCTTGATTGACCCCCCATAGATGAGATTGGTTCGAAGACTAGGAGGACCATAAGGAACGACCATTCCGATTCGATGGTCATAACTTAGACCTTGGTGAAGCTATCCATACTCTTGCAGAGTTTGGAACATGTCTAAGGTGAGCAAGAGATATTCCCCAAGTGAAAGTCATTGGAAGATATCTTCCATAGGGTCTTTCATCATCACTTGAAGAGGTGGTGTGAGGGCGACCACCATTTGTGAACTGGTCGAAGCTTTCACGGATGGAGGTGGCGTCTAGGTTGATGTCTTGAGAGGAATGAGAATGTCATTTGGTCGATAGGTCATGTTACAAGTTTTTAAAGGTGATGGGTCATTAGGAATGGTGTGGACTTGCCCGTCATGTTCAAATTTTACACAACAGTGCAGTGTAGAGGGGACACAAGCCATGGCATGAATCTAGGGTCAGCCTAATAGCGTGTTATATTAGAACTCTCCTTTGATGATGTAGAAGAGATCCAGGACAGTTCGCAGGCCAATGTGAATATGGAGGATGATGGTGCCAATGGTTATGCCAGTGGTGTCATTAAAGGATCACAAGATTGTGTCAATTTTTGATACACAATTCTTGGGGAGGGTGAATTGATCAAAGGCATGAGTAGAGATGATATTAATGCTGGCACCTCCATCAATCATAACTTGCTTAATGTGGGTTCGATCAACCTAGGTGGTGATGAAGAGAGCAATGTCTAGATCTTCTGAGGTAGAGGTAGGAATGTTAGAATCACTGAAAGTGATAGAGGCAACGGGGGATAATGAGTGGACCAGGGCAGCTAGTGGTTGAGGGTCCTCAGGTTGGACCTCCACTACCTGTAAGGCTCAGATCAGAGCTTGACGATGTTGGGGTGAACTTTGGATGAGGTCATATAAGGTCATCTTCACAGGCGTTTGGTGAAGCTATTTTAACATAGAGTCATGGATTGCCCCTGAAGAAGAGGGTTGAGATGCACCCAAGATAGAGATTTTGGGTTTTGGCGATTGAGGCAGCTTGACAAAGGGATACGTCCAAGGAATAACAACTTTTTCTTTTGCCTTGTCCTTTTGTGACCTAGTGGTTATGTGGATGGCATTAATTTTGAAGAGAGGGGGTGAAGGAAATGGAGGGACCATAGTTTGTTGATGAGATGTCAATGTCGATGAAGAGGTTTGAGGGATATGGGAAGGTGTCAGAGGTCTGTCGTCAGTGTCCTCAAGGAGAAGGGTGTCTTTCTCCATGTAGTGATGAATGATGACTTTGAGGGCATAACAATTCTTGGTATCATGTCCTAGCGTACGATGATATAGGCAAATCTTAGTATCATCGAACTAGGATGGCTTTGACCTGAGGGGTTAGAATGGCTTGATAGGCAGAAGGGTTATGCTAGAGGTCTGTAAAATTTGGCACAATATCAAAGCGTATGAACCCACAAAAGGGTCTGTGCTTGTTGATGCATGAGATACTGATGACTTTTGATTAGGAGGTGTTGAAGGAGGCTTCTGTACCACCTTTTGGGTTGGTGGTGCGGCCACATGTAAAGACGACACTTTCTTTGTGAGAGGTGCCAAATTTTTCAGAGAGGGTAGGCTTGTGGTAGGCAAAGGAAGTAGTGGAGGCAACTTGTTTTGGTTAGAGGTTGGAGTGGGGATCACTCCTATTATGGTCGAAGGATGAGGGTCCAAGATGGAGGGCAATGTTGACAGAGGAGGAGGAGTTCACCATCATGGTTTAGCAGTCTTCTTTGATTTAGTTTGAGGACTACTATTGGGCGATGCCTGGTCTAAGTCTACCTTCACTTGCGGGTGAGTGAGGTTAGGGATAGGGCAAACACTAAGTGATTTGATTGGTTTTGATGTGGTGGATGAGGGTTTTGGTTTTGATATGGATGGTTGAGATTTTGAAGGTTTAGAGGTAGAAGTCTGGTCTTTGTTGGAAGTCTTTGGAGATTTTGTCAAGGGTGAGTTGACAGTATGAGATGAGATGGGACGGGCAAGCTGAAGAGCTTTGAGTCACTCCCATAATGCTTGATGCTCCACTTTCCTCGAATGGAGAAGTCCTAGTTTCTCCACCAATTGAGAGAATGGTTGGGAGGATGTCGGATGAGGTTTCGGTCCTCCAGAAGATGTGGATGGTTATGGGGCTGAAAATGAGGTAGGTGTAACAATCTCGGACCCAAGGCATGATGAAGTCATAACTGGTTCATCTTTGGTTGAAGAAGGCAGAGAGACAGGTTCTTCCCTTGGTGGAGAAGGAACTGGAGAATGTAGCTCCTCAAGAGGGTAGAGGATAGGGATAATTGTGCCCTCCACTTGTGGTTGAGGAGTAGGAAGGCTAGGGTCCTCCATAGGTAGTAAGAAGGACGGTGGGGCTAGTGGTGCCAGTATGGTTGAGGCATCCTCTAATATAAGGGAAGTCGATGGAGAACTAACAGGAGAAGAAGGTTCATCCTCATGTGATGGACAGATGGGTTGACTAACCTCTTGAGATTGTGAGAGAGGTTGGTCAGGGATGAGAGGTGAGATTGTATTGACTGTGCATATGTTATGTTCTTAAGTGTCATTAGTCATGGTCTGCACATTATTTTGGGTAGGCAGATGATTAGGAAAGGGTTATTTGAAGATGTCTATGCTTTGATTGGGTGGTGCATTTATATTGTCTAAGACAAGGTCACCCTTATCCAACATGTCTTGAATGATGTTTTTAAGAGTCTTACAGTTGCTCGTGTCATGGCCTTTAACACAGTGATAATTGCAGAAGTCGTTCTCCCTATACCACATAGGGATGGCACGTGAGGGATCAAATTGTGGAGGTGGTCAGATTTGGGGGAGATTGAGAATGCCCTATTTGACAATTTTATCCAGCACAGATGCGTATGACTCTCCTAGTGGAGTATACTGTCGCTGCACATATCTTTGCTAAAATTATCGTGTGATACTTTGGGATGTGGACGGTTCAGGCTGGTTGGTTGTTGAAGAGGATGAAGGTATAATGACTACAGCATTTTTTGATGCCTTAGATTTGAGATTAGATGAAGAAGGCTTAGAGGAAGAGTCATTGGACTTGGTATTGGGTTTTTTACTCTACAACTTGACTTTGTTTTCCTTGATGGCATGTAGTTCAAGCTTCTGGGCCATCGTGAAAGCTTCATCAAAGGTGCAGAATGTCTGAACCTGCAAGGTAGAGGAAATATGTTTGGCACCCACCTGAGAGAAAATTTTGATGATCTCGGGTTAGGGCAGAGAAAAGGAGATCTGATTAATTAGGCCTCTCTAGTGAGTGACAAAATCGGCTATGGATTCATCATCAAACTGTCAGATGGAATAAAAATCTGTGATTGAGACCTTTTTGGTGATATTGATAGAAAAGTGGTCGAGGAAGAGTTGGGCTAGCTGGGTGAATGTGAAAAGAGAATGGTTGGTGAGAGAGCTATACCAGTCAAGAGTAGCACCAGAGAGTGACATGGGGAACGTGTGTAGAAGTAATTCATTGTCATGGGCTATGAGATAACAAGCATGTCTGAATGCTTGTAGGTGTTGTTGATGGTCTTCCTTACTTTGAAAATGAGAAAATTTAGGAAGTTCCCACTGACTGAGATATGGCTTGATTGGGACAGAGGGATGGATGGGTTCATTGCAAATTTGCTCATAGGAAAGGGCATTACGTGAACCAAAAATAGAGGTCTCAAGATTAGACATTTTGTCCATCAACATTTTGATAATATCAGCTGACGGATTGGTGGGTGGAGCACCCCCTAGGTTGTAGGGCACTTGGAAGATGCTAGAAGGGGCATATGACGTAGTCAGTTGCACTTGTATGGGTGCAACGTATTGATAACTAATCATTGGGACAGAAGTGGAGGCCAAGGGTGGTTGCATTGTGAAAGTAAAAGGCATGACTAGGCTTGATGTTGCCATAGGTGGTTGGATAGTGACAACATTAGCCAATGGATGAGTGGCCACCCTGGTGTTGATGGGGGTGAGAGGAAGCGGGATAGAGACAACTAGATTTTGGAAAGGGGTAGAGGTTAGTTGAATAGTCTGTGGTTGATGGGGGCCAAAACCCTAGTGGAAGTGGGCCCAGAGATGGAAGGAGAAGCCACACTTAGAAGATTAGTCATGGGCTGGTTATTAGTCAAGGTGGCAACCTGGGTGTCTATGGGTTGAACCACAGACGTTGTCGATATGGCTGCTGTCTCAATTAAAGAGGTTGGCATCCCATAAATCAGGTTGCCTAAGGAGTCTCACATTTAGCTTCATGCAAGATAATGTTGAAGGGCTTTGACATTGAGTTCCAAGAATCTTTTGCAGTCATGGTCCCCTTCAGGGACAATGGGAGACTAAGTCAGGGTCGGTCGGGTAGGAGTTCATTCGGTCTCTGAATGAAACTCCATTAGAGGACTGGTGATGGATGGTGAAGGCAGAAGTGGTTGATGCCTCGTGTGGTCAAGAAGAGTTCTGGTTTGACTACGTGTCAAAACCATTCAAAGCAAAAAGGTTCAGGTTCTAGAAACTGTGTTTTTTAGTTTCAAAAAACCAGGATGGATGTTGGATAACAAGAAAGTCGGGTTTTTAAGCTTGATATTTTGAGAAGAAAAGTTTAGATAGTGACCGACGTCGGTATAAAGACTGACGGCGGTGGAACAGGTTGCTGATGTCAGTCAGATAACTGATGCTGGTGAAGAAAGGTGGCCGACATTGGTGGGAAAACCAATGTCAGTTACTATGTTTTTCAAAAACTCAAAGAATTTGAAAGTTCTTGGAAAGAAGAAAAATGTCCTCACTAGCTCAAAAAACCAGATAGAAGCAGAAAAATAGATGGAGACAGGTAGACCCTAAGCATTGAATCCTAAGAATAAACTTTTAGAATCATGTTGGCTTATGCCTTAGAGTGTGTTTGGGAGGTTGGTTTGTAGAATGGGTCCTAGAAGAGGTAGTCTAAAGTTGGTTTTGGGTTAGTTTTAGCGCTCAAGAGTCTTTGTTAGGTTTTGTACTTGGCCTGGTGCTAAGGAGCAAGCTCCCCTCACTTCATGAGCCCAATGGTAAGCTGGTCTCACTTAGCCAATATATACTTCCCCTAGAGATTATCCTCTGCCAGAGAATAGAGTGGGCTTTCCCCTTGGTAGTGAAGTCCAAGTGGGATTGTCGGGATGGGTAAGGTATCTGCTAGGTGATGAAATCCTAGTCGGACCTTGTCTCAGGTGAGTTAAGATGTTTGATTTGTGCAAGTGGTTTGGATGTGTAACATAAGTGGTCTATGCTTTATTCATGATGCGGTTTTAATTACTAGATGTGTGGACTAAAAATTCAAGCAAGCAAAAATGAAATGCAAAAGATTTTAAGCCTAAAACAAAATGTGAGTTCGGATGAAAACAAGTTGAGAAAGGGTTAAAGAGTATGAGTTGACTAATCTAAGATGTAAGAAAGAAAGAAGGGTTCTTTTTAACCTTGCTTATGATGTCTTTTGGAAGAGAGAGAAGAAAAAGATGTAAGGAGAGACCTAATGCACCTATATGAATAGTAAGAAAAGAACCCAAGGAAGACCCTAGGGTCCCACCGGGTGTGCCAGAATGTTACTATACAATTTTTGATTTTCACATTCAAAAGGAAATGAGAAACTAAGATAAGATGGTCTAGGGATAGATGTTACCTAGATGAGGTCTTGCACACCAGATTCAAACGACTGAAGGAACTCCTCTTTGGTTGTGGAGGATGACACCTATAGAATAAAGAGACTAAAACACAAAAGTTGTTAGATGGCTAGAAAGTGGACTGCCAAGTGAAAGCTTGGTCCTAAAAGTGCAAAGAATTCTTGGAGGATGACAGTCCACTGATAAAAAGTAGAATAAAGTTAGAAACAAAAATGATAAAGACAAAAATAAAAGAAATGAAAGCAATTGCGTACTTGTATACAACAGTCTGCCTTCCATAGTCACCGATGTCAGTGGTTCTACCGGTGTCAGTAGTCAAGGTCACCGACGTCGGTTAGTCTGCCGACGTCGGTATGGGAAATGGTTAATGTTGGTTAGGGCAATGAATTTTGACAGGGTCTGAATGAGTTGTAGGTCAGTCAGGTCGATCAGAATGGTCTTGGGAGGGTTTGTAGGACTCTGATAGCTTGTGTTGAGTTGATTGGATAGAGAGTATTGTCTGGAGAGGGACTAAATGGGTGACAGAGGCAAAAAAGGGTGATAAGGGTGAGTGAAAGATTTTTAGCCTCTCTAAGAAGAACAGGCAAGGTTGTGTCAAGGATGCTTGGAATGGATAGTAGACAGAATGCTAATATATTTGAAATGACACTGAAATAAAAGTAGTACAAATACTTAGCTGTGGCACGAGTTGGCAGAGGTGCAGGAACTGTGTTTCCATTGTGGCTGGTGATGGAGATGTCATGCAATCTTCAAACCTATATGGAATGACTGGTGCTGGTCCTCTAAGCCTAGAAAATGCTGTCAAAATGTTGATACCTATGAGAAAATGAGAAGAAAGAACGCTAGGAAGCAAGAGAAAGAGAATTTTGTTTCACGGGGGACGAGCAATGGAGCAGAAAATTGGTTTTAAAGATAACCAATGCAGGCAGAACCGCCAACGTCTGTCGCATACTGACTGATGTCGGTGGCTGAAGAATGGGGACAAAGGCTAATTTTAGCCTTTTGCCATTCTTACAAGCTGCCAAGGTCAATTTGTCATTAGAAAATGGTCAAGAGGGGCTTAAATGAGTGCGAGAGGAAGGGTTAAGATGGGATTTAGGCAATTAAGGCTTGGCATGGGGTGGGGGCATCCAAGGAGAGGAATCTGAGGAGGAGTGAGGTGGCATGGGTGAAGTGGCAAGGGGGCAATTAAATAAAAATATTTGATTATTTTAATTTAATAATTGAGTGGGTTAGGACTTGTGTTAGAAGATGGACTAAGGGGACCAAGGGGGGAGGACAACCAAGGGGTAGACACGATTTCGGTGTCTACAATTAGATTAAGCTTAATACCTTTGATGCTACCAAAATATTGGAAAACCCATTTTTAGGAGATACCTTATATTATTACAACCAACTCAAGTCCAAATCTATCTCTATCTTAGAGGACTTAGTTAATGTATCAGTTCAGGATTTTCAATCTAATGACTTATTTGAAACAAGTTAGATGATTTCATCAATTATAAGCAAATAAATAATGAGATAGCCTAAAATTTCATCAAGTTTTAGAAAGTCTTATCTAATAAAGTTGAGCATACCATGTCAAAATACAACCTATTATAATTTTTTACCAATTCCCTTAACAAAAAAATATAATACATCATTAGGAATCTCTCTTAAAAATCATTGGAAGAAGCCCTCAATGAAGATAAATTTCAAGTGTTTATCATAAATAAATTAGATCCTTCCCAACTTTATCATAGAACTTGTGTGTTTATGAAGGATTAAAAAATCTACCAATGATGGTGTTTTATATACTTATGATTCCAAGAGAACCATCAACATTATTATACTAGGAATCTCTAAAGAAGTGACCCTTCCCCAACCTATCAAGGTAATTCTTTAAAAAAATCCTCCTCATTATTATTCACAAGTTAATAATTATGAAATTCACTAGCCTCTTTCCCTATCTGAGATTAGAAAATTTCTTCCTAACCCATCACCTAAAGAGTTTGACACTTCCAGTCCTACTACTCATTGGTATGATCCTCAAAAAAAAATTTGGTTCCATGAACATTAGGGACACTTCCATGAGACTTGTAAACAACATAAACACCTTGTATTTGAATTTATTCTTGGTTTTAACTTTGATCATGAAGCTATGATCCAAGAGTGACAAGAAGCTTATGACAAGGTAGCCAAATCTCATTATTTTAAATTCAAAAGTGATGCACTTCACCAAGATAACACTCACCTAACTATTTACTCTAACACAATTCCTAACCATAATCAAAACTAATAGCCAAAAAATAAAAATTATCCATCAGCCTCCAATGTTTTAGAAACCATGGTTAAACCACATTCTTCCAATGATGTGGAAAACCTAGTTAATATTAATAACATGAAGTGCATAGTATCCTATATTTATCCTTGTCCTAATCAGACTCATATCATTATCTTAATTATAAAATAGTCTAGGTTAACCCTCTACACCATTTCAAAAACATAAAATTTGAGGAGATTATAACCTTTGTACTTTTAGATAGTCCAGTGGTACTAGCCAAGCCATCTCCTACATTCATGACTATATCATCCAACCCATTTAAATTTGTTTCTCTATCAAATTAATTTCTAACTATGTTGTCCAAACTTGTACATTATTTCATTTCAAAATCATATCTAACTATATCAGCCAACCTGATAGATTCTAATTCTTTAGCTAATAATGTTTCTACTATATTGACCAAACTGGTATAATCTATTACATCCATTAATTATGATTTTGTCATACCAATAATGATGATAAAGTTTAATTTTGATCTCTTTGTGTAACCAATTACTTCAGATAGTATAATACCATTGTCTCAACCTACCTCAACTATACTATTAGGATATAGACTACATGGGTTATTTCCTAATCAGATTCAATTTGGATATATTTCTTCTATAACTAATCTAATTTAAAATACAATCCTCCTTTCATAGTTTTGTTTAGATCATACCATATTTAATTAATGGTGCCCCACAAAATAATTTTGTCTCAAATTCCATTCATTGAGCTCATGAGAACTTCTCTACACCATAGAAACAAACTTATGCAACTTTTATTCAACATGAACATTCTTCAACCACAACTTATGGGGCAAGAAGCTAGTTTTCCCACATTTGAAGATAGTATTTTTTAACAATGTGAATAAGGTTCCATCCAAGTTTATTAAAATATGGATGCATATCTTTCACTAAATTTTCATATAACCTCTATTATCTCAAAAAAAAATTACTTCATATAAAAGATCCTATATTTTTATTAGTATCTAATTCCATGATATTCAAGTCAAGTGAGCCTTGATTAATGAAGCTTATGACACCTATATCACTCCCTTAGAATTCATCAAAATAATTAGATACTCAAAATGTAATCTTAGGTCTACCCAAACCACATGCCAAGGCTATAAAAAATATAAATGTCTCCACTTGTATTCATTCCATCCTCTATCATGGTCTTTCCCATCATGGTTAGATTTAATTTTATGATATTTAAATTTCCATTATCATATAATATATTTCTTTGTGGCCCTTAGACTAATTATATGATGGAAATGGCCTATTTTGAATGTTAGTGTGTCAAATCTCCTCAAAAGGGTGCTATATAAAATATTCAAGGTGACAATAATCCTTATAATTTTGGATAATTTAAAGAGCATGATGTATTTAAAATATAAGTCCTTTAACCCTTTCCTAACATTATTTTTCATGAATACAAACACTTTAATTATCCCATAAATTATAATTGAGGTTATAGTGGTCATCCATAAACTATGAGCAATATCCCACCTAACCTCGTAGATTATAATTATCATGAGCTCAATGAGATAATCCTGAAGATCAAAACATAGAATCTCCATTCAAATATCATAGCTTACTTTTCTCACAAGAATCCAACTAACGAGTTTTATGATTATGTGGTTATTCCTAAGAAGCTTGCTTCCCATTCATCCTCTAGTGATATAGTGGTCATAGACCTTATTATTTATCTTAATAATCTATTTAATAATTATGGTTATACCCTCGATTTCGTTTACTTATCTGACTATGACAAAGCTAAGGATGTAGAAGTTATATGTTATAATTCTTATATTCAATACCCATATGAGCAATCTACATATTATTATATCATTAAATTAATTGAAATAATATTATCTCTTTTCTATTTACTTGACATTAATCCTCCTTGATTTAATATACATAGGTTTGATATTGAGCACATTCCATATTCTACCATTCATACCTCTCATGTTACTTTTGAGCCTTTTTAGAACATGTTTCAAGATAGATCCATGACTAGACCATACCAGTTCACTAGAATTTGTGATCCTTGAAGATTTCTTCCTAAAGATACTATACACACTAATATGACCCACACTGAGGTTGAATAAAAAATAAATAGTAACATCATTTTTTTCATTTCACATGGTCTATGGTAATTCATAGCATGAGTGCAAAGCATACTAGAGATTTCTCAGGTAGAACCAAATTCTTGAGTATACCACTATATGTTGTAATTGAAAAAAATTAATTGAAATTATTATAGATATACCCCAACGTGATTCTCCCCTAGGTTGGATGTAGTTCCACACCCACCCACCAAAGAATATGAATCATATTATGAGTTTCAAAAGGTATTTTATCATTTAGATAAAGAGTTTAGAACCTACCAAATATTAAAATAAAAGCCACGAGATATAGATCCTAATACATAAAGTTAACCATCTTAGCTTTCTACTCCTACATGCATTTATTTCTTCCATGGGAATAATTCACATTCTTAGACCTATTATTGATATATTTGGCAATATATTGATTCACTCCATATTGATTCAACTATATTTCCCAATATTTTGAATATGCCACCACCAAAGATTACATCAGATTATGTCCCCAAACATGGGGATGTGTATTATCTTTGAAAATAGTGTGCTCCACATCATAAATATAGGTGTAGATATTTCCAACAACATATTCAATATTTTTTGAGGCCCACACCTCCATATTACTAAGAGTACTCAAATGGTCCAATTAGGATGAAGGAACAAACTCCCTTATGACCAAAGTCATACCATAGATCAAAGGAGGTGTGTGATAAGATGTTGCACATTACTTATATTGATTTTTCACGTCAGGAGGCCCCATGACCTCCTCCTTCTAGTGTACCTACTTTTTACATAAATTTTGTGCACTAGGTAATCATATCATGACTCTCATAAAAAGTAGATAAGACCATGATTAGAGATAGATAACATCTAAAATAGGATATATTATATATTATAGATGATGTATATCATGATCCATCACAACATTTTTAAGTAAATAATTGAGTCATGTCTTATTCATCACATTGTCATATGAGTGGATTTCATGTTATTATTTTTTAGAATATGGGATGATTGTTGTAAATATATTTAGTATATTATGTTATTTCACATTTTTAGTACTTTAATTTTTGGCGTGTATATCTTGTTTTATCATTTAAAATCATTTTACAATTGGCTTTTGTTTCCCTAGTGGTTCGTAGGTAACACCTTACTCCTTTTGACTCTTTGGAATTTTTTATTTACCCTCTTTCGAGATGAATTATCACATTAGTGCTTGTAATAGATCCTATGTAGGTTATATAGATTCTATAGTGACATGACTATCACCTTACATATCATAGCCTAGTAATTTATAAATCACCATTTTCCCTTCTTGTATTCAAATATAAGCTTATTCATCAATGTATCACCTTTATTACATGAATATATCTTCTACAATACCTAAATTTTCCATTTTCCCTTTCATTTAAGGCTCAATAAGGTCAGTTTTGAGATTGCACACTTTTAATTGAGGAAAGTCTAGGTGTCTTTTAGGAACCTTGGTCTTTGGGTTCTCTCTAGTGGCTAAGATTAAGATTTATTATTTTAGCTATTTATATCACTTATGTTTGGTATTTTTGAATCTATACGAGGATGAATAAAAAAATCTAAAATAACTACAGTCTAAACAAAATCAAAACACAATTACAATCTTAAACTTTAAATCACACCAATATATGTGATCTTTATTTGGCACATCTCCTAGTCTGTTTGAATCTCAAACATCATGATTGGCTTCATGATAGAACCAAGGTCCATTGGGGTAAGGTAGGCTAGTAGATTTGGGTAGGAGCTATTATACCATTCAATAAATATATATATCTTCCTAAAATTTAGTGCCACCTATTTTCTCATATAAGTATCTAATATTCACAGTAGGTAAAGAAATATGTAAGGGGTCCTAAGGAGTGGGGAACATGTGGGAAGGTAGGATAATTTTAATTTTCATTCTTATAGCCTTCCTAGGATGATTACACACACACACACACACACACACACACACACACACACACACACACACACACACACACACACACACACACACACACACACACACACACACACACACACACACACACACACACTTTACTTATTAACCCAAACTTGTGATTGTTAGGTGGAGTTTCCTAGGTCCTTGATGTCAACAATTATTATTGTTTCCCACTTGATTAGAATGGCTCACCTTTTCTAGGGATTTTTACATCACCTATGTGGCACATTAAATAATTAAATTCATTATATATTTATTGATATCCCCTTGATGGATATTAATTTTAGCTAATCACATCATCTATTTTCTGACTTTCAATTTTTCTTTTCACCATTAACTATGATACCACTTGGTTCTTTAATTTATGAGTTGCATTTAAGACCTTGGTGAATTAACCAATCCTTCCTCACAAACACCCATCACCATTTTAGGTCACACCATCTCAATAATCATAATCATGTCCTTATATGATTTTTATCCCTTACATCATGTTTTATAACAAACATTAATTTTGAATTATTACTCATAGGAGTCCTTTACTTATTTTTCCATCATGTTAATGTTTGATTTTAGTATAATTTACTTATCTTGCATAGGAAATTTTACTACAATCATTTTTTTTATCATATGTTTGAATTAAGTTTAATTAACTTGTATTGCATTTTGGGATGACATTTTTACAAAAAAAAAAATTGTCTCTATGTTTGACTTAAGTTGGCTTGACTTATTTTATATTTTGGGATAAAATTTTTATGATCATTTATATTTTTATTCATGTTTAATTTAATTTGAATTTACTTGTCTTACATGGGATAACATTCTTTTAGCATATCCTTGTTTGATTATCTTTTTTATTTTGCACATTGGATATTTTTCTTTTTAGTTACAATGGTTTACATAATTTCTCAATGGATTTAGTATGTTTTATATTATTTTTTAATGTTACTCTATTTATTATTATCATTTTAATTTTTTTTAATTTTATATAGTAAAAACTAGATTTTACATGGATCCTAGAACCACCAAAGTGTTGTAAAAAAAGTTTAAATAGGCCAATAAAATGTCGAATAACTAAAACAACAAAAAAATATAGTACTAAATAAAGAGATAGAAAAACAAAAAACAAAAAAAGAGGCTTAGGAGGAAAATCCCTCTAGCAGGTCTTTAACATCTTCAAGATTCTTCATTTGAGATATATTTTTTTACCTTAAAAACTATTGCCCGAGTGTGATTCCTGGCACCATTTAGCAACTTTACCAGGGAATATCATATGGGGTCACTTATGTCCTTTTATCTTCAAGGGAGACTACTTTGGGGGGACCCCCTTGGGGGAACCTAGAGGGGGGGGATCTTAAGGATTTAGGTGATTAAATGACAGGGGACTGGGAGGGTGAACAGACTAAAAAAAAGCATGAACCATAGATTGGCATGTCTATACAAAGAGTTCTAATATTGAATGAGTTTGGAAAGGGCCATCCCTACTTATTAAACCTTGGAATTAAAATGTTATATCTATAATTTGTTTCTTTCCATCTCATCAGTAAGAATGGTTTTTCCTTTGTAGGCAGTCTCCATTGGGGTACCCACTTCAAGTAAGATTGGCTGAGGTTTAGAGATGAAAAAATTAAGGGGGAGGTCATCAGGAGGGGACTTGGAAAGGCTAACCTGAGGAATGTATTGAGAGGGATGGTAGGATCATCCACTGGGGAGTCCTCTTGGGAGTCCTCCCCAGAGGAGGATCCCTAAGGGGGAACCTCCTGACCATGTAGGGCTTAGTCATGATTGATAGGGAGAAGGATCAACCCTTGGTAGAGTATAGGGTTTGATTCCTTCACTTGATGCAACAAAATAGTAATTTTGAAGGGCTTAAGTAGAAAGAAAGGTAGCCTAATTTTGTATCCAATAAAATGATTCAACATCAAAAAGTGGTGGGAAAATATAAGAGTATATTTACCTTTAAAAATCATGTATCACATGACTTGAAGATAAATGTTAGGCCAGTAGCACAGGAGGTCTACCCGTGGGAAGCCTTTTTTATCAGTCTTTATAAATTTATTCATCTAAAAGAAGTGTTGCATTAGCTCTTGTTTTTTCATTTGGCCTTTAAATGCCTTGGTGCCTTCATAGGACATACTAATCACTTCACTAATTAATTCCTTAGAAACATTTATTCTAATTCCATGACCATGAATGGTCACTTTACATTTGTTTCAGGCTAAAAAAAATCTTGGGAAACATTTGAATTAAGCTCCATGACTCATTCCATGGACTCAGTGAGTCCCCCCCCATTTTAATTTCTTCTGGACTTTTTTTTGGCTGTAGACAATTGTGCAAGATATGGGTTGTAGTCCTTCCTTAGCGCCTCCCATCAAATTGGTGTCTGTAGAGACAAAGTGAGTGGGAGGAAATTTTTTGATGGAGCTAATTTGAAAATTGAAAGTGTAGTTTGGGAAGCCCATCAAAGACACACTATAATAATTATGCCCCCTCTTATAATTATAGTAGTGGATTACCCTAATTAGATCCACCCCTTCAAAATAAGATTATACATGTATAGAGAAATGATGTTTTTAACATGAATTGGTACCTTCAACCCTTATGGAATTAAGAAAATTGTTAGGGATGTTGTTTACCATGTATTTTATCACATTTTATAGAAAAGAATAAAACATACATCATAATACATACATTCTCCCCATAGAATGAAATTTAAACAATAAATGAAGTGTTAGAAATAAAATTAACTCATACATCATGGTCATACATGTAGATAAAAACCAAGAGTCACAAAATATATCTCTCTATGTATAACTGGCTCAATTTTATACATAAGAAAATCTTGATAGATCATATATACATTAAAAATATAATCAAGTAAAAAATAGGGTCTAGGATTATGGTTCACCTTCACTCCCCTTAAGGAAAGGTTTCATGACTAGCATGGAGGCTCCAAATTGAACTACCTAAAAACTCAGACATACTATCAAATCTTGTGATCACATGCCCTTGAACTATCCTTGTAGTTGAGTAACCTTTAATTTTAACTATCCTATTTTTCTAGTGGTATCCATGTGGGAAATCGTCTCCTTGGTCAAGGATTGCCATGCTTCTACCTCTCCTCCTCCCATCATTTTTGGCACCACCACCTAAGTATTAACCTATTCATGTCACAAGTGCTCCCTAGTAGCCTCTCTTATTAATCAAAACTGGCTAGTGTGTGATCTAGATGTTGATGCCATAATATCAAGCATCCATGTGGTGTCATGTTTAAGAAGCATGAGGTATAAAATATCATGGTGGTTAGCCTCCATTAGATTCTTCCACCGTGTCTCCTCTACCACTATCACATCTAGATAATGTAAACCAAATCAACATTATATCTCTATCATATATCTTTGTCATATATATATATATATATATATATATATATATGTGGGCATTATATATATCACTAGTACTTAACATGTATATCTCTACCTCTAGGACATAAAAGTGATAGAGTAAAAATTTAATTATGAACACTAGTATCATCACCATGGCCACACAAGAAATGAGAGTTTTTATGTCTACTTGATGGTGTCAATCCTCAACATATCCCTTAAGGGGACACTAAAACCTATCAAGCCACCCTACACACTTGATGTTGGATGGTATAAATATTTTATAGAGCTACTGAAGGGTCCCTTTGTTATCAATGAGGCATAAATACTACATGTATACCTCCTCTCTCCCCATACACTACTTATTTGTTCCTCTACCATCATCTATCCATCATAGGCTAATGAGGTCTCACTAATGGACTACAACTGGCACCCCTTATCTCCCACCCCTCTTGGCTCCCTAACATGTCTCACTCAAAAGGCCAAGACAACCAAAGTTTCCACTAGATGTGAAAGGCCAAACCTTATTGTGATATAATCATAAGGGTGGGCCTATACCCAAAATAGCATAGGCCACTAATTTAACTCCAAAATGTAACTTGTATTATGGTTTGACATGATGGCCATACATCTATAATGCCTTTTTAAGACATCCATAAATTATAATTTGTTAGATGGTGGAGCCTGATCTTATTTTAATGTCCAGTTCTTGATAGGGGTGTGGAGGGGAGAAATCCGCGCCCCCCCCCCACCCCCCACTAGGGTCATAATGGGAGTCTAGGGGGGTGGTGACCCATTTTGGAGCCCCACTAATAGAGGTTAAAGGGTAGTGCCCCCAAATTAATTTAAAAAAAATCATTATAAAATATTGTAATTTCATAGTAAATCTGGACTATTCACTATTAGGTCATAGATCTAATGGTATAAATTATGTTTGTGAATTTTTACCTAATATATAACCCTCCTTTAATATGAGGGAATTTGTAATCATGGTGGTATACTATGTGTGAGTGAAGAGGAAATTTCATTGGATATATTCCAAGTTTTTTTCTTCATTTGTTAGACTAAATAAGAAGAAGTACTAGCTATTTCTGTGTGGATGTGCCCATATTGGGTGAACAACATTAAATCTATGTCTCTATTATTTTATGTTTTTTAAATTTTATTTCCATATTTAATTCATTAATATTGATCTATTTTCTATATTCCTAACAATTGGTATCAGAGATGAAGGTTTATTGGGTAGATAAACTTGTAGGAAAAGAGGGTTCCTAGTTCAAGTCAGAGTAATGGTATAAGAAGGAAAGTTTAAGGTTAAGAAGTACAATGTCCAAAATTACCAACCATGAAAGATGAAAATGGAGGACTATCTATATAAAAAGTATCTTTTCCTACCATTGAACATAATAACAAATAAGATGGTAACTATGAAGGATGAATATTAGGAGGTTCTTGATAGAAAGGCACTAGGAACAATATAGTTATTCCTAGCATCATTGGTGGCTTTCAATATTTTAAAAAAAATGCAACAATGGATGTGATAAAGGCATTAGATATAGTATATGAAAAACCCTCAACCTCCAATAAGGTATTTCTTATGAAGCATTTATTTAATCTAGAAATATCAGAAGGTGGGTCTATTGATGATCATTTAAATGAATTTAACATTATCACAAATTAGTTAATCTATGTACGAGTAAATTTTGATGATGAATTTAGGGATCTTTTGATTATGTACTCATTGCCAAAAATTTGGAGTGGCTTGTTAGTGGCTATAAGTAATTCTTTATTTGGTTCAAATACTTTAAAATTCAATGATGTTATTGGTGTTATTCTTAGTGAGGAAATGCAATAAAAAGCATAAGTGAGAAATCAAGTAATGCTTTAACTATGGATACTAGGGGAAGATAAAAGGATAGAGTAAAGGCCCTAGGGAATCATGGTAAGTATAATTATGGTAGATATGAATCTAGAGGAATGTTGGTTTGCTAGATTTTTGGGAAGAAATGACACCTAAATAAAGATTATTGGTTTCAAAAATGAAAACAAGGAGATGGAAAACAAGATAAAATCATGAATAAAATGTTGTATGTGATTTGTTACAAGATGATTTAATCCTTTCTTTAGATAATATTAATGATTCTTGGGTTTTATATGCAAGGGCTTGATTTAATGCTACACCCCATAAGAAATATTTTCAAAACTATGTTCAAGGTGATTTTGGATAGGTTTATTTGTTTGATAGTGAACCCTACAAAATTGTAAGAAAGGGTAAGATACAAATAAAATTATATAATGGAAACAAATGGTTGCTAAAAGAGGTGAGACATGTTCCTAAGTTGAGAATAAATCTAATTTCATAAGGGCAGTTGGGAAGTGAGGGTTACATAGTTACATTTGTAAAAAATTCATGAAAGGTCAGTAAAGGATCACTGGTAATAGAAAAAGGAGAGAATGTAGGTACATTATATTTATCTAGTGGTAATGTTGAATCTTCTATTTATTTATCTTCTACAAAGTGGATATAAAATTATGACACCATAAACTTGGGCACATGAGTGAGAAGGGGATGCAAGTTCTCCACTTAAAGAATTTGTTTCTAGATTTGAAGAAGGTGGATTTGTATTTTTGTGAGAACTATGTGTATGGAAAATAGAATAGAGTCATATTTCTCAGAGTTAGGAAGATAAATAAGGACAAAAAACTAGAGCCTGTGCATATATATGTATGGGGACCAGCTTAGGTATCACCCTTAGTGGATCTTCTTATTATGTTACTTTTATTAATGATGCAACTATAAAAACTTGGGTTTATTGCATAAGAAAAAAATATGATGTTTTTGATACCTTTAAGAAATGAAAAGCTTGGTTTATAATGAGATAAGAAATAAATTGAAGTATGTTAGATCAGATAATGAAGGTGAATATTGCAATAAGGAAATTGATAATTACTATTCGTCCCATGGGATTCATAGAGAGAAGATAGTTTCAAGAACACAATAAGAAAATGATGTATTAGAAAGGATGACCATGACAAACATGGATCAAGCAAGGAGTAGAGATTATATGTAGGGTGGCCCTTACAGTTTTGGGTAGATGTTGTACATACTATTGTTTACTTAATAAATAGAGGGCCTTCAAGTCCTTTAGATAGTGGAATTATAAAAGAAGAATGGATAATTAAAAAGTTAGATTGGTCATTTTTAAATATTTTTGGTTGTGAATCATTTCTCCATATTGATAAAGAAACTAGAACCTAGCTTGAAGCAAAATCCAAGAAACGTACTTTTATTAGATATGGAGTTAATGATTTTGGTTATCATTTATTGGATTTTGAAAATAATAAAAATATTAGGAGTAGAGATGTGATATTTAATGATAAGCTCATGTATATAAATTAGTTTCAAGAAAAGAAACAAGAAAATCCAAATATTGAATATGCAATAATTGATGAAATCACTAGAAATGAAACTTCAAAAGTGCCATAGAATTAAAATGTGCAACAAATATAACAAGTACCTTAAACTCTTGGAAGTGTTGTTAGAATATGTACTAGAGTAAATAAACTCCCTGAATGATACTCTCCTTTAATTTATTATTATTATTGACTGATGGTGGTGAGCTAGAAATCTATGAATAATTAATATAGGTAGAAACTAGAAAGAAGTGAGAGCAAAGAATGGAAGAGGAGATGGAATCCTTGGTACATAACCAAACTTAGGATTTGGTTCAGTTGCCTATAGGTAAAATAGCATTGTAGAATAAACGAGTTTATAGGTTGAAGGAAGAAGATGAAGGCAAAAAGAGGTACAAGGTTAGACTTATTGTAAGGGGGTTTGCACAAAAGAAAGGTATTAATTTTGATTAAATATTTTCTCTAGTTGTAAAAATGACCTCCATAAGAACTATTTTAAGTTTGGTAGTAATACAAGATTTGAACCTTGAATAGTTACTTATGAAGATTGATTTCTTTCATTGTGATTTGGAGGAGGAAATATATATTTAGAAGCCAAAGGGACATGAAATAAAAGGTAAGGAGAAAATGGTGTGTAGGTTGAAGAAGAGTTTGTATGGTCTAAAGAAAGCTCCAAGGTAGTGGTATTTTGAATTTGGCATATTTATGACAAAAGAAGGTTATAGTAGATGTCATTCTAACCACTATAAATATTTTAAAATATTATCTAATGATAATTATATTATCTTGTTATTGTAAGTAGATGACATGCTTGTTGTAGGGTCTAACATGCATGATATAAATGAACTCAAAATAAAACTAGTAAATTCATTTACAATAAAGGATTTAGGTGATGCAAAACAAATTCTTTTTATGTATGATAATAACAAGAGAAATGAAAAATAGAAAATTAACATTCTCTCAAGAAGAATACATCAAGAAGGTGTTAGTTAGGTTTAATATGCAAGATGCAAAACTAGTGAGTAAGGGCACTTCAAATTAATCAAGGAACAGTGTCCTAAAATATAGGAAAAAATCAATTACATGTCCAAAGTTCCCTATGCTTCAATAGTTGGAAGTTTAATGTATGATATGGTGTGAATTAGACTAGACATTGCACATGCAGTGGGATTTTTCAGCATGTTTATGAATAATTCAATAAAAGAGCATTGGGATGTAGTCAAGTGGATTCTTAGGTACTCTAGAGGGACCACTTATAGATAATTGTTATATGAAGAGTTAGATGTTACCTTACAAGGATATGTTGATGTAGACATGGCTAGATATTTATATGGTAGGAGGAGAAACACATGTTATTTTTTATTATTGGTGATAAAATAGTTAATTGGATTTCAAAATTGTAGAAAATAATTGCTTTGTCAACTACAAAGGCAAAGTATGTTGCAACTATAGAAGAAAGCAAAGAGATGATATGGATACAATAGTTCATTAAAGAGCTAAGGTAGAAGCAAGAACATTTTAGATTGTATAGTAATAGCCAAAGTGTGATTCATTTATAAAATAACTCAACATTCCACTCAAGAACCAAACATATACAACTCAAGTATTACTTCATTCATTTAGTTTGGAAGATGGTCAGCTGAAATTGAAAAAGATCGCTATGAGTCAGAATCCTAAAAATATGCTAACAAAGGTAGTCACTAAAGATAATCTAGAGAGTTTTTCAAATTCAATATGTCTTCAATGATAATAAGGAAGATGAAAAATAAGTCAGGGTCAAGGTTTAAAGAAAATTCCAAGCAAGAGTTGAAGCATTGGAGTTACAACAATCAGTCTCTAAGTGGGGGATTGTTGGATGGTGGAGCCCAATATTATTTTAATGCCCATTTATTAAAAAGGGGGTATGGTGGGAAATAATACCCCACCCCCTACCTCCCACTAGGGTCAGCATGGGGGTTCAGGGGTAGCACCCCCAAAGCAAATTTTTTTTAAAAATACATTGTAAAATATTGCAATTTTGTAGTAAATCTGGACTGTTAAATATTAAGTCATAGATCTAATGGTAGAAATTATTTTTGTGAATTTTTTCCTTAATATGTAACCCTCCTTTGATATTATGGAATTTTAAATAATTATGGTATATTATGTGTGAGTGAAGAAGATATTATAGTAGATGTATTGCATGTTTTTCCATTCATTTGTTGGACTGAATAATAGGAAGGACTGGTTATTTCTATGTGGGCATAGCCCATATTGGGTGAACCACATTAAATATGTGTCTCTATTATGTTATGTTTTCTACATTTTATTCCATATTTAATTTATTAATATTGATCTTTATTCTATATTCCTAACAACGAGTATCAGAGCTGAAGGTTTATTTGGCAGATAAACTCACAAGAAAAGAGGGTTCCTAGTTTGAATGGGAGCAATGGTAGAAGAAGGAAAGTTTAAGGTTGATAAGTTCAATGACCAAAACTATTATATATGGAATATGTAAATGTAGGACTATCTATATTATAAGGATCATTTCCTATCATTGGGTGGAATAACAATGAAGTCAATGACTATGAAGGATGAAGAATGGGAAGTTCTTGATAGAAAGGCACTAGGAATAATACAGTTGTGCTTGGCAGTGTTGATGGCCTTCAATATTTCAAAAGAAAATATAATAGTGGCTATGATAAAGGCATTGGTTATAGTATGAAAAACCCTCAACCTCCAAAAAGGTATTTATTATGAAGCATTTATTTAATCTATAAATATCAGGTGGGTCTATTGCTAATTATTTAAATGAATTTAACTTGATCACAAATCATTCAAGCTCTGTAGGAGTAAATTTTGATGATGAGGTTATGACTCTTTTGATTCTATGCTCATTACCAAAAAGCTAGATTGGCTTGATCATGGCTATGAATAATTTTGTCTCTGTTTCAAACACTTTAAAGTTTGATGATGTTAGTGGTGTTATTTTTAGCAAGAAAATGTGACAAAAAATCATAGGTGAGACATCAAAGAATACTTTAACTATGAATAATAGGGGAAGACAAAAGGATAGAGGAAAGGTCCTATGGAATCATGATAAGTTTAAAAAGAGTAGATCTAAATCTAAAGGAATGTTGGGGTGTTAGATTTGTAGCAAGAAAGGACACTGGAAAAAAGATTATTGGTTTCAAAAAGGAAAAAAAAGGGGATGGACAAAAAGATAAAAAATAAGGAAGAAAATGTAGCAGGTGATGTGTTATAATATACTTTAACCCATTATTTAGATAGCATTGATTATTATTGGGTGTTAGATTCAAGGGCTTCATTTCATGATACACCCCATAATAAATATTTTCAATACAATGTTCAAGGTGATTTTGGACACATTTATTTGGGTGATGGTGAACCCTATAAAATTATAGGAACGGGTAAGATATAGATAAAATTATAGAATGGAAATAAATAGTTGTTGAAATAGGTGAGGCATATTCCTAAGTTGAGAAGAAATCTAATTTCATTGGGTAGTTGGGAAGTGATGCCTGCACAATTACATTTACAAAAAGTTGTAGAAGGTCACTAAAGGATCATTGGTAATAGAAAAAGGAGAGAAAGTAGGTACATTATATTTATTTAAAGATAATGTTGACTCTTCTATTTATTTAGCTTCTACAATAGTGGATATAAAAATATGGCACCATAGACTTGGGCACATGAGTGAGAAGGGGATGCAAGTTCTCCACTCAAATAATTTGTTTCGAGATTTGAAGAAGGTGGATTTGGATTTTTGTGACCATTGTGTATAGAAAATATAAAAGAGTTAGATTTATCAGAGTTGGAAAGACAAAGAAGGATGAAAATTTAGAGATTATGAATATAGATGTATGGGTACTGACTTAGGTATCATCCCTTGGTGGCTCTTTTTATTATATTACTTTTATTAATGATACAACTAGAAAAACTTGGGTTTATTTCATGCAAAAAAATATGATGTTTTGGATACTTTTAAGAAATGGAAATTTTTGGTTGAGAATGAGATAGGAAATAAATTGACATTATTAGATCAGAAAATGGAGGTGAATACTACAACAAAGAATTTGATAATTACTATTCATCCCATGGGATTCATAGAGAGAAGATAGTTCTAGGAAAACCACAATAAAATGGTGTGTCTAAAAGGATGAACATGACAATCATGGAGTATGCAAGGATCATGAAATTACATGTAGGGTTGCTCTTACAATTTTGGGAAGATAATGTGGATACTACTGTTTACTTAATAAATAGAAGGCCTTCAAGTCTTTTGGATGGTGGCATTCAAGAATAAACATAGACATGTAAAAAGGTAGATAATTCCTTTTTAAAGACTTCTAGTTTTGAAAAAGTTATCCATATTGATAAAGAAAATTGAACCAAGGTTGAATCAAAATCTAAGAAATGTACTTTTATTGGATATGGAATTAATAATTTTGGTTATCGTTTATGAGATTTTGAAAATCATAAAATCATTAGGAGTAGAGATGTGATCTTTAATGAGAAGGTCATATATAGAGATCAATTGCAGGGAAAGAAATAAGAAAAGCCAAATACTGAATATGCAATACTTGATGAAATCATTGGAAATGATATTCTAAAAGTGCCAAAAATTCATAATGTGCAACAAATACAAGTACCTCAAACACCTGAAAGTGTAGTTAGAAGATCTACAAGACTAAGTAAACTCCTTGAACAATACTCTCTTTCACTTTATTATTTATTATTAATGAATGGTGGTGAACCAAAAAGTTATGAATAAGCAATGCAGGTAGAAACTAGAAAGAAGTGGGAGCAAGGTATGAAAGAGGAGATGGACTCTTTGTTACATAACCAAACTTGAGATTTGGTTCAATTTCCCATAGGTAAAATAGAATTACAAAATAAATGGGTTTATAGATTAAAAGAAGAATATGGAGGCAAAAGGATGTACAAGACTAGACTTGTTGTAAAGGGGTTTACACAAAAGAAAGGTATTAATTTTGATGAAATATATTTTTTAGTTGTAAAAATGACTTCCATAAGAACTATTTTTAGTTTGGTAGTAGTATAATATTTACACCTTGAATAGTGTTGGTTGAATATTTTGTCGATCAGTGTACTAATAAAAAAAATAGGTTTGATCAGCCAAAGTAGGAAGATTGGTCATCCAAATGTGTAGGTTTACCACATCAAAAGGGGACTAATCTATCCTCTCATCAAGGGTAGGTTCCCTATATATATAATCATACTCAAGGGTAGGACAAACCATCCATCTCTCTTTTTTCAGAGATGATGCATGCGGATCAAAAGAAAAACTCAAGGGAAATGACATAAAGCACTCCTCTTCTTTCAGAAGTACTACTTAGCAAACCACAAGAATACTCCTAGTAGTAAATGCAAAGTGTAACCAAGGACGTAGTAACCAGCAAATTGAGATGCAACACAAAGTCTCCACCTAAATTGCTCAAGAGTAAGATACGAAGGACAATGAGGGTACAAAGTCATCCCAAGGTCCTTTGCACATAAATGAAAAGAAAACACACTAAAGGAAATTATGGGGCCACAAAGTCTCTCCATAGTTGACTCTTCAAGACACCTTCCTGACTACTTTCACTAATTCTGCTTGTTGAATTAAAGGAACAAAAAATATATCAAGGAAAAAGACATAAGAATAGTTTCCCCAACAACAAAGATATTACAGCATAAAGTCTGAAAAGTCACTCACTTTCTTATTCCAATAACAAAATATGATCAACAATTTGAGCTCAAAGTCTCAGTAATGCCTTTCAATTTGGGTAGAGTTTCATTTCTAATTGTCAAAAAGAGATCCATTTATAATAAAAGAGAGTCCCTTATATAGCCTCTTCGAGAAGGACTCAAGAATAGTAACACATCATGTTGCATTGAAATTTGTTAAGAAGATAGGCTAGAACTTAGGGGCATTTACCCATTTGCTTTTCTCAATATAGAGAAACAAGTCACACTATTGAAAGTTTGCATCTTTCAATGTCCACCTGGAAATTTGATCCTTCCTCATCGTTCCTCTTTTTCTGGTTAAATGAATATGGTCCTTGATTCAATTTGATGTTCTACTCCTTAGTCACTTCTTGCTGGTCTTGGCCTTAAATCCTATGAATGCATTTGGGTCTATGGATTACAAGGATCAATGACTATTTTATGAGCTTTGAAATTGACGTTTGCTCACCCATCACTATGTTTGCAACGGCTAGTTCACTGTCTTGAATTTGACGTCTTCAAGCGCACCATCCCTTAGTCCTTCTTTGTCTTTCCTATTTTACATCCTCTCGAAGGGAAGGTGACCCTTCAGCTTTGGGGGAGTGTCCTTTAAGTTGGCAGCTGAGAATCCCCCACAAAGGCACCTACCCTTCGGGGTCCTTCAACGGCCTTTTATGTTTGACAGTCTCTCGCGGACATTTCCCGTAGATATTTCTTGTGGAAAATTCTTGTGGGCATTTTCCTTAGGATTTATCTATAAGCATTTTCCCATGGACAAAAAGTATGCAAAAAAATTTTGCAGACAAAAAGTCTACAGAATTGTTCCATTTTGTTCCATTTGCCTTGGTCTTTGCGAATTCCTTCGAGATTTCCTCCCACAGCTTCTTTCCCAAATTCCTTTGGACTTTTTGTTTGAAGGAATTCCTTCAAACAAAAAGTCTGAAAAAATTGTCTATTGCCTTAGTCTTTTTTGACTGTCTTAAACAAAAATCTGAAAGAATTACCTTTGTGGCTTCTTTGAAAACAACCCTTCTGAAGGGTGTTTTTGTCAACCACATGCCCTCTGCAAGGGAACTTGTCCTTTGGGAGGCTCTTTTGAACTTTTGCATTTGAACCACTCCTTTAAACCAAGTTGATGATCTCTTTGATTGAACTAACTGAGTGAACCATTTGATTGAACCAAATCATTGAACCGCTTGGTTAAACCAAATGTTGAACCGCTTGGTTGAACCAAGCTTTGAACCAAAATGGTTCAAGCTAATGAACCCTTTGATTGAACCAAGCCTTTGAACCAAGTGGATGAGCCAAAGTGTTGAACCAAGTGGATGAACCAACTGAGTGAACTAAAGCACTGAACTGCTTGGTTGAACCGACTATTGAATCGAAGCATTGAATTGCTTGAACCTTGAACCCATTGAACCTTTGAACCAAAGTGGTTCAATGGTTCAAGTCTTCTTCTCTTTGATAAGTGTTTTGAATTTGTTGAACCTTGATGAAGTGCTTAACTCTTGCTAATGAAATTGAACCTTTGAACTTGTTGAACCCATTGAATCAAAATGGTTCAAGGTTCAATGATTTAATGGTTCAATCGCTGGATTCTTGCTTAGATGCTTGCTGATGGACATTTTTGATTGAACCAAGGTGCTAAACCAATCCCAAAAATGACTTAGTGTTGGCAACTAATTCTTTTGATTGAACCCACCTGCATAAGCCTTTAAACCTATAGAAATGAACCTACCTGCAGATTTCGTAGAAACCAAGTCTGTAGTTTTCTCTAACCTTGAAAGAGTCCATAGAAATCAACCTATGAGGCCCACTGAACTTGGCCTGCAAAGTCTGTAGATTTTCTCTTCCTGTTGAGTCCATAGATTTTTGAGAAGCTTGAAAAATGAGGAATTTGAATGCCCAAGACAAATTTTGAAAAGGGAAGAGATAATTTTGGTCTGTAGGACCAAAATAGTTCAAACGTTATCCCAAAAATGAGTGATATTTTTGGGGGACAACAGCTGGCTCTAGTTGGGGAACTTCTATCAGTTGTAAAATGAATTAAAAAGAGTAGAATCTAAAATCTCCAGTGTCTTCATGTGTACCATTGGGCTATGGATTCATGCTACCCAGAAATGAAAGGCATCAAAAATGGAAACAAACAAAACAAAATAGAATTAAAAACTATACAAATATACATATGTATAGATGAAATGATCTGATACTTCAAGAATTGAAGTGTTTCAGATGCTGCGCATTATGAGGCAAAGAAAAGAGTGTGCCATCTTGATATTTCAATAGAAAGCTATTTTCACCAATGTGTTGATGAATTATAAATGGGCCTCTCTAGAGGGAGTCAAACTTTTCATGCATCCCTTTTGGTTTTCTCCTTTTGTCCCACAATCGGACTTGATCCCCAATCTGGAAATCATGATTTTTGGCTTTTTGGTCAAAGAGTTTCTTTACCAGGCTTTGATGAGCAATAGTTCTATCCATCACCATGGTTCTCTATTCATCCAGGTCAGTTAGGATCATGATTCTTTTATCAAGAGAGCTTTCATATGTTTGATCTTCAATTGCCTTTGCCAATTTCAAGGCTAGCAATTCTAAGGTGATTGGTATCTCAACATTGATACCATAAATAAGTTGAAAAAGAGACATACCAATTTCCCTCTTTAGTGTGATTCTATCTGCCTATAGAGCTCAACCAATGCTTTATGCCATGTCCTTTGATTGTCATCTGCTAGCTTCTTGATGATAGTTACCAGGTTCTTATTGTTGGATTCAACTTATCCATTCCCTTGTGAAAAATAATCAAAAGAGTGAGAGAGTATAATTCCATAATGGAAATAGAATTATGTAATCTCGTGGGAGGTAAAACAAGCTACATTGTCAGTAATAATTTTGATTGAAACTCCAAACCTAGAAATGATATTTTCTTTGAGGAAGTTGCATACAACTTTTGAAGTAGCATGCTTAGTTGGGATTGCTTCTACCCACTTGGTGATGTCAGGAATCTAGAACAACAAACATGCTTTGATCCCACTTGTCAGGATGCGAAACTAGAAACATACAATTGATTACCAAACTTCAAGCAACTTAATATGCGGAAATAACCAGATTCACCAAGTAACTAGAATTCAGAATAACACAGCATATGAGAGACAATACACAACTTGTATTAACACTTTATACAGAAAAGAATACAATAAAGAAGATGCCACTTCTTCTCCACCACCTTACAGAGGTTTCCCACACCTCAAGTGAACAGTACTTCTTCTCCCCAAAGCTCTCCCTCTCACAGGTCCCAACACCCAACTCAAATACAGAGTTGGTGTTCACCTCTCATGCTCCACGCACAACACAAGTGCTCCACGCACTCCACAAGCACTCCACGTGCTCCACAAGTACTCAAAGTACTTCAAGTAGATCTCCCATGAATCTGCAACAACCTGCAATTCAACAGACCATACTTATGGAAGGAACTCCCTTGCCTTCCTCTCTTGCTCTATCCGAGTACACACCTGTACTCCAAGTAGATCCTGCCTGATACTGCTCCCTGTTGTGTTGCTGTCTATATGACCTTGCACACCTGCAAATCAAACAACGGTTCTGCTCACCTGTGAACCTCGACCTTGCACACACATACACCTGCAGATCAACGATCTTACTTACCATGTAGATCTCCTATATAGGCCATGCAACTGTGACCAAGATCTTACACTCCTGAAGAACCCAGCTGGCTCTCCAATCCAGCACCAACACACCTGGTACTGAGGCACTAGGAGGAACGCACCATTGCTCTACCTCACACACAGAAGGAGCTTATAATTATGCTCTCTTACTCCCTAGCACACTTTTCCAATACAACCATGAGTCTATTATATAGATCTCATCAAACAATAATTAGACATCTAATTACAATAATTAGATCCACAGCTATGAGTCTAAAATTAGCACTCATCATGCAAACACTTGGTTCGTTAGCTAACTGCCCATAAATAGCTCGCAGTCGAACCACACAGGCGACTGACGTCAGTCCCTGTCTGCCTGGAGGTGACCGACGTCGGCCGATATATGACCGACGTCGGTTGCTTCCCTTTGCTATCCTGCCAACGTCGGCTGATCAGACCTACCCCAACTTCTCTGCAACTCAGCAACCTTCAGCAACCTCCTCTCCTGTTTGCATCAGTGAAGCTTTTAGCTCCACAATCCTAACAATCTCCCACTTGGAGATAAACAGCTGCACTGTACCTGTACCTGTACTCCATCTAATCTGTTTCCTAGTTTGTATCCCTCTTCAAGCTCCCACCTGAAGACAACACACCACACAACTTGTGATGTACCACCTGTCATCGGAGTAACCTGCCACATCTGAACCTACAACACCTGTAGTGAAGTCCTGACCCTGCATAGCAACACCTGCTGTCGGTCCCTCTTAGAAAACCTGAGAACCCACTTCTCTGAATTGGCTCCTAACTCTGACAGCTCCCACTGCATGGGAATACTCAGGTCTATGCCAGACCTCATGTGATTTCAGACACTATACCTGTCCAGCCCTTAGTGTGCTCCGGTTCTGCATCCCGAACCTCGCAAACACCTGATTCACATCAGCTCCCACTCGAGACAAAATCAACCTATGATCTCCATGCCTCCCATGTCAAAGAATTCCGTTGCTCCAAACCCCTCATGACATGCCACTGAACTAATCTTACCCTTAGCTCAGCAAAACCCTGTATGTACACCCCTGCTAGCTAGCATACTATCCACATACAGCGACAGAATGATGTTGCAATCATCATCCCCCTGGTAAGTCAAACCACAGTAGTTACCTGACACTGACAGAAGCCATGCTTCATCCTCCACCTGTCAAACCCTGTACCACTGTCCTGCAGCTCCTCAAGACCATATGCCTGGTCTTTCGTCTCACGTATCCGTTCTCTCTATTCTTCTACTAAGGAATCCATTCGTCTCTGTGCTTTCATCTAGCTGGCAAACCTACCAAGACTCCCGTCTGGTTCTGCATCATAATCCTGCCTAGCTCACACCTGTTTCCTGGATCCTTCCTGCTCTACAATCAGCAACAAGTATGAAGAAGAGGAACACGAATTTGAGGGCCTACTTACGCCTTTAGTCCTCCGTATGGGTGTTTGAGACTCCTTGACAGCGTGCTGTCCACCCAAAATTTGTTACAGTGACCGACCTCGGTCACTCCACAATCTGCATCCGACCGACGTCGATTCCATGCGTCTGTACCTGACTACCAACCTGCCAGTGCTGGTGTCCCTGCTGCCGACGTCGGTCCTCCTGACCGACATCGGTCTTACATACTGCCTACGTCGGTCCCTTGATCGACGTCGGTCTTACTCTGCCCGACATCGCCGGCTTCGATCTGCACATGACCGACATCAGCACCTGTCTGTTCGACGCCGATTCCTCCTGACCGACGCCGGTACCTGTGTTCGCCTGTGAGTGATGACTTTTTACCCGTGAGCTCCTTTGGATCAAACTCCATGTCCAAACTGCCCTGCTCAGATGTATCCAGCCTCATCCACTGAACTCTGTCTGCCATCTCTTCCAAGAACACCAAGGCTTTCCAGTTCTTAAGCCTGTCAAATATATCTGTCTTCCGCTTAAGAACATGCATCTCCTTCCTGCTCATGTGACCAAGCCTACGAAGCCACGTCTCTGCAACAGAAGAAGAATCAGTAATATAAACAAGTAGATAAAAAATACCTGTTTTCTTACCACCAGCTAATTCAAGTGTTACCGCTGTGAGAGTTCTTGTGCATCTCTCATCACCCAATCTTTCTGAAGAAATTAGCCATATCTCCAAACCTGGGACCTGCATGACCTTCATCAACACCTGTGTGTTGGCCGCCTGCAATTTCAGCTTCACTTCCCCTTTGCTAATTCTTTGGCAAGGCTTACCAGCTCCTCTACCTGGGGCTGCATGGAAAGAGGCAACCAAATCTTTTATCCAAGATTCAACTTTATCCAAGAAACCTGCAAACACATCCTGTGCAACAACACCTGCTACATCTGTGTCTTCAATATCTTCATGCTGATCTGTTACCAACCAGTAATGTTCTTTTCCCTGCTCTTTCTTTCCATCAGACCGTGAGTAACCGTCTGTGCTTTTCAACTCCTCCATTCTTAGCTTACTTTGATCTGCCGTTGCTCTACTCCCACTCGATCAGAAACCCCTGAGAGTGCCCTGTAATCAAAACACAACCTACTTCCTGCAACCTTAGCTCTGATACCACTTGTCAGGAATCTAGAACAACAAACATGCTCTGACCCCACTTGTCAAGATGCGAAACCGGAAACATACAATTGATTACCAAACTTCAAGCAACTTAATATGCGAAAATAACCAGATTCACCAAGTAACTAGAATTCAGAATAACACAGCATATGAGAGACAATACACAACTTGTATTAACACTTTATACAAAAAAGAATACAATAAAGAAGATGCCACTTCTTCTCCACCACCTTACAGAGGTTTCCCACACCTCAAGTGAACAGTACTTCTTCTCCCCAAAGCTCTCCCTCTCACAGGTCCCAACACCCAACTCAAATACAGAGTTGGTGTTCACCTCCCATGCTCCACGCACAACACAAGTGCTCCACGCACTCCACAAGCACTCCACGTGCTCCACAAGTACTCAAAGTACTTCAAGTAGATCTCCCATGAATCTGCAACAACCTGCAATTCAACAGACCATACTTATGGAAGGAACTCCCTTGCCTTCCTCTCTTGCTCTATCCGAGTACACACCTGTACTCCAAGTAGATCCTGCCTGATACTGCTCCCTATTGTGTTGCTATCTATATGACCTTGCACACCTACAAATCAAACAACGGTTTTGCTCACCTGTGAACCTCGACCTTGCACACACATACACCTACAGATCAACGATCTTACTTACCATGTAGATCTCCTATATAGGCCATGCAACTGTGACCAAGATCCTACACTCCTGAAGAACCCAGCTGGCTCTCCAATCCAGCACCAACACACCTGGTACTGAGGCACTAAGAGGAACGCACCATTGCTCTACCTCACACACAGAAGGAGCTTATAATTATGCTCTCTTACTCCCTAGCACACTTTTCCAATACAACCATGAGTCTATTATATAGATCTCATCAAACAATAATTAGACATCTAATTACAATAATTAGATCTGCAGCTATGAGTCTAAAATTAGCACTCATCATGCAAACACTTGGTTCGTTAGCTAACTGCCCGTAAATAGCTCGCAGTCAAACCACACAGGTGACTGATGTCGGTCCCTGTCTGCCTGGAGGTGACCGACGTCGGTCGATATATGACCGACGTCGGTTGCTTCCCTTTGCTATCCTGCCGACGTCGGCTAATCAGACCTACCCCAACTTCTCAGCAACTCAGCAACCTCCTCTCCTGTTTGCATCAGTGAAGCTTTTAGCTCCACAATCCTAATAGGTGAAATATTCAGTTGTTATAAGGACATAATCATGTCCAACACTTGAAGATGGGTTTATAATCCCAATAAAATCAATCCCCCATTACTGGAAAGGTTCTTCAATGATCACTGGCTTGAGAGGCTTAGTAGCTAACTTGGGTCTTCTAACAAATTATTGACAAAGTTCACATTTCCTCACCCACTTATGTCATCTTGGAAAAGAGTTGGCCAGTAATACCTGGCTCACAAAATCTTGTGAGCAGTCACAAGAGTAGAAAAATGTCCTCCATAAGCCAGATTATGGAAAGATTTCAAAAGTTGGCTTTGTTGCTCTTTATCTACACAACGAAAGAATACTCCATCTATACTTCTCTTGTACAAGCCATTGTTCCAAAGGACAAAATTGGTAGATTTCAACTTGATATTCCTCCTTTCTTTGTAAAAAAAATGAGCAAGACATCCACCATAAGTAAGGAAATGAGTGATACCTAAATACCACTCATTGGTAGTGGAGACAAAAAGGACTGTTGGAGTATCTTCCACTTTAGCTTATTCATGTTGTGTATCTTCTGGCTTATTGTCAACAATTAATTAGCATAGGACTTTACCCCTAACCAAATTTGTTGGCTTGATGTCTAGATTAAACTCTTGGATCTTTGCAATCCAATTACCTCTTTTCATGCCAAACTCTTGCTGAATTAATATAGACTTGACTGTAGTGTCAGGAACTAAGGCAGTAGTGTGTGAATTCAGAATATAGAAGCAAAAATGTTTGACTACTTTCTCCAACACATAAGTATGCTTCTCTACATTTGAATACTTCATCTCATGGGTTTTGAGAGGGCAACTCATGAAAGAGATAGGAGATTCCATACCTTTCTTGTCCTATTGAACAAAAATTGCTGAAAGAGTGTGTTCAGATGCATAGCTGTACATGATAAAATCTTTGTTGTAATCTAGACAAACCAAGGTAGGGGTGTGAGCAATGGTAGTCTTGATATCCTGAAATGCTGATTTGCCTTCTTTAGTCTAGTTGAAGGTGGTCTTCCCTTTCATCATGTTAATAATGTGTCTAGTCTTCTCAACAAATTTGGGGATGAATCTTCATAAGAAATTCACCTTTCTAAAGAAAGAATGAACAACATTCTTACTTGTAGCCAAATTAAGCTCTTGAATAGACTTGACTCTATTTGAATCAATCTTTATGCCTTCTTTAGACACAATGTGTCCAAAGATTTTCCCTTCTATTACTCTAAAAACAAACTTCTTTGAAAGCCAAGTCCATTGCTCTCTGAAAGGTAACACCAGCATTTATCAAGCCAAAAGGCATTCTTCTATATGAAAATGTACCCCAAGGTGTGGTGAATGTAGTCTTGTGTTGGTCTACTTCGCTAACTTCAACTTGATTATATCCTGAGAAGCCATCTAGCATTGATAACATCTCTAAACCTATCACTATTTGAAGCACTTGATCCATGATTGGCAAAGGTTAATTATCTTTCAAAGATGACTGATTCAAATTCTTGAAATCTACACAAATGCAAATTTCACCACTCTTCTTCCTTATAGGCATTATGTTGGCAATCCATGTAGAATGATGGATTGGGAAGATGATTCTAGCATTTAACATTTTTTATATCTCAGATAGAATAGTACCTGATATTTTTAGATTATACTATCTAGATTTTTGCTTATAGGGCATTGAGTTAGCTTTGAGAGGAATGTCATGACAGACTTCATCAAGTTTGATAGAATTTAGGTCTTCATAAGAATATGCTAATACATCCATGTATTGATAGAGTAAATTGGTAAAATTGAATCTTTCTTTAGGGGTGTAGCACTTACCAATGTCAACCATCTTGGGATTTTCTTTAGTGGTCATATTTACTTGATCAAATCCCTGAGAGAAACTTGAATCTATTTGTTGTTGTCTGATGAATCTATCGTGCTTGTCAAAAAGTTTCTCAAGAGAAACTAGACCTTTGGAAATTTTATTTCCTTTTAGCTATAAAAACTCTTCATTTATATCTGAACTAGATTCAAAAGCTGATTCATTCTTCTGAGATTCACTGCCTTCAAAATATAGTTGTTCAAAATTGTCTTTTCATTCTAGAAAAACAATGATTTGATGATCATCATTGAATACTTGCCAATGATCAACATTGTCAAGAACACTTGGTCTATAGACTACCTCAATAGTATACCTATCTTCTTTGAAATCTGAATGAGGAACTAAGAGAGTTCCTAAAACATCAAGTGCATCAGCTCTATCATTAGATTCCCTGGGTATGGCAAAAATGTTGAAAGTGTCAAAGCTTTCAATTTGGTCCCAAAATAGGTTGCGATAGTGGCGTAATCTTTCATTCTTGGTTTGGTATAAGTTCCTCACTTGACAAACCACTAATTCAGCATCCCTTTAGCATGAAGAAACTTGATGCCTTTTTCTTGAGCAGCCTTCATTCCAAGCAACAAAGATTCATATTCAGTTGTATTGTTAGTGTTGTTAAACTGTAGTGTATAAGATGAAGGAAACATATCTCCTTGAGGAGATATCAACACAATCTAAGCTCTCAAACTGGTAGAGGAACAGCTGCCATCAAATTTTAGAGTCCATATCTCATCAGATACTGATTTTTTTTAGATTTTCTTTCATTAAAGAGGGAGGATTCTTCATCATTTGTATTGCAGCCTATTAGGTTTTATGTTGTTCTAATTTTTGGTTGATACTTTCAAGAATTATATCAGATGCTTCATGCACTTCGTCTATAAATAGAAAGTAGTTACCCATACCTAAGGATTCAAAAAGAATTTGTGCTTCAGGGGTTGATGTTTGGGTGACCACATATTTTGCTTCCTTTTCAGGGAGTAACCTCTTCATTACGCCTTAGACAAGGATCCTTACCTTAGACAGGTCCATGCTTAGTTCTCCTCCCATGTCCTTACAGAAATTTCATCCAAGTAAAATACCATAAGATGCTGGGACGTTAGCCACCAAGATAGTTATCTTGATTCTCTTGTCTGAAAAGGCTGCAAATACAAATTGGGCATCTTTGATTTGCCCCAGCAGTGGTACTTGTTTGTTCTCCATGGAGAAACATCTCCCAAATGTCTTGGTCAGTGTGAGACCCACAGACTCAGCTACTTTAGTAGGCATGACATTGTCAAATGTGCATGAGTATATAATATAGTTACTCAGCTTATGACCAATTATTAATAGGGAAACATAAAAAGGTTCTATTTTTCTAAGAGAAGCTGGAAGAGTAATGATAAGATTATTCAGAATGGGTGTGTTCTTTGGAGAATCAAGAGTTACTTTTTTACCTTTTTGTCCTGCAAGGACAGTTTGGTTCTTGACATATTGGACCAACTTATTTAATTGATCAGGATTGGACTGCAAATATTTGAATTCAGACATTTGTATTTTTGTCTTTTTGACATGATCGATTATGTCAAATGGCTGAATTGAGCTAGGTATAGAGAAAGGTACTTCAACCTTCTAAGTTTTAGGAGGGATGGGAGGTGGGCTGGTTTGTAAATTTGAAGTAGAAGGGGAAGGTGAAATTGATGTACTTATCTTTTGGGTGATCACTAGAGCCTTTAACTACAAAGGCAAAGTGGTTCCACACTTAGAAATCATGATTGTTGGTTGAGGTTGTTCCTCTATCTTCTCTTTATCAGCTTGCTAGACTGATTAGTTCTTCAACCTAGTAAACACTACATATGATCCATAAAAAGCTTCTCCTTTGCTTTCAGGTTCATCTTGGTACTTTAAGAAACCAATGTGGGAGTTGCTAGCTGATTATTCTTGATTGTCTTCAAGGAGGTCAACGTCATTTTCTTGATTCAATTTAGGCTAGAAAGAGAACTTTGATTCTACTTTAAGATATCCCATTGTTGAATTGGTTGGAGGTGTTTCTATGCAATTTCGCTTTCACATTCAAAGGAGAGAAAATGAGAAACTAAAAGGAATGGTCAAGGCTTGTGTGTACCTGGATATAGTCTGCGCACCGTAATCTAGACATTGTGAGAACTCCTCTTTTGTTGTGGAGGAATGACACCTGAAAGAGATAGACACTAAAAACATGAAGAACGTTAGTTAATAAGAGGGTGGATTGCCAAGCAAATGCTTGGTCCTAGAAGCACTACGGCTTCTTGGAGGATGACAATCCACTGTTTTAAGATAGAATATGACAGAGATAGAAAAGAGAAATAATGGAAGATGTGAAAAGAAAAGACTAAAAATAAATGCATACCTGATAAGCTGCAATCTGCTAAACACAGTCACCAACGTCAGTTATATTGCCGACATCGGTCAGGTTGGTCACCGACGATGGTTAGACTGCCAACGTCGGTAGGGGAAGTGGACGAGGTTGGTCAGGGCAATTGGCCAGGGATGGGTTACAGGACTAGTTTTTGGTCTGCATAATGGATTTGGTCTTGTCTGAGGGTCTGAGGGTCTATGAGGGATTTAGAGGGACTATTTAGGATCTAAGGGACTAAGAATCTTGTCAGGAAAAGGGGTGAGAAACAAGAAAAAGACCTTTCGGCCTTTTCATAAAGCAATTTAGTCAGGTTGAATATATGGGTCTTAAGAAGGTCTATAGATCTCTGATAATTTATGTCGGGTTGATTGGACAGAGGATGTTGCCTAAAGAGAGACTAAGGGAGTGTTAGAGGCAAAGAAAAGGAATAAGGGGTGAGAGAAGGCTTTTCAGCCTCTCTGGGAAGAACAGGGAAGGTCAGGTCAAGGATGCTTGGAATAGATAGAATACAGAATACTAATATATTTGAAATGATATTAGAATGAAAAAGTACCAATACTTAGCTGTGATATGAATTGGCAAAGGTGCAGAAGCTATGTTTCAGTTGTCGCTGGTGATGGAGATATCGTGCAGTCACTGTGTAGAATGTCTAATGCAAGACCTTAGTGCCTAGAAAGTGCTGCCAAGAATGTTGATCCCTGCAAGAACACCAAGAAGCCTAGAACACTGAAAATCAAAAGCACGAGAACTTTGTTTCACCAGAAGAGGATTTGAGAGTCGTGATTAGCTTCAGAGATTAGCTGATTTCTAATTGGGATCGTCAAAGGGTTAGAAAAGTTGGTTAAGTATAACCGACGTCGGTGATTCCACCAATGTCGACCGACATTTGACCGACGTCAGCAGTTTAGAACGGGCAAAAAGAGCCACCAAGCCCATTTTTCATCCGCCAAGTGCACTATCCGTTGGAGAATGTCAAAGGTTGGGCTAAATATGTACGAGAGTTGGTTAGGCGGTTAGAGAGAAGTAGGAATAGGTCTTGGGTGAGTCATAGGATGGGAATTAGTCCAAGGCGAGGTGTCCTAGGCGAGGTGTCATGGGTGATGTGTCCAAGGAGGGGGGTTAATTCAAAATAAGTTTATTATTTTAAATTAGTAATTGCATGTTTTAGAAATGGGTTAGGAATGGACCAAGAGGGAAGGTGACCAAGGGTTAGACACTATTTCGGTGTCTACATTTGCCCCTTTTTGTCTTGTTGGTTGCTCTAAATGAACTGCAAGACAAAAATAGGAGTCGGTTGCCCTAGGTATGGGATAAGGTTGATTTCGTCTTGTTGGTTGTTTAAGTGAACTGCAAGACAAAAATATGTGAGGGTTGGTTGCCCCAATTATGGATGAGGTATCCCCCCTCAAAGCAGTAGATGAGTGAAGGGAATCTAGAATCAGGTGATGATTTGACAAAAAGTTGATGAAAAGGGGAAAGATAGGGTGAGAATGCTCCAAAAGTGTGATTGTGTGCATACAATTCACGAGGATGGTCAGGTCAAATTGTCACAGGTCGAGGGTCAAGGAGTGCCAAAATTGAAATAACTGGGCCCCAACATTTAGTCATCTGCTGATTGGGTTATTTAATCTAAGCTGAAGCTCCAATGGTCATCGTGTTCCAAGTATCCCAGGCTTAGGAAGTGCTCCCAAAAACATGAAAAAGTCACAAGTAGTGCGGATCAACTGGCTTGTGATCCTATACTTGTGAAGGTCAAAAGTGTGCGCACAATTTTGCTAGCCAATCATGAGGTAACATATATGCAAAAAAAACCAAGGCAGAATCGCTTTGGGAGTAGTCGCGGTTAAAGGAGATGGTCATGATCTCCAATGTCTGGTGGTCGATGGATGGAGGCAAAAGTGAGCTCAAGTGGGCCCCAGGGGACTAAAATGACGTGGTCTGGAGGACTGACTGATTGGGGGCATGATTTTGGGGCAACAAAGAAAAAATGAGGTTGGAAGGATGCCGACGTCGGTGATAAAAACTAATGTTGGTAAAGCGGCTGACGGCGGTAGATATCAGCCGACGTTGGCGGCCTGCCAAATCCGACAAAACCGTATTGGCGGCCCACCAAAAGTCATTTGCTACTTGTTAACTGAGAGAAAAAAAAGCTCTGGATTTGATTGAGTGAAAGTGACCCAGAGCTGACCGAGGAGTAGTGTGAGGTGGCAGAGGAACATTGGTGAAGAGAAGGAGTTGATTGGACACTGCAGGGACGCGTGTGGGCCAACAGGAGCGTGCAGAGTCATTGGCACGAAAGAGAATAAGTAGGTTATGTGAGTGGTTTGAAAAGAGTCAGATTGAGTCATTTTGACAAATGATGTGGTTGAATGTGACCAAAGTGTAGGCATAAAGTAAAGGCATAAGCGCCCTTTTATTGACAAGGACCAAAATGACAGCATAGACAGGGGTTTGTTAGAACCAAGAGCCCCATTTATGCGTTGCATCATTGACCATGAGTTATGTTAGAGCAGTAATCGAATCACTTTTGACATTAAAGTGAGCTCAAAATCCCTTGGGTAGGTGATATGATAGGAGGAAAAAGGTAACCCATTTTTAGAGTATGAATAACTTTGCCTCTTTTTATAGGAGACCCTGAGACAACTATAAGTCAAGTCCATGACCCGGTTTTTTTTTTTTTTTTTTTTAAATTTTTTTAGAGAGCGGACTGATCAATGCGGGAAGTCCACATAGAGATGTCATTTGTTTGGTGGTCATTTGTGAAGCTGATCGATGCGGGAAGCTTCTACGAAAATGTTGTTTGTAGCAAGATTTAGTCATAGCCATCCTTCGAGGGAGTGGTCTATACTTTACTTTATAGATTTAAGGGCTTTTAAATAGCTATCCTTCGAGGGAGCAGTCTAATAGATACAACAATGATATTACAGTTGTCCTTCGAGGGAGCAGTCTGCTTTTTGATTTGGTTTTGTGACCTTGGATATTTTGACATCTTGATTTAGTTTTGACAGAATATTGAGTCATGGACAAGACTTATAGAAGGTCAAGGTCTCCCTTTTATTAGGATGAAGCATCCGTACATCATAAAAGGGTTGTAGAGGATTTTGTTAAGGGAAAAAAGGTGGAATGGATTGAGGATTAAAAGGACAAGGATTGCTCAAGGAACGAGCTCAAGTTAAATGTCAAGTGGATGAGTACTCGACTAACAGTATAATGGTCACAGATGCAAAGCATTAAGGGGCTCAGGTTCTGGTCGGCCTTCAAGAGAAGACAGATGATAAGTCCCTGACCCATACTTGTGCGTGATGATATAAGGTCTGAGCCAATTAGGAGCAAATTTGCCTCATTTACTCCATTCCATATTGGTCACATGTTGGTTCTCTTTGAGGACAAGGTCTCCGATATTGAAATCTCATTCTCTCAGAGTTTTATTATAGGCACGCTTGATGCGATTTTGATAGACATGGAGATGATTGAGGGCAGCGAGACGATGCTCGTCAAGTAACTCAAGTTGAGCTAATCGATCTTGACGAAAGTCATCATTAGAAAGAATGTCATGGAGTGAAATGCGAAGAGACGGGATCTGTACTTTGAGAGGTAAGACAGCCTCTGATCTGTACACTAGAGAAAAAGGGGTAGCACCTGTAGAGGTTCGGATGCTAGTGCAGTAGGCCCACAAAGCGAATGGTATTTGAATGTGCCAATCTCTTCCAGTGTCGTTGACCACCTTCATTAGAATTTTAGTTAGGATTTTGTTAGAAGCCTCAGCCTGCCCATTTGCTTATGGGTAGTAAGGCGAAGAAAAGCTGAGTTTGATGCCAAATGAGTCACAGAGTTTTTGGACGGTCTTATTTTTAAATGACTTGCCATTGTTGGTGATGATTTTATGAGGTACACCGAAATGACAGATGATGTGGGTGTTAATGAAGTTGACAATCTTGTCAGCTTTTGTGGAGATGAGAGGAATAGCTTCCACCCACTTAGTGAAATACTCGGTGGCAGTGATGATGGACTGATGATGAAGAGACGAATGAGGGTTAATCTCGTCGATGAGATCTAAGCCCCATTGTGAAAAAGGCCAGAAATCCTGAGCGACTTGTAAGGCGTGACTAGGGAGATGAAGCAAGTTAGCATGCTACTGACACTTGATGCAACGCCGAACATAATTGCTACAGTCTTGATGAAGAGTGGGCCAATAATAACCCAGGCGAAGAATGCGCTTGGCAACCGAGTTACCACTGAAGTGTCCGCCACAAATCCTATCATGGGCTTGTTTGACAGCATGAGAAGCTTCAGTGGAGTTTAAACAACAAAGAAGAAGGCTGTCAAAACCTCTTTTATAGAGAAGGCCCCCTAGCATGGTATAGCGAGTGGTGCGCTTGATGAAAGCCCACCGCGCATTGCTAGAGAGGTTGGGAGGAATGAGAGAATGAGCCAAGTAGTTCTCAAGTTGTTTATACCATACATTTTGTGAACTAGAGTCTATGGCATGGATGAGATTGATGTCAGTGGAAATGTATGAAGGCAATGGCACACGATGTACCATGACATAAATTCTTGATGAGGATGATGAAGAAGAAGGAATATGTGAGGCGAGGGAAGCCATGGTGTCAGCAAACTTATTCGTCAATCGAGGAACAGTCTGTAATAAGTGATGGTTAAAAGATGCTAGAAGAGTGTCAACACGGTGCTTGTACCTTTGTAAAATTTCATTTTTACAAAGATATGAACCATTGATTTGATTGACGACAAGTTGTGAGTCACCGAAGATGTTGATGGTCTTGATGTTTAAAGAAAAGGTGGTTTGAAGTCCCAAAATTAAGGCTTCATATTCGGCCATATTATTGATACATTCAAAGTCGAGTTTAAAAGATAGGGGCATGGGTTCACCTTCATGTGGAATGAGTATGACCCCCACACCCCCACCGAGTTGACATTTAGAGCCATTGAAAAACATCATCATTTGGTAGAATGTGTCATCAGTCGAGAGAGTGGCGATAGATTCATCGGGAAACTTGCACTGAGAAGGTTGATTGTCGAGAAGAGGGGCATCTGCTAGTTGGTCAGCGATTGTTTGCCCTTTTATAGATTTTTGCTGGACAAATTCTAAGTCAAATTCAGCAAGAAGCATGAGCCAGCGAGCCATACGCTGGTTTTGATATGGTTTAGAATGCATGTATTTAAGAGGATCAATGTGGGTGACGACAAAGGTTTTGTGATTGAGAAGATAATGATGGAGCTTGGTAGTGGCAAAGACTAATGCCAAACAGAGTTTCTCGATATGAGTATACCGAGTTTCATAGTCAACAAGTGTTCGGCTTATGTAATAGACTGCTTGCTCACGGTGTTGCTCGTCTTGATGCGCGATCATGGCACCTAACGAATGATTGGTTGCTGATATGTAGAGGTAGAAGGGTTGGTCGTCTTTTGGTGGAATAAGGACTGGTGGAGAGACCAAATAGCATTTGAGGGCTTTAAAAGCCTCTTGGCAATCTTTATCCCATTTAAAGGAAACATCCTTCTTGAGGAGGTGATGAAAGGGTTGGCAACGGTCAGAAAGCTGGGAAATGAAATGGCAGATGGATTGGAGCTTCCCTTATAGACTGCGAAGTTGCTTGATATTAGTTGGAGGTGGCATTTCGAGGATAGCACAGATTTTAGTAGGATCTATCTCGATGCCACAAAAAGAGACAATGAATCCCAGGAGCTTTCCTGAGAGGACCCCAAAGACACATTTCTTGGGGTTAAGATGGACCTGGTACTGAAGAAGGTGAGAGAAGATTATTTTGAGGATAGTCAAATGGTCACATTGAAGTTTAGACTTGCCAAGCAAGTCATCTACATAGTCCTCCATGATTTTATGGAGGAGATCGTGAAATATGTAAGTCATGGCACGCTGATATGTGGCACCTGCATTTTTCAAACCAAAAAGCATGACTCGATAGTAGAAAGTTCTCCATGGTGTAATGAAGGTGGTTTTGTGCTGATCTTCTAGTGCAATCAGGATTTGGTTATATCCTGAAAATCCGTCCATGAGTGATAACATCTCATGGCCAGCCGTAAGATCAACAAGTTGGTCAATGTTTGGAAGAGGAAAGTCATCTTTGGGACAAGCTAGGTTAAGGTCACGATAGTCTGTGCAGATCCGGATCCCCCCAGTCACCTTGGTGACAGGAACGATGTTAGAGACCCACTGTAGATAATCGATGGGTTGGATGAAGGAGACAGAAAGAAGGTGTTGAAGCTCTTCTTTGACAAGAAGTGCAACACGAGGATGCATTTTGTGAAGCTTTTGCCTAATAGGCTTAGCCTCTGGGTTTGTGACAATGTTATGAGTGGCAATGTTAGGGTCGATGCCAAGCATGTCAGCGTAGGTCCAGGCAAAGGCTTTGCGATTGTCTGAGAGAAATGTGGTATAGTCGATCTGCTCCTGGGTGTCTAAAGACTGACCAATCTTTAAGACATGAGGAACATCAGAAGATGAAAGGTTAATGTCAATGGTTGATTCATTTAACATAACCTGTGTTTCAGAGGGGAAGGAGCACTGAATGAAAGAATCGTCAGCACCCATATAGGTAAGAATGGCATCGTCATCTATGCAGTGGACTGTGTTGATGGTTGTTGATTCATCGTCTATCATGCTAGGATAAACGAGAGGGAGAGACTTGGGAACCCTGTTGAGCTGATAGGTTAGGGGTTCCAAGCGGATGGTGTTTATGCAAAAAAAACTAGGAGGGATGGAAACCACCAACTCCGTAGGTGAGGATGGAAGAATAGGCGAGTCTGAAAGAGATTGGTCGATGGTTGGTTTGGGGCAAAGGTTTGTGGAAGCCTTAGTGGGTTCTTGGAAACCCAGTCCATACCGTTTCTTTGCATTATCGTCATTGGGTGGTTTGATAGGCTGATGGGAGCCTTGTTCGTAGCACCCAAAGCCAAAACCCTTCCATGCACACCTATAAAGGTAGGTATGTGCAAAGGTTGGGTTGCCAAGAAAGGAGAAATCAGATGTAAATATTTGAGGTGAGGAGGAAGCATTTGATTCAGTAGGAGCTTGATCCAGCCCCCCATAGACGAGATTGGTTCGAAGGCTAGGAGGACCATAAGGAATGACCATTCCGATCTGACAGTCATAGCTTGGGTTTTGATGAAGCTGTCCATACTCTTGAGGAGTCTGGAACATGTCTAGAGTAAGTAGGCAATATTCCCCCAGTGAAAGTCTTTAGAAGATATCATCCAGGGGGTCCTTGGTTGTTAATTGAGAAGATGATGTGGTGGAAACCGCTGTTTGTGTACTGGTTGATGCTTCTGCGGATGGAGATGATGTTTGGGTTGATGCCTTGAGCGGGATAAGAATGTCGTTTGGGTGATAGGTTGTGTTACAAGTCTTAAAAGGGGATGGGTCGGCAGGAATGACATGGACTTGTTTGTCGTGTTCAAATTTGACACAACGGTGAAGTGTTGAAGGGACACAAGCCATGGCACGGATCCAAGGTCACCCTAATAGCATGTTCTATTGGAATTCTCCCTCAATGATGTAAAAGAGCTCTGGGATTGTGCATGGACCAATACGGATATGGAGGACAACAGTGCCAATAGTGTTAGCGGTTGTGTCATTAAAGGATCTAAGGATTGCATTGGTTTTTGATACGCAATTCTTGGGAAGAGCCAATTGATCAAAGGTGTGGGTGGAAATGATATTAATGCTGACACCCCTGTCAATCATAACTCATTTAATATGGGTTCGATCAATGTAGGTTGTGATGAAAAGGGCAGCGTCTTGATCTTCCAAGGTAGAGGTAGGAATTTTAGAATCACTGAAAGTGATAGAGGCAACATGGGATAAAGAATGGACTAGGGCAGCTAGTGGTTGAGGGTCTTCAGGTTGGACTTCCGCTGCCTGTAAGGCTTTGATTAGAGCCTGGTGATGCTGGGGGGAGCTTTGGATAAGGTCATATAGGGTCATTTTCACAGGCGTTTAGTGAAGTTGTTTTATCATAGAGTCTTTGATTGCCTCTGAAGAAAGGGGTTGAGATGCACCTAAGATGGAAATCTTGGGTTTTGGTGGTTGAGGTGTCTGGACAAAAGGATAGGTCCAAGGAATAGCAGCTTTTTCTTTCGCCTTGTCCTTTTGTGACCTAGTGGTTATATGAATAGCATTGATTTCAAAGATAGTAGGTGAAGAAGGGGTCATGGCCTGTTGGTGAGATGTTGATATGGTTGAAGAGGTTGGATGGGAAGGTGTCGAGGGTCAGTCAAGAGTGTCCTCAAGGAGAAGAGTGTCTTTCTCCATATAGCGGCGAATGACTACCTTGAGGGCATAACAAGTCTCGGTATCGTGTCCTGGCGTACAATGGTATAAACAAATCTTCGTATCATCGAACCAAGAAGGTTTTGACCCGAGGGGCTGGAATGGTTTGATAGAAGGAAGGGTAATTCTAGAAGTTTGCAAAATTTGGCATAATATCAAAGCATATGAACCTACTAAGGGGTCCGCACTTGTTGATGCATGACGCGCTGGTGACTTTTGCTTGGGGGATGTTGAAGAAGGTTTTCGTACCACCTTTTGGGTTGGTGGTGCGGTGACAGGTGAAGACAACACTTTCTTTGTGAGAGGTGCCAAATTTTTGAGAGGGGGTTGACTTGTGGTTGGCAAAGGAAGTAATGGAGGTAATTTGTTTTGGTTAAGGGTCGGAGTAGGAAGCACGCCGATTAGGGTAGAAGGATGAGGACCTAAAATGGAGGGTAATGTTGATGGTGGAGGAGGGGTTCGCTTCTGTGGTCTGGCAGTCTTCTTTGACTTGGTTGGAAGACTACTTTTGGTCGAGGTCTTGTCTAAGTCCACCTTCACTTGCGGGTGAGTGAGTGTAGAGACGGGACGAATGCTGAGTGACTTGATCAGTTTAGATTGGGTAGATGCAGGATTAGAAGCGGGAGTCTGGTTTTTGTTGAGAGTCTTGAGAGATTATGCCTTGGGAGGATTGCCAGCGTGAGACGAGAGGGCATGGGAATGTTGAATAACTTTAAGATGCTCCCATAGTTCTTGATGCTCCACTTTCCTTGAAGGAAGAAGTTCTAATTTCTCCACTAGTCGGGAAAATGGTTGAGAGGATGTTGGATGAGGTTTGGATTCTTGAGAAGATGTGTTAGGTGTGGTAGTAGTCTCGGACCCAAGGTGTGTAGGAGTTATAACTGGATTGTTGTTGATTGAAGAGGATGGAGAGTCAGGTTCTTCTCTTGGTGGAGAAGGAACTAGAGAGTGTGACTCCTCAAGCGGGTAAAGGGCAGGGAATATGGTGCCCTCCACTTGCGGTTGAGGAGTGGGTAAGGTCAGGTTCTCCATAGGTAGTAGGAAGGAGGATGGTGAGACTGGTGGTACCGGTAAGGTTGAGGCATCCTCTAAGATGAGAGAGGTTGATAGAGAACTAACCGGGGAAAGAGTTTAGTCCACACGTGATGGACTGGTAGATGGGCTAACCTCTTGAGGTTGGTTGGGGATGAAGGGCGAGACCGTATTGACCGTTCAAATGTCGTGTTCATGAGTGTTGTCAATCAAGGTCTGGACATTATTTTGGGTTGGTGGATGATTGGGGAATGGTTGCTTGAAGATGTCAATGCCCTAGTTAGGAGGTGCATTGGGATTATCTAGAACAAGCTCACCCTTTTCAAGCATGTCTTGGATTATGTTTTTAAAGGTTTTGCAGTTTCCCGTGTCATGACCTTTGACATGATGGTAATTGCAGAAGTCCTTTTCCCTATACCATGCTGGGATGCCGCGTGAGGGATCAAATTGTGGTGGTGGTCGAATCTGGGGGAGGTTGAGAATCCCCTGTTTAACAAGTTTTTCCAGTATAGACGCGTATGATTCTCCAAGAGGATTATATTGTTGTTGTACGTATCTCTACTGGAATTGACGGGTGGCACTCTGAGATGTGGATAGCTCAGGTTGATTGGTTGAAGAGGATGAAGGTCTAATGACCACAACATTAGCTGAAGCTTTAGACTTAGGATTGGATGATGAAGGTTTAGAAGAAGAAGGGTCATTGGTCTTAGAGTTGGGATTCTTTCTCCGCAACTTGACTTTATTCTCCTCGATGGCACGTAATTCAAGTTTACGGGCCATCGTGAAGGCTTCGTCGAAGGTGCGGAAGGTTTGAACCCGTAAGGTGGAAGAAATATGTTTGGCGCAGGCTCGGGAGAATAGTTCAATAAGTTCAGGTTGAGGTAAGGAAAAGGAGAGTTAATTGATGAGGCCTCTCCAGCGAGCAATGAAGTCAGCTATTGATTCATCCTCAAATTGACAAATAGTGTAAAGGTCTGTGATCGAGACCTTCTTGGTGATGTTAATGGAGAAGTGATCAAGAAAGAGCTGGGCCAGCTGTGTAAATGTAAAGAGGGAATGGCTGGCAATAGAGCTGTACCAGTCAAGCACAGCACCAGAAAGAGACATAGGAAATGTACGCAAGAGAAATGCATCATCATGGGCAATAAGGTAACAGGCATGTCTGAATGCCCGTAAGTGCTGCTGTGGGTCTTCCTTGCTTTGAAAGCGAGAAAATTTGGGAAGCTCCCACTAGTTGGGGTATGGTCTAATCAGAACGAAAGGATGAATGGCCTCATTGCAAATTTTATCGTATGAGAGAACATTGCGTGAGCTGGAAACAGAGGTCTCTAGGCTAGACATTTTATCCATAAGCATTTTAATGAAATCTGCTGACAGATTGGCGGGTGGAGCGCTCCCTAGATTATAAGGCGCTTGAAAGATATTGGGAGGGGCGTATGACGTGGTTGGTTGCGTAGATGCAACATATGGGTAGCTAGTTATTGGAGCAAAAGTTGGAGCCAAGGGCACTTGTGTTATGGCATTGGTAGGCACAAGTTGGATAGGGGTCGTCAAGGATGGTTGAGGGGTAGCCACGCTTGTTGACGGGTCAACAGTTACTCTTGTGTTGATAGGTGCAAGAGTAAGGGGGATAGAGACTAGTAGGTTTTGGAAAGGTGTGGGGTTTGGTTGAGTTATTTGAGGTTGAGGGAGTACCGGAACCCCCATGGAGGTAGGTTTAGATGGAGAGGTTACATTTTGAAGGTAAGACACGGTTGGGTTATTGGTGGAGGTGTTGACTTGATTGTCTAGTGGCTGAATTGTAGGTGCTGTTGATGTGATTCTTGTCTCGACTAAGGAAGTCGGCATCCCATAGATCGGGTTGCCTAGGGAGTCTTGTGTTTGGCTATGCACGAGATAGTGCTGTAAGGCTTTGACGTTAAGGTCCAAGAATCATGCGAAATCTTGGTCCCCTTCTGGGACAATAGGAGTCTGAGGCAGGGTTGGGCGAGTAGGATTTCTTTCAGTCTCCGAGTGGAACTCCATTATAGGACTGGTTATAGATGGTGAAGGTGGAAGTGGTTGTTGACTAGCGTGGTCAAGAAGGGCCTTGGTTTGACTGCGTGTCAAAACCATTCAAGGCAAGAAAGGATCAGGTTTCAGAAAACTATGTTTTTTCAGTCTCAGAAAACCATAATGGATGTTTAGACAGCAAGAAAGTTGGATTTTAAGCTTGCTATTTTTGAAAAAAAGAAAATGAACAGTGACCGACGTCAGTATAAAAACCGATGTCGGTGAAGAAGACTGCCGATGTTGGTCAGGTGACCGATGCTGGTGCAGAAAAGTTGCCGACGTCAGTTACAGAACCGATGTCGGTTACTGTGTTTTCCAGAAACTCAGAAAAAAAGTTTTTAGAAATGAAGAAGACGTCCTTACCAGCTCAAAAAAATAGATAAAAACAAAAAATAAGATGAGAATAGGCAGATCCTAGCGTTAAATCCCTAGAAACAATTTTATTAAGATCGTGTGGCTTATGCCTTAATGTGATGTTTGAGGAGGTTGGCTATTAGAAGGGTCTTAGAATAAGTAATCTAAAGATGGTTTTAGGTATGTTTAGGCGCTCAAAAGTCTGTGTTAAGTTCCGTACATGGCCTGGTGCTAAGGAGCAAGCTCCCCTCACTTCACGATTCCAGTGGTTAGCCGGTTTCACTTAGCCAAAATATACTTTCCCTATAGTTTAGACTCTGCCAGAGAATAGAGTGGGCTTTCTCCTTGGTGGTGAAATCCAAGTAGGATCTCCGAGATGGGTAAGGTATTTGCTGGGTGATGAAATCCCAGTTGGGCCTTGTCTCAAGTGAGTTTGATGTTTAATTTAGTGCACGTGGTCTGGTTGTGTAACATCAAGTGATCTACGATTTATTCAATATGCGGTTTACTAATTACTAAGTGTGGACTAAGAGATGCAAGAAAGCAGGAAATGGAATGCAGTATATTTTAAAGCCCCAAATCGAAATGTTAAGTTGGAATGAAAACAAGTTTGAGAAAGGGTTGAAGAAAATGATTTTTTGACTAGTCTAGAAATGCAAGAAAAGAAAGAAAAAATTCTTTTTATTCCTGATTATGATGTCTTTAGAAAAGAAGAAAAAGGTGAAGAGGGAGAAACCTAATGCACCTAAATGAACAAAGAAGGAAAGGGAACCCAAGGAAGGCCCTAAAGGGGTCCCACCGGGCATGCCAGAATGTTTCTATGCAATTTCGCTTTCACATTCAAAAGAGAGAAAATGAGAAACTAAAAGGAATGGTCAAGGCTTGTGTGTACCTGGATATAGTCTGTGCACCGTAATCTAGAGGTTGTGAGACCTCCTCTTTTGCTATGGAGGAATGACACCTGAAAGAGATAGACACTAAAAACACAAAGAACGTTAGTTAATAAGAGGGTGGATTACCAAGCAAAAGCTTGGTCCTAGAAGTGCTAAGGCTTCTTGGAGGATGACAATCCATTGTTTTAAGACAGAATATGACAGAGACAGAAAAGAGAAATAATGGAAGATGTGAAAAGAAAAGACTAAAAACAAATGTGTACCTGATAAGCTGTAATCTGCTAAACACAATCGCTGACATCGGTTATATTGCCGGCGTCGGTCAGGTTGGTCACCGACGACGGTTAGACTGCCGACGTCGGTAGGGGAAGTGGACGAGGTCGGTCAGGGCAATTGGCCAAGGACGGGTTACAGGACTAGTTTCTGGTCTGCAGAATGGATTTGGTCTCGTCTGAGGGTCTAAGGGTCTATAAGGGATTTAGAGAGACTATTTAGGATCTAAGGGACTGAGAATCTTGTCAGGAAAAGGGGTGAGAAACAGGAAAAAGACCTTTCAGTCTTTCCGTAAAGCAATTTAGTCAGGTTGATTAGATGGGTCTTAAGAAGGTCTATAGATCTCTAATAATTTATGCTGGGTTGATTGGACAGAGGATGTTGCCTAAAGAGAGACTAAGGGAGTGTCAGAGGCAAAGAAAAGGAATAAGGGGTGAGAGAAGGCTTTTCAGCCTCTCCAGGAAGAACAGGGAAGGTCGGGTCAAGGATGTTTTGAATAGACAAAATACAGAATACTAATATATTTGAAATGATATTAGAATGAAAAAGTACCAATACTTAGTTGTGATATGAATTGGCAAAGGTGCAGAAGCTGTGTTTCAGATGTCGCTGGTGATGGAGATATCGTGCAGTCCCTGTGCAGAATGTCTGATGCAAGACCTTAGTGCCTAGAAAGTGCTGCCAAGAATGCTGATCCCTACAAGAATACCAAGAAGCCCAGAACACTAAAAAGCAAAAGCATGAGAACTTTGTTTCATCGGAAGAGGATTTGAGAGTCGTGATTAGCTTCAGAGATTAGCCGATTTCTGATTGGGATCGTCAAAGGGTCAGAAAAGTTGGTTAAGTATAACCGATGTCGGCGATTCCGCTGGCATCGGCCGACATTTGACTGATGTCAGCGGGTTTAGAATGGGCAAAAAGAGCCACCAAGCCCATTTTTCATCCGCCAAGTGCACTATCCATTGGAGAATGTCAAAGGTTGGGCTAAATACACATGAGAGTTGGTTAGGCGGTTAGAGAGAAGTAGGAATAGGTCTTGGGTGAGTCATAGGATGGGAATTAGTCCAAGGCGAGGTGTCCTAGGTGAGGTGTCATGGGTGATGTGTCCAAGGAGGGGGGTTAATTCAAAATAAGTTTATTATTTTAAATTAGTAATTGCATGTTTTAGGAATGGACCAAGAGGGAAGGTGACCAAGGGTTAGACACTATTTCGGTGTCTATAGGAGGAGCTTCCAGGGCAAGTTTTCCTTATGGGGGAGGAAGGTGATTCTATTACCCTCGATTCTTGGCAGCATTGCCCTGATATGACTAATTTGAGAATGTCCTTCTTGGAATATCTCTATATGAAGGAGCATAAGACATTCCTTGCACCATTTGCTTTTTCAGAGCAAGCAACTCATTTGCCAATTTTTGCACCATTAAATTTGTGGTGCTTGTAGATGAATATTTAGAAGATGATGAAGCTCTATTTATATTTGGATCTCTTTTTATCTTCCCTACTAAGATGAGATCATCTTCTACCTCAGTGGCCAAATGTTGAGTTGCATTAAGATCTATTTGACTAGCACGTCTCAAAAGAAAACTTACTTCAAGTAACTAAAAATTAATGAAGAAGCATTTGAGATTCTTAGTTGTAGGTCAAGTAATTACAAGAATTCTATTCCTCAGTTTGTCAAATTTGGCTATGAAGTCTCTCATTGGTTCATAAGGCTCTTTCTTCATTTGTGTAAGTTGATCTAGAAGTGCATGTGCATCTTTTACAAGTTTGAGCTAGAAGTGGGAGGAAAGCTCTTGGTTCATTGGAGACAAGATGGTGAAGGAAACAGATCAAAATCACTTTGTTTTACCAACTCGAATATAGGGTCAACAATACCTTTAGCCCTTTGGCTTCGTGTATACCTTGATTCTACCAAATTGTGAAACAAAAATGGAAAAGAATTAACCTTGCTTCAGTTTAAAGCTTGAGGCTTTAAATTGTGCGTTCTTTCCTGGTTAGTGAGGAGGTGAATGGTAAGGCTATAATTGGATAATGGGTAAGACAAGTAATGGAGTCACTAGAATTTGTAATGGATAAGGGTTATAATGATAATGGGTAAGACACAGGTGATGTTTCAATCTGAAACTTGAGGCTCCAAATTGCACAAAATTATGTATATCCCCAACAAAGTCACCAAAAACTGTTGGTTAAATATTTTGTCGATCAGCATACTGATAAACAAAATAGGTTTGATAAGACAAAGTAGGAAGATTGGTTGTCCAAATTTGTAGGTTTACCACATCAAAAGGGGAATAATCTCTCCTCTCATCAAGGGGAGGTCCCCTATGCATATGCTATATATATATATATATATATATATATATATATATATATATATACACACACACACATAGAAAATAATACTCAAGGGTAGGAAAAACCATCCATCTCTCTTTTTTTAGAGATGATGCATGCGGATCAAAGGAAAAACTCAAGGGAAATGATAGAAAGCACTCTTCTTCTTTCAGAAGTACTAATCAACAAACCACAAAAATACTCGTGGTAGTAAATGCAAAGTGTAACCAAGGATGTAGTAACCAAAAAATCGAGATGCAGCACAAAGTCTCCACCTGAATTGCTCAAGAGTAAGATACGAAGGATAATGAGGGTACAAAGTTGTCCCAAGGTCCTTTACATAGAAATGAAAAAAAAAAACACACTAAAGGAAATTATGGGGGCATAAATTCTCTCCACATTTGACTCTTCAGGACACCTTCTGACTACTTTCACTAATTTTACTTGTTGAATTAAAGGAACAGAAAATATATCAAGGAAAAAGAAATAAGAATAGTTTCCCCAACAACAAAGATATTACAGCACAAAGTATAAAAAATCACTTGCTTTCTTATTCCAATAACAAAATATGATCAACAATCTGAGCTCAACGTCTTAGTAATGCCTTTCAATTTGGGCAAAGTTTCATTTCTAGTTGTCAAAAAGAGATCAATTTACAATAAAAGAGAGTCCCTTATATAGCCTCTTCAAGAAGGACTCAAGAACAGTAACAGATCATGACATCATGTTACATTGAAATCTGTTAATAAGATAGGTTGGAAATTAGGGGTGTTTGCCCATTTTCTTTTCTTAATGCAAAGAAACAAGTCATGCTATTGAAATTTTGCATCTTTCAATGTCCACTTGGCGATCTGATCCTTCCTCGTCATTCCTCTTTTTCTGGTTAAGTGAATTGGGTCCTTGATTCAATTTGATGTTCTAATCCTTAGTCACTTCCTATTAGTCTTGGCCTTAAATCCTATGAATGCATTCAGGTTTATGGATTATAAGGATCAACAGCTATTTTATGACCTTTGAAATTGATGTTCGCACACCCATCACTATGTTTTCAACGGCTAGTTTGTTGTCTTGAATTTGATGTCTTCGGGCACGTCAACCCTTAATCCTTCTTTGGCTTTCCTATTTTTCATCCTCCTGAAGGGAAGGTGACCCTTTGACTTTGGGGGAGTGTCCTTTAAGTTGGCAACTGAGAGTCCCCCGTAAGGGCACCTGCCCTTCGGGGTCCTTCAGCAGCCTTTTATCTTCGGCAGTCTCTCATGAACATTTCTCGTGGATATTTCTTGTAGACAATTCCCATGGGAATTTTTTGAGGGCTTTCTCCATGGGCATTTTACCATGGACAAAAAATCCACAAAAATTTCCCATGGACAAAAAGTCTGTAGAATTGTTCCGTTTGCCTTGGTCTTTGTGAATTCCTTCAGGATTTCCTCCCACAGCTTCTTTCCCAAATCCCTTCAAAAATTTTATCCAAAGGAATTCCTTCAAACAAAAAGTCTAAAAGAATTGTCTCTTGCCTTAGTCTTTTTTTACTACCTTAAACAAAAATACAAAAGAATTACCTTTGCAGCTTCTTTAAAAAGGACCCTTCCAAAGGGTGCTTTTGTTGACCACGTGCCCTCCATAAGGGCACTTGTCCTTTGGGAGGCTCTTTTGAACTTTTGCATTTGAACTACTCCTTTAAACCAAGTTGATGATCCCTTTGATTAAACCAACTAAGTGAACTATTTGATTGAACCAAAGCATTGAACCACTTGGTTAAACCAAATGTTGAACCGCTTGGTTTAACCAAGCTTTGAACCAAAATGGTTCAAGCCGATGAACCCTTTGACTGAACAAAGCCTTTGAACCAAGCAGATGAACCAAAGTATTGAACTGAGTGGACAAACCAACTGAGTGAACTGAAGCACTGAACTACTTGGTTGAACCGATTGTTGAATCGAAGCATTGAACCACTTGAACCTTGAACCCGTTGAACCTTTGAACCAAAGTGGTTCAATGGTTCAAGCTTTCTTCTCTTTGATAAGTGTTTTGAATCCATTGAACCTTGATGAAGTGCTTAACTCTTGCTGATGATGTTGAACCTTTGAACTTGTTAAACCCGTTGAACCAAAATGGTTCAAGGTTCAATGGTTCAATGGCTAGATTCTTTCTTAGATGCTTGTCGATGAACATTTTTGATTGAACCAAGGCATTAAACCAATCTTGAAAATGAATAAGTGTTGGAAACTAATTCTTTTGACATAACCCACCTGCAGAAGCCTTTGAACCTATAGAAATGAACCTACCTACAGAGTTCATAGAAACCAAGTCATTAATTTTCTCTAACCTTGAAAGAGTCCATAGAAATCAACTTGTGAAGCCCATTGAACTTGGCCTACAGAGTCCATAGATTTTCTCTTCCTACTAAGTCCATATATTTATGAGAAGCTTGAAAAATGAGGAATTTGAATGCCCAGGACAAATTTTGAAAAGGGAAGAGACAATTTTGGTCTGTAGGACCAAAATAGTTCAAATATTGTCCCAAAAAAGATTGATATTTTTGGGGGATAACAAATAGTTAGATGTGAAGACTACTTTCCTTCACGGTGATTTGAAGGAGGAAATATATATTAATTAGCGACAAGGATACGAAGTAAAAGGTAAGAAAAAAATGGTGTATAGGTTAAAGAAGAGTTTGTATGGTTTAAATCAAGCTCCAAGGTAGTGGTATTTTAAATTTGACATGTTTATGATAAAAAAATGTTATATTAGATGTCATCTAGCCATTGTGTCTATTTTAAGAGATTAGATAATGGAAGCTATATATCTTGTTATTGTATGTAGATAGCATACTTGTTGCAGGGTCTAATATGCATGAAATAAATGAGCTCAAAGTATACTCATTTGCAATGAAAGATTTGGGTGCTAGAAAGCAAATCCTTAGTATGAGAATAATAAGAGATAGGAAAAATATAAAATTGGCATTATCTCAAGAATAATACATCAAGATGGTGTTAGTCAAGTTCAATATGCAAGATGCAAAACTAGTGAATACACCTTTGGGAGGGAACTTCAAATTAAGCAAGGAAAAATGTCCTAAAATGCAAGAATAAATCAATTACAATTCCAAAGTTCCCTATGCTTCAGTAGTTAGAAGTTTAATGTATTCTATGGTGTGCACTAGACTAGACATTGCACATGTAGTGGGAGTTATCAATAGATTTATGCATAGTTTAGGAAAAGAGCATTGGGATGTAGTTAAGTGGATTCTCAGGTTCTTAAGAGGGACTACTTATAGAGATTTTTTTTATGAAGGGTTAGATGTTAACTTAAAAAGATATGTTAATGAAAACATGGCTGGAGATTTAGATGGCAGGAGGAGCACCACATGTTATGTTTTTACTATTGGTGATACAATAGTTAATTAGATTTCAAAATTGTAGAAGATAGTTGGTTTGTCAACTACAGAGGTAGAGTATGTTGCAGCTATAGAAGTAAGTAAGGAGATGATATGGATGCAATGGTTCATGAAAGAGTTAAGGTAGAAGCATGAAGATTGTAGGTTGTATAGTGATAACCAAAATGTGATTCATTTTTAAAATAACTCAGCATTCCACTTAAGAACCAAACATATACAACTTAGGTATCACTTCATTTGTTCAATTTTGGAGGATGGTCAAATGAAGTAAGAAAAGATCCATACAAGTTAGATTCCTAAAAATATACTAAAAATGAAGTCACTAAATATAGGCTAGAGATTTGTTTCTATTCAATAGGTCTTAAAATATAACAAGGAAGATGAGAAACAAGCCAAGGTCAAAGTTTAAATAAAAATCGAAGCAAGAGTTGTAGTGGTGGAGTTGCAATAATTAGTCTCCAAGTGGGAGATTGTTGGATGGTTGAGCCTAATCTTATTTTAATGCCCAGTTCCCAATAGGGGGGTATGGGGGGAAATTCCCCCCATTAGGGTCATCATATGGGTTTAGGGGTAGCACCTCTTAAGTAAAATTTTGTTAAAAATGTGTTATAAAATATTATAACTTCATAGTAAATCTGGATGGTTCACTATTAGGTACAAATTTAATGGTATAAATTATGTTTATGAATTTTTACCCTAAAATATAACCCTCCTTTGATATGAGGGAATTTGTAATCATGGTGGTATATTTTTTGTGAGTGAAGAAGATATTGTAGTGGATGTATAGCAAGTTTTTCCCTTCATTTGTTGGACTAAATAATAAGAAGGATTGGCTATTTCTATGTGGACGTAGCCCATATTGGATGAACCATGTTAAATCTATGTCTCTATTATTTTATAATTATTGAATTTTATTTCCATATTTAATTTATTAATATTTCTCTATGTTATATATTCTTAACAAATGGTATCAGATCTAAAGGTTTATTTGGTAGATAAACTCATAGGAAGAGAGGGTTCTTGGTTTGAGTAGGAGAAATGGTAGAAGAAGGAAAGTTTAAGGTTGATAAGTTCAAAGGCCAAAACTACTAGCTATGGAAGATGCAAATAGAGGACTATGTATATCAGAAGGATATTTTTCTACCATTTAGTAGAATAATAAAGAAGCCAATGACTATGAAAGATGAAGATTAGGAGGTTCTTTATAGAAAGGCACTAGGAACAATATGGCTATGTCTGGCATCATCATTAGCCTTCAATATTTAAAAAAAAAAATACAATAGAGGATGTGATAAAGGCATTGGATGGAGTATATGAAAAACCTTTAGCCTCTAATAAGGTATTTCTTATGAAGCATTTATTTAATCTATAAATGTCAGAAGGTAGGTCTGTTGCTGATCATTTAAATGAATTTAACATGATAACAAATCAGTTAAGTTATGTAGGAGTACATTTTGATGATGAGGTTAGGGATATTTTGATTCTGTGCTCATTACTAAAAAATTAGAATGGCTTGGTCATGGTTGTGATTAATTTTGTCTCTGGTTCAAAAACTTTAAAATTTGATGATGTTATTGGTTTTGTTATTAGTGAGGAAATGAGATGAAAAAGCACAAGTGAGACATTAGCTAATGCTTTAACTATGGATAATATGAGAAGAAAAAAGCCCAAAGGAAAGGGAATAGGGAATCATGGTAAGTCTAAAAAGGATAGATCAAAATCTAGAAGAACATTGGTGTGTTATATTTATAAGAAAGGACACATGAAGAAAGACTTTTAGTTTTGAAAATGAAAACAAGGAGATGAACAAGATTTGTACCTTGAAAAGTTAAATGTGAAGACTAATTTCCTTCATGGTTATTTAGAGGAGGAAATATATATGGAGAAACCAAAGGGATACAAAGTAAAAGGTAAGAATAAAATGGTGTGCAAGTTGAAGAAGTGTTTGTATGGTCTAAAGCAAGCTCTAAGGCACTGGTATTTGAATTTTGACATGTTTATGATAGAACAAGGTTTTAGTACATGTCATTCTGACCATTGTGTCTATTTTAAGATATTAGATAATGGTAGCTATATTATCTTGTTATTTTATGTAGATGGCATGCTTGTTATAGGGTCAAACATGCATGATATAAATGAGCTCAAAATAAAAATAATAGATTCATTTGTAATGAAGTATTTACATGCTACAAATCAAATCCTTGGTATGAGAATAACAAAAGATAGGAAAAATTGAAAATTGAGATTATCTCAAAAAGAATACATCAAGAATGTGTTAGTCAAGTTCAATATTCAAGATGCAAAAATAGTGATTACACCTGTGGGAGGGCACTTCAAATTAAACAACAAATAGTGTTCCAAAATGTAGAAAGAAATCAATTACATATCCAAAGTTTCCTATGCTTCAGTAGTTGTAATGTTAATGTATGTTAGGTTGTGCACTAGACCATATAGTACACATGTAGTGGAAGTTATCAGCAGGCTTATGAATAATCTAGGAAAAGAGCACTAGGATGTAATCAAGTGGATTCTCAAGTACTTGAAAGGGACCACTTATAAATAATTGTGCTATGAAGGGTTAGATGTTAGCTTAAAAGTATATGTTGATACATACATGGTTGGATATTTAGATGGAAGGAGGATCACCACAAGTTATGTTTCCACTACTGGTGATACAAAATTTAGTTTGATTTAAAAATTGTATAAGATAATTGCTTTGTCAACTACAGAGGCAGAGTATGTTACAGCTACATAAGAAAACAAGGAGATGATATGGATGTAACAGTTCATGGAAGAGTTAAGGTAGAAGAAAGAAGATTGTAGGTTGTATAGTGATAGCTGGAGTGTGATTCATTTAGCAATTAACTTATCATTCTACTCAAGAACCAAATATATACAACTCGGGTATCACATCATTCGTTCAGTTTTAGAAGATGGTCAACTGAAGTTGGAAAACATCCATACAAGTTAGAATCATACAAATATGCTAACAAAGGTAGTCACTAAATAGAATTTACAAAGTTTTTTAGATTCAATAGGTATTCAAGGATAAAAAGGAAGATGAGAAACAATCTAGGGTCAAAGTTTAAAGAAACGTCCAAGTAAGATTTATAGTGGTGGAGTTGTAACAATCAGTTTCCAAGTGGGAGATTGTTAGATGGTGGAACTTGATCTTATTTTAATGCCTAGTTCTTGATAGGGGGTGTATGGACATAATGACCCCCGTAGGGTCACCATGGGGGTTCTGGAGCAACACCTTTGAAGAAAAAATTTGTTAAAAATACATTGTAAAATATTATAATTTCGTAGTAAATCCGGACCATTCACTATTAAGTCACAAATTTAATGAAATAAATTATGTTTGTGAATTTTTGCCCTAATATGTAACCCTCATTTACTATGAGGGCATTTTTAATCATGGTAGTATATTATGCGTGATTGAAGAGGATATTTTAGTGGATGTATTGTAAGTTTTTTCCTTCATTTGTTGAACTAAACCGATTGTTTTTGTGTGGATGTAGCCCATATTGAGTGAACCATATTAAATATGTGTCTCTATTATGTTGTAATTTTTACACTTTATTTATGTATTTAATTCATTAATACTACTTTATGTTCTATATTCCTAACAACTAGTATCAAAGCTGAAGGTTTATTTGGTAGATAAAATCATAGGAAAAGAGGGTTTCTAGTTTGAGTAGGAATAATGGTAGCAGAAGGAAAGTTTAAGGTTGAGAAGTTTAATGGACAGAATTACTAGCTATAGAAGATGAAAATAGATGACTATCTATATCAAAAGGATCTTTTCCTATCATTGGAAAAAATACGAAATAAAATGATGACTATAAAAGATGAAGATTGGGAGGTTCTTGATAGAGGCACTAGGAACAATATGGTTGTACTTGGTAGCATTAGTGGCCTTCAATATTTCAAACTAAAAGAGAACAGTGGATGTGATAAAGGCATTAGATAGAGTATATGAAAAACTCTCAGCCTCCAATAAGGTATTTCTTATGAAGCATTTATTTAATCAAGAAATGTCAGAAGGTGAGTCTATTACTGATCATTTAAATGAATTTAACATTATCAAAAATTAGTTAAGATCTATGTAAGTAAATTTTTATGATGAGGTTAGGGCTATTTTTTCATAAATTTGGCATGGTTTGGTCATGGCTGTGATTAATTCTATATCTGTTTCAAACACTTTAAAGTTTGATGATGTTATTGGTGTTATTCTTAGTGAGAAAATACGATAAAAAAGCACAGGTGAGACATCAGATAATTTTTTAACTATGGAGTATAGGGGAAGACAAAAGGATAGAGGAAAGGTCCCAAAGAATCATGGTAAGTCTAATAATGGTAGATCCAAATCTATAGGAATGTTGGCATTTTATATTTGTAGGAATAAATAACTCCTAAAGAAATATTTTTAGTTTCAAAAAAGAAAACAAGGAGATGGACAAGAAGATAAACATCAAGAAGAAAATGTAGCAGGTGATGTGTTATAAGATGATTTAATCCTTTATTTAAATAATATTAATGATTCTTGGGTGTTAGATTTACAGGCTTCATTTCATGCTACACCCCATAAGAAATATTTTCAAGACTATATTCAAGGTAATTTTGGATAGGTTTATTTGGGTGATGGTGAACCATGTAAAATTATAGGAAAGGGTAAGATATAGATAAAATTAAAAAATGAAAACAAATGATTGTTGAAAGAGGTGAGGCATGTTCTTAAGTTGCTAATAAATCTAATTTCATTAGGTTAGTTGGGAAGTGAGGGATGCACAATTATATTTGTAGAAAATTCATGGAAGGTCACTAAAGGATCACTGGTAATAGCAAAAGGAGAGAATATAAGAACATTATATTTATCTAATGGTAATGTTGACTCTTCTATTTATTTATGTTATACAAAAGTGGATACAAAGTTATGACTCCGCATACTTAGGCACATGACTGAGAAGGGATGCAAGTTCTCCACTCAAAGATTTTGTTGGAATATTTGAAGAAGATGGATTTAGATTTTTGTGAGCATTGTGTGTATGAAAAACAAAAGAGAGTTAGATTTATCAGAGTTGGGAAGACAAAAAAAGGATGAAAAGTTAAATCTGATACATATAGATGTATGGAGACTAGCTTAGGTATCATCCCTTGGTGGATCTTCTTATCATGTTCCTTTTATTGATGATGAAACTAGAAAAACTTGGGTTTATTTCATATGAAAAAAATATGTTATTTTTGATACTTTTAAGAAATGGAAAGCTTTGGTTTAGAATGAGATAAGAAATAAATTGAAGTGTGTTAGATAAGATAATGGAGTTGAATACTACAAGGAATTTGATAATTATTATTCATCCGATGGGATTCGTAGAGAGAAGATAGTTCCAAGAACACCACAACAAAATGATGTGTCAGAAAGGATTAATATGACAATCATGGAGGGTGTAAGGATCATGAGATTACATGCAGGATTGCCTTTATAGTTTTGGGTAGATGTTTTGGATACTACTATTTACTTAATGAATAAAAGGCCTTTAATTCCTCTGGATGGTGGAATTATAGAAGAATCATGGATAGGTAGAAAGATAGATTGTTCCTTTTTAAATACTTTTGATTGTGAAGAATTTGTCCATATTGATAAAGAAAATAGAACTAAGCTTGAATCAAAATCCAAGAAATGTTCTTTTATTGGATATGGAGTTAATGATTTTGGTTATCATTTATGTGATTTTGAAAATTTTAAAATAATTAGGAGTAGATATGTGGTCTTTAATGAGAAGGTCATGTATAAAGATCAGTTGCAAGAAAATAAACATGAAAATTCAAATACTTAATATGCAATACTTGATGAAATCAATGAAAATGAAATTTCAAAAGTGTTAGAAAATTAGATTGTCCAACAAATACAACAAGTATCTCAAACTTTGAGAAGTGTAATTAGAATATCTACCAGAGTAAGTAGAGTCCCTAAATGATACTTTATTTCACTTTATTATTTATTATTGCTTGATGGTGGTGAGCCGAGCCAAAAAGCTATGAAAAATCAATGTAGGTAGAAACGAAAAAGAAGTGGGAGCAAGGCATGAAAGAGGAGATGGATTCCTTGGTACATAACAAAACTTGGTATTTGTTTTAGTTTCATGTAGGTAAAAGAGCATTGAAAAATAGATGGATTTATAGGTTGTGTAGTCATTTAAAATGCAAAATTTGGTAACTTGAGCATGGATAAAGACACATAATCCTTAGGTCCCTCTTGCTTATTTTTTAGACCCTCTCAGTCTTGTTTTCACTGATTCTCAGTCATCTTTGGCCTTCCAAACTTGACCCAAACTGAGTCAGGACCCTCTCCTCATGACCAATCCATCCCCTTAGGTCTCATCTACCAAGGACAATAGTGAAAAAGTTGGATAGTAGTACTAGACCCTAGGGTGTCCTCTTTTTAGCACTCTTATCTAGTCATATTTTGAGCCTAGGTTACCATTTTTCCCCGATTTATCTTATTCATTATGTCAACCTAGTTAGGTTTCATCTAACCTATGACCAATAGATCCCTATAAAATTCCATTAACATATTATCTGAAAAGGGTTGGAAAATGTCATTCAAGCAAGTAAGAATACAAGCAAGACCACTCAACCAATCTTCCCTCTTCTCTGCATATAGCTAACCTATACACTTTCAAGCTAAATGAAGTCTTCAAACTATGATCTAGGAATTTGAATCAATAGAGGATGGTTAGTATGGTGTTAGTTCCAAAATGAAAACAAAATTAAATAAACACACTAATAGCATAACATCTTTAGGCCTAGACACTAGGGAGAGGTTGGTAACAAAAATAAATCACAAACACAACTAAAAAATCAAGGAATGAAAAGACAATAATTTATTCACCTTCCTTGGATTCTCTAAATGCCTTTGTAGTAGTGGCTTGCTCATATTGTGCTCATGAAGTCTGTGGCAATGGAAGCTTGGCTACCTCTATCTCTCATTGGCACCTTGTGGATTTAGCTTGGCTTTTCTTGGAATCAATTTGGCATGGTAACACTAGTTGCTTGAGGATTTTATAACCAATCTTGCATTATAAATTTTCACAAATTAAGCTTAGAAATGATGTTTTGAGGCCTCCTATTTATAGATTTTTGGATTTGATCAGAATCAACCTCAACCATCCATCTCAAGATCGAGATGTGTGGCTAAGGATTAATTCAATTTTTATAATTAAGTTTGTAACTATATTCATCATGAAATTAGAATAAGGGGCAATTAAGAGGCATGGAGGGCATCATGGAAAGCACTAATGAGGCATGGAGGGTATGAATCTTGATATTTGTGGCATTTATGGCCTAAGGATGTATTCCCAAGAAATGAGGTCACCTGATGATTTAGATATTCAATATTCATTTATAAAAATAAGTATTCAAAAGGTTTCCATGGAATTATTAATTATGCCTTGATTTGGGTTAATTAACACTTAAACATGATTAAGTACTTTATGCTCAAATTACTCAAATTTATCAGAATGCCTTATTATTGGTCCTAAACTTGACTGGATTAGAATTAGAAGTCACTACCAGATGTGTTAGATGTGTATTCCAATTTAAAATGTTTTCAACAAAAAATAACAAAGGCATGAGTCTTGTGCAAAATATTTTATACGAAATAACAGTCCAAAACACGTGGATGTAAAATTGGCATTTTGACTCAAAATAACCTGATCAAAGTTAGTTGGCCCATAAATTGCATTACCCAATTTAGGGATACCCTGGCCAAAATTGGTACTTGAATATGTCATTTTCACATCATTTATCATGTTTTAGTGTTTTTAATCCAAATTGTGCATTTTGGGTGGAAATTGGCTAAACCCTTATTAGAGGTTATCGGTGGCTAGTTTTAGGTGTCTACACAAACTAGTCCCTAGCCATCTCAAGCATACTCAATTTTAGCATTTATTGTATTTTATTCACTATATCACCAATCACTCTTAAAGGGAGAAATACATATGGCTTTATCCATCTTTAGAATATTGGTATGTAATCGGTGTGTCCACACACAGGGTGTGAAGCATGTGCAACACATATTACACACTGACCCATCTTCCCTATTTTCCCAAGATCATTCAATTTCATAGAAAATAAAATTACATGAATATCAGATCTATAGGGAGATTTTTTGATAAAAAGGACCTAAAAAGTGATACATATACTCACACTGAGTAGGTGAACAGAACCTAAAAATCTTAGATCTTGAGGACAACAATGTCAGGGAAAGACTATAGTGCCAGAACCTAGGGTATCCAGTTACATCACTCCTATCCAATCAAGAAACAAAGGTTAGGAGCCTATTTATGATATTGTTCCAATCCTACATGCAAATTTATAGACCCTATCTCAATCAGAATAGTTTGGAATAAGCTAAGTTTAATTTTCTCTCTCTACTATTTTTAGAAAAATTCTAATTACAATCTAATTTCACAAATCAATAGCTTTAATTAGGAATATTATTTATTGATTTATCCTACTCAGACTTGTTTATTAATTAGGGATAAAAATCTATTATTCCTAAAAATAACAAATCATTTGGTGAACCCGACTTCAAATTCCATATAAAAAAACTAGAAACCTTAGGGTAAATTCTTAGCTGATTTTTCTCATTAATTTTTGAATTTTTTCCTGAATAATAAAATAAAAATTCCTCTTAAATTTTAAAATTTTGTATTAAATTTTAAAATAAATTTATTTCAAAACCCTAGTTGCACACACTAGGTCCTAGTAATTTTCCAGCATGAATCCAATATTTTTTTAATTTTTTGCTTGCACATATAAACCATAAATTTAATTCAATTTTTCAAATTCAATAGTAATTTTGAAAACAATTTTATTTAAAACCCTAGTTGCATCAACTATCTCCCAGTAATATTTTAGTAATTTTTCAATCATTTTCTAAATTTTGAATTGCATATTAAAGATCAAAAAATCACTTCAAATTTCAACAATTCATAGTAATTTCAAAAAGAATATCTCAAAACCTTAGTTGCATCTACTAGGTCCCATTAAATCAAACACTTTCCCATAAATTTCTAAATTTTTACTTGCATATTTAACTCATAAATTCAATTTCAATTTCAAAAATTCATAGTAGATTGCAAAAATATTTTTGAAAAATCCCTAGTAGTATGTACTAGCTCCTATTTTGCTTCTTGAGATATCACCTTAAACTTATAATCAAATTGTCAAAATGATGCTCATTTATTTAAAAAAAATTCTTACATTTTTTGTAAATAATAAGGAAACCATAATGGGCTCTATCATGTACAAAGCTTCATTATTTGCATTTCATGCTTATTTTTCATTAAATGGGATGATGTTAAGAAAGTTATCCTTATATATGTTAATATATCTTTTGCATCACCTCCCTTGGAGCCTCTACTCTATGCTGAGTCATGTTGCATGGTCTATTTTTCTCTTCCCCAGATCACTGCCCATCATCAAAGAGCCTAGTTGACACCCTTTGTCCCTCCACCACCTCAACCCATCGATTATCTTCGCTATCCTCCCATAACTACTACTAATCCTATACAAATAATAGACAATGTGGTTATAGATATTAATCGACATGCCACTATGCCTCCTCTACCTAGTCAATAACCCCATCACCCTTCTATTCTTACCCATCCCAGGCCTAACCCACCCACACATGTAGATTTACACAAGGCATATGATATTTTTGATCAGATGAGAAACACTCTAGCTAAGATTTTTATGTTAAAACTACTTCTAAAAAATATTGTATTCAAGGACATTCTTTATCAGGCATTCACTCAGACTTCTATGCTAATTAATTCAAAACCTTCTTATTTTGCATTAGTGATCAACACTTTAAAAACTATAGAAGATAAAATTTATTTTTATAGTAAGGACATGCCTTCTTAGACAATTATTGACCAAAATTTTCCACTATTCATACAAGTTCAATTCCAAGCCAATGCAATCAAGAGAGTTCTTGTTGATAGTGGTTCCAAACTGAATATATGTAATATCACATTATTATAGGCCATAGGCATAGTGTTTCTATGCTAAATCGCTTTCTACATTCAAATAAGAAATTAAGAAACTAAAAGAATGGTCAAGGCTTGAATATACCTAGATATGGTCATGCGCACCGAAATCAAACATTGGAAGGTACTCCTCTTTGGCTATGAAGGAATGACACCTGCGAAGAAAAGAGACTAAACACAAAAAATGTTAGACGAGGAGACGGTAGGTTGTCAAGCAAATGCCTGATCCCGGAAGTATGAAGACTTCCTAGAAGGATATCAACCCACTGATTAAAAATAGAATATTTGACTGGTAGAAATGAGAGACAGAATGAAAGCAAATAAAAGATGAAAAATAAAATGCATACCTGATATTTAGCGAACTGTTCTGCACAGTCGCCGGTGTCGGTCTCTGTGCCGGTGTCAGTCAGGAAAGGGTGCCGACCTTGGTTAAAGTGCCGGTGTCAGTCGGGGTAATGACCAGCGTCGGTCGGGGCAACAGTTCTTGGACAGGTCTGGTCAAGTCTAGTTAGGTCCGGTCGGGTCTGGTCAGGGTCAGGACAAGGTCTTAGAGTCGGGACAGGGTCTTAGGCTTTGCAGAAAGGTCTGTTGTTTTGTTTGGGGTTTTGTGCAGGAAGTCTGAGCAGAGTTACAGACTGTGTAGTCAGGGGATAGTGGACAGAGGTGTAAAGGAGGAAGTCAGGTCAGGGTTATAGTCTAAGTCTAAAATAGGGGTGATAACAGTAATAAACAAACAATAACCAGAGAGAAACAAAAACACAGAGAGAGATACTTACCTGTTACACACTGTAAGTATGATAAAAGACATGATTGAAGTCGTCGATGTGTTGCAAGATGACCGAAGTAGGATTCCTGTGTTGGAGAGAGAGACACGTAGAAGATCGATTGCAGGTTGGTTGGATGCAAGAGATGGTTGATCACCAGAGTTGATTGATCGCAAGAGTTTGTTGAATGAATGAACTGGTTGGCTGAATAATGAATCTAGTTGATCGAATGAAGAGGTTTCGGATGAAGGCAAGGGACGGTTCGATAACCGATCAGAAAACTAATTGGGAACTGAATGGATAATGGGTAACAGAATAACGGTTCCTGTGTTCAGATCGAGAACGTAGTGCTAAAGAGAACCGACGTCGACAGGACCGCCGACGTCGGCTGATAAGTGACCAACGTCGGCGACGTCGGTCGGGTGGTGACCGTGGTCGGCAGATGTAGAATGGGGGCAGAGACTAACTTTAGCCTTTTGCTCATTTTGACAAGCTACCAGGCTTAAGGCTAGTGGGAAAAATGGTCGACAGGGGTTAAATAGGTGAAGGAGAATAACATGAGGGATGACCAGGGGAGTCAACACGATTTCAGTGTCTACATTTGCCCCTTTTTGTCTTGTTGGTTATTCTGGATGAACTGCAAGACAAAAATAGGAGTGATTGCCCCAAGTGAGGGATAAGGTTGATTTCATCTTATTGGTTGTTTGAATGAACTGCAAGACAAAAATAAGTAGATTGCCTCGATTATGGATGAGGTTTTCCCCCTCAAAGCAGGAGTCGAGGGAAGGGAACCAGGAATCGGGTGCAGATTTGACAAAGAGTGGATGAAAAAGGGGTGAGGGTGAATGCTATAAAAGTTGTGATTTCACGCATACCACTGCACAAGATGGTCAGGTCAAAGTGTCGCAGGTCAAGGGTCAAGGAGTGCCAAAATTGAAATAACTGGGCCCCAGCATTTAGTCGTCTGTTGATCGGGTTATTCAATCTAAGCTGAAGCTCCAAATGGTCATCACGTTCCAGGTATCCCAGGCTCAGGAAATGCTCCTAGAAACATGAAAAAGTCACAAGTAGTGCGGATCAATCGGCTTGCAATCCTATACTTGTGAGGGTCCAAAAAGTCTGTGCACAAGTCTGCTAACCAGTCATGAGGTAGCATACATGCAAAAACAACCAAGGCAACATTGTCTTGGAAGTGGTCAAGGTCGGAGGAGATAGGCATGATCTCTAATGGTCATTGGTCAAGGTGGAGGAATGGACGAAAGGATGTGGCCGAGCTAACCTCAGAAGACCCCATGTCAACTGAGTGCTACCTACATAGCCCCTGTGGAAGGGGCCTCAGGCCAATGTAGTTCTCCCTAGAAGGGAGGAAGGGTCAAAGAGATGGAATTGGGCTTGGTTGAGGGCAAGGTCATGGTCAAAAAGAGGAAAGAAGGTTTGTCCATCAGAGAGACGAACAAACGAGGGTGGTTAAGCTAACCCCAGAAGACAGTCGTGTCATCTGAGTGCTACCTACATAGCCCCAGTCATAGGGCCTCAGACCAATGTAGTTCAGACAAAGGGTCCGAGTGGTAGACAGGTGGTCAAAATGGTCGATAGATTGGTCTTGGTCATGATGGAATGGTGAGGAGAAGAGATGATGTTGCAGCCTTTTCCATATTGTTTAATGGTGTATTCTGCAACATTGGTCAAGAGGTCTTTCATCCCTAGCAATTTGCCATAGTCATGATGGATGTATGCTAAAAATGAATTGAGGTTTATTTATGCATCAGCAAGTATTGGTTTATGCTTAACATAAATTGCGTCTGGTCGATAGTTTCCATGTGTATTGGTGTCCATAGAAACTAGTGTGAATAGGCTATGGGAGTGGCTTGAAAAGAGAGGTGAGTTGAGGTGATTGACAAGTGATGAAGGTGAAGGTGACCAAAGTGCAGAAGAAGTGAAAAGCATATTGCTCTTTCATTGATAAGGACCAGAAAGATAGCATAGATAGGGGTTATTAGAATCAAGAGCCCCATTCATGCATGACGTCATTGACCAGATGTTGTGTTAGAACGGTAATCGAATCACTTTGACATTAAAGTGAGCTCGAAGTCGCTTGAGAAGGTGATAGGAGGAGAAAAAGGGTAACCCATTTTAAGAGCAGAGATAACTGTGCCCCTTTTTATAGGAGACCCTGAGACAACTGTAAGTCAAGTCCATGACTCGTTTTTTTTTTTTTGTTTTTTTTTTTGATTGGCAGACTGATCGATGCGGGAAGCCTGCAAAGAGATGTCATTTGCTTGGTGGTCAGTTGTGAAGCTGATCAATGCGGGAAGCTTCTAAGATAGTGTTGTTTATTGCCAGAGTTAGTCATAGCCATCCTTCGAGGGAGTGGTCTATAATTTTGTTTAATATAAAGGCTTTTGAATAGCTGTCCTTCGAGGGAGCAGTCTATTTAATTACAGCAAATGATATTATAGTTGTCCTTCGAGGGAGCAGTCTGCCTTTTGATTTTGATATTGATATGGTGACCGTGGATATTTTGACATCTTGATTTGTTTTGACAGAAATGTGAGTCATGGACAAGATTATAAAAGGTCAAGGGCTCCCTTTTATTAGGACAAAGCATCCATACATCATAAAAGGGTTATAGAGGAATTGTGAAGAGGAATAAGGTTGAAAGGAATTAGGATTTAAGAGGACGGGAATTTCTCAAGGGATGAGCTCAAGTTAAGTGTCAAGTGGATGAGTACTCGACTAGCAGTAGAACGGTTGCAGATGCAACACATTAAGAGGCTCAGGTTCTGGTCGTCCATCAAGAGAGGACAGACGATAAGTCCCTAATCCATACTTGTGCGTGATAATGAAAGGTCTGAGCCAATTAGGAGCAAACTTGCCTCGTTTACTTCACTTCATATTGGTCATGTGTTGATTCTCTTTGAGGATGAGGTCGCCAATGTTGAAATCTCATTCTCACAGATTTTTGTCATAGGCACGCTTGATGCGATGTTGATAGACATGGAGATGATTAAGGGCAGCAAGACAGTGCTCGTCAAGTAACTCAAGTTGAGCTAAGCGATCTTGACGAAATTCATCGTTGGAAAGGATGTCATGTAGAGAGATGTGGAGAGATGAGATCTGTACTTTGAGAGGTAGGATAGCCTCTATTCCATACATGAGAGAAAAAGGGGTAGCACCCGTAGAGGTTTGGATGCTAGTGCGGTAGGCCCACAAAGTGAAGGGAATGTGAATGTGTCAGTCCCTTCTTGTGTCGCTGACCACTTTCATGAGAATTTTGGTGAGAATTTTGTTGGAAGCCTCAACTTGCCCATTTGCTTGTGGGTAGTAAGGCAAAGAGAAACTGAGCTTGATGCCAAATGAGTCGCATAGCTTTTGAATAGTCTTGTTTTTAAAGGACTTGCCATTATCGGTGATGATTTTATGAGAGACACCGAAATGATAGATGATATGGGTGCTGATGAAGTCGACAATATTGTCGGCTTTTGTGGAGACGAGAGGAATGGCTTCCACCCACTTGGTGAAATATTCAGTGGCTGTGATGATGGATTGATGACGAAGAGACGAATGGGGGTTAATCTCACCGATGAGATCTAAACCCCACTGAGAAAAAGGCCAGAAATCCTGAGCGATTTGTAAGGCGTGACTAGGAAGATGAAGCAAGTTAGAGTGATGCTGACACTTGATGCAACACCGAACATAGTCGCTGCAGTCTTGATGAAGGGTAGGCCAATAATAGCCCAGACTAAGGATGCGCTTGGCAACCAAATTCCCACTGAAATGTTTGCCACAAATCCCATCGTGGACTTGCTTAATGGCCTGAGATGCTTCAGTGGAGGTGAGACAACGAAGAAGGAGGCCATCGAAGCCTCACTTATAGAGAAGACCCCCTAACATGGTATAGCGAGCGGTACGCTTGATAAAAGCTCGCCAGGCATTACTAGAGAGGTTGGAAGGAATGACAGAAAAAGATAAGAAGTCCACAAGTTGCTTATACCAAGCATCTCATGGGCTAGGGTCTATAGTGTTGACATGATTAATGTGAGAAGAGATATATGAAGGCAATGGTACATGACGCACCATGACAAAAAGTCTAGATGCAGATGAGGAAGATGGGATATGCGAAGCAAGAGAAGCCATGGTGTCAGCAAACTTATTCGTGGATCGAGGAATAGTCTGCAAGAGGTAATGGTCGAAAGATGCAAGGAGAATGTCAGCACGGTTTTTGTACCTTTGCAAAATTTTATTTTTATAGAGGTATGAACCGTTGACCTGATTGACAACGAGCTGCGAGTCAATGAAGATGTTGATGGACTTGATGCTGAGAGAGAGGGCAGTCTGAAGTCCCAAAATTAAGGCCTCGTACTTGGCCATATTATTGGTACAATCAAAGTCGAGTTTAAAAGATAGAGGCATGGGCTCCCCTTCGAGTGGGATGAGAATGACCCCAGCACCCCCACCTAGTTGACATTTGGAGCTGTCAAAGAACATAATCATCTGATAGGTGGTGTCATCAGTGGAAAGCGTAGTGATAGATTCGTCAGGAAACTCACACTGTGAAGGTTGATTGTCAGGAAGAGGGGCATCTACTAGTTGATTAGTGATGGTTTACCCCTTGATAGATTTTTGCTGGATGAATTCGAGGTCAAACTTAGCAAGGAGCATGAGCCATCGAGCCATACATTGATTCTGATATGGCTTGGAGTGCATATACTTGAGAGGGTCGGTGTGGGTGATGACAAAGGTCTTATGATTAAGAAGATAGTGACAGAGCTTGGTAGCAGAAAAGACTAATGCCAAATAAAGTTTCTCGATATGGGTATACTGAGATTCATAGTCGACCAGTGTTCAGCTGATATAATAAACCGCTTGCTCACGGTGATGCTCATCTCGGTGCGCGATCATGGCACCTAACGAATGATTAGTGGCTGAGATATAAAGGTAGAAGGGTTGGTCATCTTTAGGTGGAATGAGGACAGGTGGAGAGACTAAATAGCATTTTAGGGCTTCAAAAGCCTCTTGGCAGTCCTTATCCCATTTAAAGGAGACGTCCTTCTTAAGGAGATGATGAAAAGGTTGGCAGCGATCAGAAAGCTGGGAGATGAAATGACGAATGGACTGGAGCTTGCCTTGAAAACTGTAAAGCTGCTTGAGATTGGTCGAGGGAGGCATTTCAAGTATAGCACGAATCTTGGCGGGATCTATCTCGATGCCACGAAAGGAAACGATGAAGCCGAGAGGCTTGCCAGAGAGGACGCCAAAGACACATTTCTTGGGATTAAGATGAACATTGTACTGAAGAAGATGAGAGAAGATGATCTTGAGAATGGTCAGATGGTCACGGCAAAGCTTGGACTTGCCGAGCAGGTCATCCACATAGTCCTCCATGATTTTGTGGAGGAGATCATGGAAAATGTAGGTCATGGCACGCTGATAAGTGGCACCTATGTTTTTCAAGCCGAAAGGCATGACTCGATAGCAGAAAGTCCCCCATGGGGTAATGAAAGTGGTCTTGTGCTGATCTTCTGGAGCGATCAGGATTTGATTATATCCTGAAAATCTGTCCATGAGAGATAGCATCTCATGGCCGGCCATAAGATCAACAAGCTAGTCAATGTTGGGAAGAGGAAAGTCATCTTTAGGACAGGCTAGGTTAAGGTTGCGATAGTCCGTGCAGATCTGAATCCCCCTAGTTGCCTTGGTGACTGGGACGATGTTAGAGACCCACTGTGGATAATCGATGGGCTAGATGAAGGAGACAGAAAGGAGGCGTTGAAGCTCCTCTTTGACAAGGAGGGCAATGCGAGGATGCATTTTTTGAAGCTTTTGCCTGACAGGCTTAGCCTCTGGTTTGGTGACAATGTTATGGGTAACGATGGTGGGGTCAATGCCAGGCATATCACTGTAAGTCCAGGCAAAGGCCTTGCTATGGTCGGAGAGGAACTGGGTGTAGTCAAGCTGCTCCTGAGCATCTAAAGATTGGCCAATCTTTAAGACATAAGAAACATCGAAAGAAGGAAGGTTGATGTCAATGGTTGATTCATTTAACATAACCTGGGTCTTAGAAGGGAGGGAGCGCTGGATGAAAGAATCATCAGCGCCCATGTAAGAAAGAATGGCATCGTCGTCAATGCAATGGACAGTGTGAATGGTTGTCGACTCATCTTCGATCATGCTGGGAAAAATGAGAGGGAGAGACTTGGACCACCCATTGAGCTGATAAGTCAAGGGTTCCAGGCGGATGGTGTTTATGCAAAAAAAAAAAACTAGGAGGGATGGAAACCACCGACTCCGTAGGTGAAGGGGGAAGAATAGGTGAGTGTGGACGAGATTGGTCAATGATTGGTTCAGGACAAAGGTCTATAGGGTCTTGAGTGGGGTCATGATATCCTAGGCCATACCATTTCTTGGCATCATCATCGTTGAGCGGTTTGATGGGCTGATGGGAGCCCTGCTCATAGCGTTCGAAACCAAAACCCTTCCATGCACACCTATAAAGGTAAGTATGTGCAAAGGCGGGGTTGCCAAGAAACGAGAAGTCTGATGTGAAAGGTTGGGGTGAATAAAGAGGATTACAGTCAGTAGGAGCTTGATTGAGCCCCCCATAGACGAGGTTGGTGCAGAGGTGACGAGGACCATAAGGTATGATCATCTCGATCCGATGGTTGTAACTAGGGCTGTGATGAAGGCATCCATACTCTTGTGGAGTTTGGAACATGTCTAAGGTTAGCAAGCAATACTCCCCCAATGAAAGTCTTTGGAAGATGTCTTCCATAGGGTCTGTGGTCCTCACTTGAAGGGGAGGTGTAAGGGTGACTGCCTATTGTGAACTGGTCGAAGCTTCCGCGGATGGAGGCGGTGCCGGGATTGATGGCTTGATAGGAATGAGGACGTCATTTAGACGGTAGGTGGTGTTACAAGTTTTGAAGGGTGAAGGGTCAGCGAGAATGGTGTGGACTTGCCTGTCGTGCTCAAATTTCACACAACGGTGTAGGGTAGAGGGGACACAGGCCATGGTACGGATCCAGGGTCAGCCCAGCAAGATGTTGTATTGAAACTCTCCTTTGATGATGTAGAAGAGCTCCGAGACTGTGCGTGGACCAACGTGAATGTGAAGGATGACTGTGCCAATGGTCATGGCAGTGGTGTCATTAAAAGAGCGCAAGATTGCATCAATTTTAGAGACGCAATTCTTGGGAAGAGCCAACTGATCAAAGGCATGGGTGGAGATAATGTTGATGCTGGCACCTCCATCGATCATAATGCATTTAATGTGTGTCTGATTGATATAGGCAGTGATGATGAGGGCAACGTCTTGATGTTCCATGTTGGATGTAGGAATCTCAGAATCGCTGAATGTGATGGAGGCAACAGGGGATAAGGAGTGGACAAGGGCAGCAAGTGGCTGGGGGTCCTCGGGTTGGACCTCCACTGCCTATAGGGCTTAGATGAGGGCCTGACGATGCTAGGGTGAGGTTTGGATGAGGTCATAGAGGGACATCTTCACAGGCGTTTAGTGAAGTTGTTTCAACATGGAGTCGTGGATTGGTCTAGAAGAAGAAGAAGAAGAAGAAGAGGAGGGTTGAGGTGCGCCAAGGATAGAAATCTTAGGCTTAGGCAGTTGAGGTGGATTGACAAAAGGGTAGGTCTAAGGAATGGTGGCTTTTTCTTTTGCCTTGTCTTTTTGCGATCTAGTGGTTATGTGAATGGCATTGATTTCAAAGATGGGAGGTGAAGGAGATAAAGGGGTTGTAACCGGTTGATGAGATGTTGATGGGTTTGAAGAGGTTGGAGGGTTATGAGAAGGAGTCAGGGGTCGGTCGAAAGTGTCCTCAAAGAGAAGAGTGTCTTTCTCCAGATAACGGTGAATGACAGCCTTGAGGGCACAACAAGTCTCGGTATCATGTCCTGGCATACGATGATATAAGCAAATATTCGTGTCATCGAACTAGGAGGGTTTAGACCTGAGAGGTTGGAAGGGCCTGATGGGTCCGTGCTCATCGATGTGTGCAATGCCGGTGACTTTTGCTTGGGCGAAGTTGGAGGGGGTTTTTGTACCACCTTCTGGGTTGATGGTGTGGTGACAGGCAGAGACAGTACATTCTTCATGAGAGGTACCGCCCTTTTGGGAGAGGGTAGGCTAGTAGTAGGCAAAGGAAGCAAAGGAGGCAATCGATTTTGATTAGAGGTCGAAGTGGGAAGGACTTTGGTTAGGGTTGAAGGATGAGGGCCCAAAATGGAGGGCAATGGTGACGAAAGAGGAGGTGTTTGCCTCTGTGGTTTGGCAGTCTTCTGTGATTTAGGTTGAAGACTACTATTGATCAAAGTCTGGTCTAAGTCCACCTTCACTTGTGGATGAGTGAGGTTGGAGATAGGGTGAACGCCAAGTGACTTGATTGGTTTAGATGGGGTAGATGCGGGTTTTGGTTTTGATGAGGTTGATTGAGATATAAACGGTCTTGAAGTGGAAATCTAATTTTTGTTGATAGTCTTGGGAGGTTCTACCATGGGAGGATTAGTAGCATGAGATGAGAGGGCACGGGCATGTTGAAGAGCTGTGAGACGCTCCCACAATCCCTGATGCTCCACTTTCCTAAAAGGGAGAAGTTTGAGTCTCTCCACTAGTCGGGAAAATGGCTGAGAAGATGCGGGATGAGGTTTGGGTTCTTGAGAAGATGTGGATGGTTGTGGGACTGAAGGTGAGACGGGTGTAGTAGCCTCAGACCCAAGGCATGATGAAGTCGTGATAGGTTCATCCTTGATTGGAGACGAAGGAGAGACAGGTTCTTCCCTGGGTGGAGAACCAGGCGGATGGTGTTTATGCAAAAAAAAACTAGGAGGAAAAAAAAAAAAACGAGTCATGGACTTGACTTATAGTTGTCTCAGGGTCTCCTATAAAAAGGGGCAAAGTTATCTCTACTCTTAAAATGGGTTACCCTTTTTCCTCCTCCTATCACCTGCTCAAGGGACTTCGAGCTCACTTTAATGTCAAAGTGATTCGATTACTGTTCTAACATAAATATGGTCAACGATGTAATGCATGAATGGGGCTCTTGATTCTAATAACCCCTATCTATGCTGTCTTTTTGGTCCTTGTCAATGAAAGAGAACTATGCTTTTCACTTCTTCTGCACTTTGGTCACATTCACCTTCATCACTTGTCAATCAACTCAACTCACCTCTCTTTTCAAGCCACTCCCATAGCCTATTTACACTAGTTTCTATGGACACCAATACACATGAAAACTATCGACCAGACGCAATTTATGTTAAGCATAAACCAATACTTGCTGACGCATAAATAGACCTCAATTCATTTTTAGCATACATCCATCATGACTATGGCAAATTGCTAGGGATGAAAGACCTCTTGACCAATGTTGCAGAATACACCATTAAACAATATGGAAAAGGCTGCAACATCATCTCTTCTCTTCATCATTTCATCATGACCAAGACCAATCTATCGACCATTTTGACCACCTGTCTACCACTCAGACCCTTTTGTCGAACTACATTGGTTTGAGGCCCTACGACCAAGGCTATGTAGGCAGCACTCAGATGATACGACATCATCTGGGGTTAGCTCGACCACCCTCGTTTGTTCGCCTCTCTGATGGACAAATCTTCTTTCCTCCTTTTAACCATAACCTTGCCCTTAACCACGACTAATGCCATCCCTTTGACCCTTCCTCCCTTTTAGGGAGAACTACATTGGCCTGAGGCCCTTCCACAGGGGCTATGTAGGCAGCACTCAGTTGACTTGGGGTCATCTGAGGTTAGCTCGGCCACATCCTTTCATCCATTCCTCCCCTCGACCAACAACCATTGGAGATCATGCCTATCTCCTTTGACCTCAACCACTTTCAAAGCAATGTTGACTTGGTTATTTTTGCATATATGCTACCTCATGACTGGTTAGCAGACTTGTGCGTAGACTTTTTGGACCCTCACAAGTATAGGATCGCAAGCCGGTTGATTCGCACTACTTATGACTTTTTCGTGTTTCTAGGAGCACTTCTTGAGCCTGAGATACCTAGAACGTGATGACCATTTGGAGCTTCAGCTTAGCTTGAATAACTCGATCAGTAGATGACTAAAAGCTGGGGCCCGATTATTTCAATTTTGGCACTCCTCGATCCTTGACCTGCGACACTTTGACCCGACCATCTCGTGAAGTGGTATGCGCACAATCATGACTTTTGCAGCATTCACTCTCCCCCTTTTTTCATCCACTCTTTGTCAAATCAGCACCCGATTCCCGGTTCCCTTCCCTCGACTCCTACTTTGAGGGGGAATTGAATACCTCATCCATAATCAGGGCAATCTGCTTCATATTTTTGTCTTGCAGTTCATTCGAACAACCAACAAGACGAAATCGACCTTATCCCTCACCTGGGGCAATCACTCCTATTTTTGTCTTGTAGTTCGTCCAAAACAACCAATAAGACAAAAAGGGGAAAATGTAGACACCAAAATCATGTCAACTCCCCTGGTCATCCCTCATGTTATTCTCCTTCGCCTATTTAACCCCTGTCGACCATTTTTCTCACTAGCCTTAACCTTGGCAGCTTGTCAAAATGAGCAAAAGGCTAAAGTTAGTCTCTGCCCCCATTCTGCATCTGTCGACCATGGTCACCACCCGACCGACGTCACCGACGTCGGTCACTTATCAGCCAACATCGGCGGTCCTGCCGACATCGGTTCTCCTTAGCACTGCGTTCTCGATCCGAACACAGGGACCGTTATTCCGTTACCCGTTATCCATTCAATTCCCAATCGGTTTCTCAATCGGTTATCGAACCGTCCCTTGCCTTCATCCACAACCTCTTCATTCGATCAACTATTTTCATTATTTAACCAACCAGTTCATTCATTCAATCAACTCTGGCGATCAACCATCTCTTGCATCCAATCAACCTGCAATCGATCTTCTGTGTGTGTCTCTCTCTGGAATAGGAACTCTACTTCAGTCATTTGGTAGCACAGCGACAACATCAATCACATCTCCGACTTCATCTTCAAGCATATAACAGGTAAGTATCTTGCTCTATGCTTTGTTTCTCTCTAGTTATTACTTTTTTTATTTACTGTCATCACCCCTATTTAGACTTAGACTCTCAGACACGAGACCTTACTTCTTCCCTTTACACCTCTATCCACCATCTCTGAATACACAGTCTATAGCTCTACTCAGACTTCACTCCTAAACCCCAAACAAAACAATAGACCTTTCTGCAACCTGACCAGACCCTGTCCCGACTCGACTAGACTCAACCAGACCCGTCCAGACTCTATCTGGAACTGTTGCCCCGACCGACGCCGGCCAAAATGTTTCTACGCTAAATCAATTTCTATATTCAAGAGAAGAAAATGAGAAACTAAAAGATGGTCAAGGCTAGAAGATACCTGATTATAGTCATGCGCACTGAAATCAGATGTTGGAAGGTTCTCCTCTTTGGCTATGGAGGAATGACACCTAAGAAGAAAAGAGACTAAACACAAAAAATGTTAGACGAGGAGACGGTGGGTTGTCAAGCAAATACCTGATCCCAGAAGTACGAAAGACTTCCTAGAAGGATATCAACCCACTAATTAAAAATAGAAATATTTGACAGAAATGGAAATAATGAAAAGACAGAATGGAAGCAAATAAAAGATGAAAAATAAAATGCATACCTGATATTCAGTGAACTGTTCTGCACAGTCGCCAAAGGTGTCAGTCTCTGTGCCAGCGTCGGTCAGGGGAAGGTGCCGACATCGGTTAAAGTGTTGGCATCGGTCGGGGTAATGACCAGCGTTGGTCAGGGCAACAGTTCTGGACAGAGTCTGGGCAGGTTTGGTCGAGTCAGGAAACAGGGTCTGGTCAGGTTGCAGAAAGGTCTGTTGTTTTGTTTGGGGTTTAGGAGTGAAGTCTAAGTAGAGTTATAGACTGTGTATTCAGGGATGGTGGATAGAGGTGTAAAGGGAAGGAGTAAGGTCTCGTGTCTGAGAGTCTAAGTCTAAATAGGGGTGATGACAGTAAATAAAAAAAGCAATAACTAGAGAGAAACAAAACACAGAGCAAGATACTTACCTATTATACGCTTGAAGATGAAGTCGGAGACATGATTGACGTTGTCGCTGTGCTGCCAAATGACCGAAGCAGATTTCCTGTTCCAGAGAGAGACACGCAGAAGATCGATTGCAGGTTGGTTTGATGCAAGAGATGGTTGATTTCCAGAGTCGATTGAATCACAAGAGTTTGTTGAATGAATGAATTGGTTGGTTGAATAATGAATCTAGTTGATCGAATGAAGAGGTTACAGATGAAGGTGAGGGACGATTCGATAACCGATTGGGAAACAGATTAGGAACTAAATGGATAATGGGTAATGGAATAACAGTTCCTGTGTTCAGATCGAGAACGCAGTGCTAAGGAGAATCTACGTTGGCAGGACCGCTGACATCGGCCGATAAGTGACCGACGTCAGTGACGTCGGTCGGGTGGTGACCGTGGTCGGTAGATGCAGAATGGGGGTAGAACTAACTTTAGCCTTTTACTCATTTTGACAAGCTGCCAGGGTTAAGGCTAGTGGGAAAAATGGTCGACAGGGGTTAAATAGGCGAAGGAGAATAACATGAGGGATGACTAGGGGAGTCGACATGATTTCGGTGTCTGGCGAATGACAGCCTTGAGGGCACAGCAAGTCTTGGTATCGTGTCTTGGCGTACAATGATATAAGAAAATCTTCATGTTGTCGAACCAGGAGGGTTTAGACCTAAGAGGTTGGAAGGGCCTGATGGGTGGAAGAGTTATGCTGGAAGTCTACAAAAGTCGATGCAAGATCAAAGAGTATGAGCCCACTAAAGGGTCCATGCTCATCAATGTGTGCAATGCCAGTGACTTTTGCTTGGGTGAAGTTGGAGGGGGTTTTCGTACCACCTTTTGGGTTGATGGTGTGGTGACAGGTGGAGACGGTACATTCTTCATGAGAGGTACTGCCCTTTTGGGAGAGGGTAGGCTAGCAGTAGGTAAAGAAAGCAAAGGAGGCAACCGGTTTTGATTAGAGATCGAAGTGGGAAGGACTCTGGTTAGGGTTGAAGGATGAGGGCCCAAAATGGAGGGCAATGGTGATGAAAGAGGAGGCATTAGCCTTTGTGGTTTGGCAGTCTTCTATGATTTAGGTTAAAGACTACTATTGATCGAAGTCTGGTCTAAGTCCACCTTCACTTGCGAATGAGTGAGGTTGGAGACAGGGCGAACGCCAAGTGACTTGATTGGTTTAGATGGGGTAGATGTGGGTTTTGGTTTTGATGAGGTTGATTGAGATATAGATGGTCTTGAAGTGGAAATCTGATTTTTGTTGATAGTCTTGGGAGGTTCTGCCATGGGAGGATTAACAGCATGAGATGAGAGGGCACGGGCATGTTGAAGAGCTGTGAGACGCTCCCACAATCCCTGATGCTCCACTTTCCTAGAAGGGAGAAGTTTGAGTCTCTCCACTAGTCGGGAAAATGGCTGAGAAGATGCGGGATGAGGTTTGGGTTCTTGAGAAGATGTGGATGGTTGTGGGACTGAAGGTGAGACGGGTGTAGTAGCCTCGGACCCAAGGCATGATGAAGTCATGACAGGTTCATCCTTGATTGGAGACGAAGGAGAGATAGGTTCTTCCCTGGGTGGAGAAGAAATCAGAGAATGAAGCTCCTCAAGCGGGTAAAGGGTAGGAATGATTGTGCCCTCCACTTACGGTTGAGGAGTAGGAAAGGTTGGGTCCTCCATGGGCAGCAAGAAGGAGGATGGTGAAATCAGCGGTGCTGGTAAGGTCGAGGCGTCCTCCAAGATGGGAGAGGTTGACGGAGAACTAACCAGAGAAAGAGGTTCGTTCACATGTGATGGACTGATGGATGAACTCACCTCTTGAGGTTGGTTAGAAATGAAGGGCGAGACCGTATTGACTGTTTGAATGTTATGTTCATGAGTGTTGTCAATCAAGGTTTGGACATTGTTTTGAGTTGGTGGATGATTGGGGAATGATTGTTTGAAGATGTTGATACCCTGATTAGGGGGGCATTGGGATTGTCAAGGATGAGGTCACCCTTTTCCAGCATGTCTTGGATTATGTTTTTAAGGGTTTTACAGTTGCCCGTGTCATGTCCCTTAACACGGTGGTAGTTATAGAAGTCATTTTCCCTATACCACGCAGGGATGGTGCGTGAGGGATCAAATTATGGAGGCGGTCAGATCTGGGGGAGATTGAGGACCCCTTGTTTGATGAGTTTTTCTAGCACAGACGCGTATGATTCTCTGAGTGGAGTAAATTGTCACTGTATGTATCTCTGCTGAAATTGGTGGGTGGCACTCATAGATGTGGATGGCTCAGGCTGATTAGTTGAAGGTGAAGAGGAAGAAGATCTAACAACCACAGCATTTGCTGAAGCTTTAGATTTAGGATTGGATGAGGAAGGCTTAGAAGAGGGGTCATTGGTCTTGGATTTGGGATTCTTGCTCTGCAACTTGACTTTATTCTCCTCGACGGCACGTAATTCAAGTTTACGGGCCATCGTGAAGGCTTCGTCAAAAGTGCGGAAGGTCTGAACCCTGAAGGTGGAAGAAATATGTCTAGCACAGGCTTGAGAGAAAAGTTCAATAAGCTCAGGCTAGGGTAAGGAAAATGAGAGTTGATTGATAAGGCCCCTCCATCGAGCGATGAAATCAGCAATGGATTCGTCCTCAAATTGGTAGATAGAATAGAGGTCTGTGATGGAGACCTTCTTGGTGATGTTGATAGAGAAATGATCGAGGAAGAGCTAGGCCAGCTGAGTGAATGTGAAGAGGGAATGGCTGGCAAGGGAGATGTACCAGTCAAGCACAACACCCAAGAGAGACATGGGAAACGTGAGTAAAAGCAATGCATCATCGTGGGCGATAAGGTAACAGGCATGTCTGAATTCCCGTAAGTGTTGTTGTGGGTCTTCCTTGCTTTGAAAATGAGAAAACTTAAGAAGTTCCCACTGGCTGGGATATGGCCTGATAGGGACAGAAGGATGAATGGGCTCATTGCAAATTTGTTCGTACGAGAGAGTATTGTGTGAGCAGGAGATAGAGGTTTCGAGACTGGACATTTTATCCATCAACATTTTGATGAGATCTGCTAATGGATTGGCAGATGGAGCACCCCCTAGGTTGTAAGGTGCTTGAAAGAGACTAGAAGAGGCGTACGATGTAGTCGGTTGTACCAGTAAGGGTGCAATGTACGGATGACTAGTCGCAGGGACAGAATAGGAGATTAAGGATGGTTGGATAGAAGGCATGGCTAGGTTTGATGTTGTCATGGGAGGTTGGTTAGAGGTAACATGAGCTAATGGATAGGTAGCTACCCTAGTGTTTATAGGAGCAAGGGTAGGTGGAATAGAGACGACCAAATTTTGAAAGGGGGTAGAAAGTGGTTGAGTGGGCTGAAGTGGGCCCAACGATGGAGGGAGAGGCCACACTTGGATGATTGGTCAAAGACTGGTCATTAGTTGAGGCAATAGCCTGGGTGTCTAAGGGTTGAACTATGGATGCCGTTGATACGGCCGTAGTCTCGAGAAAAGAGGTCGGCATTCCATAAATTGGATTGCCCAAGGGGTCTCACGTTCGGCTATTCGCGAGATAGTGTTGCAAGGCTTTTACGTTGAGGTCCAAGAATCGTGCAAAATCTTGGTCCCCTTCTGGGACAATAGGCGTTTGGGTTAGGGATGGTCTATTAGGAGTTCTTTCAGTCTCCGAGTTAAACTCCATTATAGGGCTGGTTATAGGCGGGGTAGACGGAAGAGGATGATGCCTCACGTGATCGACTAGAGCCTTGGCTTGGCTACGAGTCAAAACCATTCAAGGCAAGAAAAGAACGTCCTCACAAGCTCAAACAAGCAGATAAGAACTAAAAAGATGAAGAACACAAGCAGATCCTAAAACCCTAGGAGTAGATTATTAGGATTATAATGGCTTATGCCTTAGAATGTGTGTAGAGGAAGATTGGCTTTTGAGTCAGGTCCTAGAAGAAGCAGTCTATGGATGGTTTCGGGTTTTGTTATGGTGCTCAAGAAGTCTGTGTTAGGGTTCGTACAAGGCCTGGTGCTAAGGAGCAAGCTCCCCTCACTTCACGATTCCAGTGGTTAGCTGGTCTCGCTTAGCCAAAATATACTTCCCCTAGAGATTAGGCTCTGCCAGAGAACGGAGTGGGTTTCCCCTTGGTGATGAAATCCAAGTAAGATCATTGGGACGGGTAAGGTATCTGCTGGGGGATGAAATCCCAGTCGGACCTTGTCTCGGGTAAGTTAAGATGTTTGTTTTTTGCAAGGGGTTTGGTTGTGTAACATCAAGTGATCTAGATTAATTCAATATGCGTTTGTTAATTACTAAGTGTGGTCTAAGAGATGCAAGCAAACAGAAATGAATGCAAAGTGTTTTAATTCCCAAGTCGAAATGTTTGTTCGTATGAAGACGAATGGAGAAAGAGTCAAAGAATATGAGTTTTGACTAGTCTAAAAGTGCAAGAAAGAAAAGAAAAGTTCTTTTCAGTCCTGCTTATGATGTCATTTTAGAAGAGACGAAAGAGGCGAAAAAGGAAGGAACCTAATGCACCTATATGAATGAAAGAAAGAAAGAACCCAAGGAAGGCCCTAGGGTCCCACCGGGCGTGCCAAAATGTTTCTACACTAAATCGCTTTCTACATTCAAAGAAGAAATTAAGAAACTAAAAGAATGGTCAAGGCTTGAAGATACCTGGATATGGTCATGCACACCGAAATTAGATGTTGGAAGGTACTCCTCTTTGGCTGTGAAGGAATGACACCTGCGAAGAAAAGAGACTAAACACAAAAAATGTTAGACGAGGAGACGATAGGTTGTCAAGCAAACGCCTGATCCCGAAAGTACGAAGACTTCCTAGAAGGATATCAACCCACTGATTAAAAATAGAATATTTGACTGGTAGAAATGAGAGACAGAATGAAAGCAAATAAAAGATGAAAAATAAAATGCATACCTGATATTCAGCAAACTGTTCTGCACAGTCGCCGGTGGCGGTCTCTGTGCCAGCGTCAGTCAGGAAAGGGTGCTGACGTCGGTTAAAATGCCGGCGTTGGTTGGGGTAATGACCGGCGTCGATTGGGGCAACAGTTCTTGGATAGGTCTGGTCGAGTCTGGTCGGGTCTGGTCGGGTCTGGTCAGGGTCAAGACAAGGTCTTAGAGTCGGGACAGGGTCTTAGGCTTTGCAGAAAGGTCTATTGTTTTATTTGGGGTTTTGTGCAGGAAGTCTGAGCAGAGTTACAGACTGTGTAGTCAGGGGATAGTGGATAGAGGTGTAAAGGAGGAAGTCAGGTCGGGGTTATAGTCTAAGTCTAAAATAGGGGTGATAGTAGTAATAAACAAACAATAACCAGAGAGAAACAAAAACACAGAGAGAGATACTTACCTGTTACACACTGCAAGTATGATAAAAGACATGATTAAAGTCGTCGATGTGTTGCAAGATGACCGAAGCAGGATTCCTGTGCTGGAGAGAGAGACACGTAGAAGATCAATTGCAGGTTGGTTGGATGCAAGAGATGGTTGATCACTAGAGTTGATTGATCGCAAGAGTTCGTTGAATGAATGAACTGGTTGGTTGAATAATGAATCTAGTTGATTGAATGAAGAGGTTCCAGATGAAGGCGAGGGACGGTTCGATAACCGATCGGGAAATCGATTGGGAACTGAATGGATAACGGGTAATGGAATAACGGTTCCTGTGTTCGGATCGAGAATGCAGTGCTAAGGAGAACCGACGTTGGCCAATAAGTGACCGACGTCGGTGACGTCGGTCGAGTGGTGACCATGGTCGGCAGATGCAGAATGGGGGCAAAGACTAACTTTATCTTTTTGCTCATTTTGACAAGCTGCCAGGGTTAAGGCTAGTGGGAAAAATGGTCAACAGGGGTTAAATAGGTGAAGGAGAATAACATGAGGGATGACCAGGGGAGTCAACATGATTTCGGTGTCTACACATAGATTTGGCATCCATATAAAAAGCATATAAGAAAATTCAAGGGTTCGATGATATACCCTGATAGACATTGGGAACTATTACCTTAGATATCATGGTGGGACTAAAAACCCTCTCTACATAGTTTTAGGTCATGCCAAGTCCTCTCCATGATAATATTTTACTCAAATGACCCTCGATACATACTATGGGGGCCATTCCTTCTAATCTCTATCGATGTATTAAATTTATCTATGAAGGATATCTATACACAAAATACAATTAGCCATTCATGTATTGTTAAACTAAAGATTCATCTTCAACTATTTTCCCAGATGGGACACCATATCTCATAGTACAACCATCACCTCATATCATTTCTCTTGATCAAATACATATATATATATGAGGTTGGAGAGACTGGAACATCTCACACTCCTTCACTTACAATTGCACCTTCAACTCTAGATATTTTGCCAGTCATAATAGCTTCAGTTATCCCAGCTATTTATTTAGTCATAGTTCTAACACATGTTACACATTCACCATCACTAGTAGTAGTACTAGTAGTTCAATTTGATTCCATAGTTACTCCACTAGTTATAGATACCTTTTTAATAGTACCATCTTTTAATACTATAGATGATGAGACTCATATATCATAATTACCCCTTGTGGTAAATTTTAAGTTACCATATATACATGATGTTGATATAGATTCACAAGCTTCTTTAGATGATGATACGACACCCACATTCATAGATGACTATTTGTGTGGATTGAGATTTACACTAGTTGGCCCAAGAGAGTACCAAGATGATTCTAGATATCTCATACCACATCCTATAACACTTTTAGCATCTCACACTATACTCGTAGGATATACTTCGTACTCATAGCCATAGACAGATCACTTGACACATATAGTTCACATGGTTACCTCTACAAATATAGAGCCAATTATTCATATTTATGCAAGTAGCACATAGTATCAACCATAGTTTATGTTACAAATATTACGTTATTATGGATTGATCACATTACCTATAGTATGACACAGATCTATCAGTAGATTACCACATTAGGATGATTTCCCATTTCGTACTTTTCATAGGATTATAGGCCATGATACAAACTCATGTATAGATTTATAGTAGATATTGTATAAACTATAAGATCAAGGCATTATTCAAATTATAGAACAACCAAAAGTACTAGCTCCACCACTTCCATTGAAGTCATCTACTAACAAGACTAAACACCCTAGAATAGATTCAACATCTCCACCACCAAAGCAACCTTAAATTTGCCTTTGACATGATGACATAATAAACACAACATCTACATCATAAGATGATACTTATGATGATGATCTCAATGAATTTGATGATGATCATGACCCTTTCCTCCATTTCTATCCCTAATAGGTTCCATCCTTGGATCTTTTCCCCCCTCTAGCCTAGTATTTTTTATTATCATGTATATACTCCTTTATTTACATGCTTGTATATAGTATCTTTTCATCATTGCTTGTATAGAATCTCTTTTGATTGATTGTACATAGTTCAAAATTTCAAAAATAAAAAAATAATATAACATTTCAAAATAAAAAAACATTAAAAAATGTAAAAACACCAAAAACATTTTGATTTTATTCATCATCCATGCTTTACATTACTACTACTATGCTAGGATTTGCATTTTTTGTTTCATGCTATTGTATGTTGATTTATCTACTTACCATGCTTCACTTGATCTTCTTTAAGTGTGTGTAGTGATATCTAGCTCTTTGATTGCTTCACTCTACCCATTTGAGGGGGCATCCTACATCTAAATTTGAGACACACTTCGATATACATACCCACTATGGGCATCTTCCACATGACTACACCATCCAGGTTATGTCATTCCTACACTACACACTCTAAGTTATCATGTTGATATATATTGCTTACTAAATTACCTAGATTACTATATCAACATTTCACTAGTAACTAGTACTTGTGTATCTCATAGCATATACCTTGTCTTATACTAAACATGTCTTACGTAATTTCACTCTTGCTTTGATTAGTTAGATGTGATTCTATCATTTTAGTTATTACATGCTTTCTTTTCTTGATTAACATAGCTTTTTGGATCTCATTTTTAGTTCTTGCTTGTCTCTTGTATGTGCCTTAGGACATTTTCCAATGTACTTCTCTTCTATTCATGTGTGTGCCTTAAGACATTTGCCAATATCCTTTACTGATACTCCTTTATGTGATTGTGGCTTCCACACCAACTTGCTTGTTTCAATTATATGTATGTGGCATTTAAACATGCCTTGTATGCTTATTTTCTAGTTTGAGTGACATGTTCCCATGCCCCTTGTTTGTTTGGCCCCTTGGTCACCCTTGTATGCATATTTATTCTTACTTTGTGTGATTGTTTCTTGATTGCTTTTGACTACTTATAGTACCATGATCCATATAATGTATTTTTCTTATTTTCTTGGATGCCATGATGAACATCATGCTCCATCTCTCCAACTTACTTTATGTGATTGTTTCTTGATTGCTTTTGACTACTTATAATACCATGATCCATATAATGTATTTTTCTTATTTTCTTGGATGCCATGATGGACATCATGCTTTTAGGTACTTAGCTATAAAATGTCCAATCTTTCTACAATTAAAACATTTAAAAGGTAATTTTATTTGATATTTATTTGTACCTTTTTTTAGCTAATGAATGATTAGAGATCCATTATCACCTTCATCATAGCTAGAACTATCACTTGATTCTTGAATATTATCCTTCTCTTTCCTTGATGTCTTGAAAGCAACATCTCTCTTTTAGGGTTTCTTTTATTTGGTCTACATCTCATATGCCATAAGAATACCATGTAGCTCATCCATCTTTAGCTTGGCTAAATTCTTCATCTCTTCAATTGCTGAAACTTTTGCATCATATCTCAATGGTAGAGATCCCAAAACTTTTTGTACCACAATTGATTCTTCTAACTTTTCTCCAAGACCTTGAATCTAATTAACTATTTGATCAACCCATAAAAGGTAACTTGCTATATTTTCTTTCTCTTCCATATTCAAACTCTCAACCATTCTTCTAAAAGTCTAAATCTTAGCTTAATGAACCTTTCCATCACCTTTGTAAATATTCTAATGTTTTACCCAAGTTTCATTAGTAGATTTACATTGCATAACTTTAATAAATTCTGATTCACATAAACCACATAAAATAACATTTAAAGCTTTAGCATCATTTTTGCTTTCCTTCTTTTCCATCAAAGTAGTTATAAGTGTCTGTGGCTCTTCATATTCCTCCACCACTACTTGCCAAATTTCAAATCCAAGGGCCATCAAATAAGTCCTCATCCTTATGCTCCAAAAAACATAATTTGTCCCATCAAACAAATGTGCCTTATTTTTAGAAAAACCTTCATGTGATATAGCCATCATGTTTTCCCTGATCTACCTTCAAGCTGTAAAACTTTTTCAAAAAGGAACCTACTTTGATACCAATTGTTAAGAATGAAATATAATGAGATGGGGGGGGGGGTGAATCAATATATTATATATCTTTTACTTTATCTAATTTTTTTCCTTAACCACTTAATCACACATTCAAGATATGTCATAAAACTGAAACAATAACATGCACCACATGAGAGAGAGAGAGAGAGAGAGAGAGAGAGAGAGAGAGAGAGAGAGAGAGAGAGATTTTAAGTGGAAACCCAATGTGGGAAAACCACTAAGAACAATCTTAAGTATATGAATGAGCACCAACTCAAATTACAAAGTTTTCAATCACCAAATTGTAAGAGCACCAACCCATAGGAGCACCAACTCAAATTACAAAGTTTGCAATCACCAAATTGTAGAAGCACCAACCCCTTTGCTAAGCACCAACCCATAGGAGCACCAACCCCTTACAAAGATTTGTGAGCACCAATCGACATGAGCACCAACCCCTCTTGTGTATAAAACACAAATATCTCTCAATGTTGCTTACTCAACAAATAATAGAACTCTAAAATATCTCCTACTTTTCTCTCCTTTAAAATAAATACAAACCATGCACTCTCTTTCTTATTATAAATGGCTTCTCAAGCCTTTATTTATAGCTTTCCAAATGACCTTTATCATTACCCCTTTGTGACCCTTAAATACTCATGGAAAATGGTGCCAAATTTGCATGACTCTTTGTATCCTTCCATTTGAAAAGTCACATGGTGACCCTTCATAAGCAAATACATCCTTTTCTCTTTTATCTTTATCTTGGTGACTTTTCATATTTCTCAAAATGTCTCTTCATAGAAAAATGTAACATACCCTCTTTTGTCTTCACATGGTGACTCTTGGAATTCCTTAAGGTAACTCTTCATGAGAAAATGTGTCCCATTCCTCTTTTGTCTTTACCCCATGACTCTTTGATTTCTCCATGGGCCCTCTTTTGACTTATATGGAACTAAAAATATATTTGTTAATATTAAATAAATATTAACACATATTAGCTAAGATATGAATATTAAAAACACCATTAAATGCAATGGGGCCTTTATCACCAATTCTAGACCTTTAACATCAATGATAATATTTCTAACAAATTATCTATGGATATTTATAGTTGCTGACTTCATTTGATTATTATTAACTAATATGTAAGTCATATATTGTTATGGGGTAGTTGTATGTTACTTTCATTTCATGATTACATTGTTATGAGTTAGCTATATTGTATATTCTTTACATTGTGATCATGTTGATTTATTATTTCAATAATATTTTATGATATATATGTCATGATGTTATAGACTAACTACCTTCTTGTCATGATTTAGATGTAGGAGAGATTCATCCTTTAGAACATGATGAAGGGAGAGCATCATCAGAGTGGATAACATAGATGGTGTTGAAGGATGACAAAATAATGTCTAGAACCTTGCACACTCCACATTAAATATCACTCATTAAATGCATGATTTAATGGTTAACATTAGTATATTTTTTATGTTGTTTATATTTAGATAATTGTTTACGCATGGTTAGTTGTATGCTAGCTTTGTTTAATGCTTATGAAAAACTAATATTGTGTGGTACTATGTGATTATATAATTTTATTATATTTATGATTATTAATATTTTACAAGAATGCAAATTTTCATGAATAAGTATTTGGATCTATCATATGTAGACTAACCTATGAACTAAACCTAGATTTTTTTGGAATGTCTAGTTGATTACTTAATAGAAGATCGAATGCATTAACAAATTTAATGATCTAATTATTCTTAAATCATTATAGAAATATCTATGTTTTAAAGGCTTTTTAAAGATATAATTGATTTATTTAATTATTATCATCTTAGAATTAGAAAAAAATAAGAAATAAAATAAATAATTAGGAAAAAAAATAGTAAGTTTTTAAAAAAGGAGAAAATAAGGTAGCTTTAGAGGAAGCACCATAGTCATACAATGAAAAAAGAAAGAAAAAAAAAAGGAGTAAACTTTTTTAAAAAAAGATAGAGAAGGGGTTGGGAATGAATGGAGAGAAGTGCAGTATAGAGAAGGGAATAAGAGAAGAAAGTGTGAAGCATAGAGTTAAAATAAAAAATAAAAGAACACAAACATTGAAGAGGAGAATAATACTAGTCTAGTAAAGGACTTCAATATTAGGTCGCACCAAATTTGATGCTTTCATAAGGTAGGTGGTGTCTTGAATTTCATAAAATCTAAGATATAGTGATATAAAATCTATATACTAATGCTTAATCAGATCTATGTATTGAACTAAAAATCTTGCTCTATAAATTTATATATTGGATTTGTGTATATTTTCTATAAAATAAAGTTTGAATAGGATAAATCACCTTAGGAGTTCTGAGTATCTTTAACTTTATTAGAATGATGATTATTCCAATGTAGTGAAGTCACTATACCAAACAATATATATATTCTTGAAGTCTCTATCCCAACCAATATATATTATTGATTATATTCACAAGATTATATCCTTGATAATCTATGGTATCATCTTGATTTCTTTATTTTGATGTTGAGTACTAAGTAGATAATTTATATGTTATGTCCTAGAGTAGTGAAGTCATAGAGTTTTATGAAAGGAGCATATACAGTAAAATGGTTTAAATATATACCAATCTAAACTATGCAACTTGTATTAAGTGAATAATGTATTAAAATATATGACTTGTTATTAAAATAAGTACACTGTGTAGCAACTTGAGAAAAATAGTACTATGTATGTAGTGAACAATATGTTTAATGATGAAATCGGTGAATGCATATGCACAGGTTGCATGAAATTAAAATAATTAATTATATCTTAGATACATATAAATATATATAGCTAGTTATATATATATATAGTGATTTTATTATTCATATGTAAATCCAACAATATATATGCATTGATAAGTATACTAAACAACAATATAGATGTATGGTGCAATTTGGGGATGTTACATATGTATGGGGATGCCACTCAGTAATAATTTGACCAAATAGCGATACAATGATATGAATGTTTTGGTAACATGAGGTCTATATGTTTGTGGATATTTAGGTAAATAACATGATTACGGATATTTAAGTGAATAATATATGTCTAGATTAGAAATAATAATCGATGAAGATGCTTTTTCCCATACATTTATGACAAAAATAAAACATCCCATATATTTATGTTACGTTGATCTTAAAAGTATACAATAACATAAGTTATTTTAATGAACTTATACGAGTTATGGTCATTCTAAGTATATTGTTAGTCTAAGTATATTGTCATTGTTTTAAAATCTACTTATATCAGTGATGAATGTATTAGTAAATCTCTATGAATAAGTATATTCGATTAGAAAATATGTTGTATATATAATAGATTACACACGAGTTGTTATATTCACCAATATATACCTCGTCTCTCATGGTATGCATTTTATTATTTCATATCCGATCTATGAAATATAATGAACCGATTTAATCATTTATACCAGTGAATAAAATATATTAGCGACTATAATAGTGATGAATATATGAATCTACTAGTGAGTGAAATTATATGTAATGAACATATGAATGAAATAATACAATATAGCCATGTGACTAATGTGGAATTAATGTAGTGATTTATATACAATGATTTTATTATTCATGTATGGTGATTTATATATAATATGACTAAGGTATGCATATTAATCCATCTTCTTACCTTTTGAATATTTCCCCACTCCAGCATAGATGCTTGGCAGGAAAACATAAGGTACATAATTTTAGGTTCTAAATAAAAAATGTGAGTATAGATTTTGACTTATCATTTTATGTGGATTTATTCAATTTATTATTATATCAGATAACTCCATACTATCCATACTCTCTTCTTTTGAATTGATATTGGATGTCACATGTGGACTTATTAGATTCAATGTCTATAACTTGGGCTTTTATGATTTCTAATTGTAAAATTTATGTTTAGCATCTATATAGATTGGAAAAGTTATGAGAATTGAACTCATATACTCTTGGGTGATTTTAGTTAACTTGATTTTTTACGATTGTGATTGTATAATGAATATTTAGATTGAAGGCTCTATGTCATGACTACATTAGTATATCTATGTGACATGATATTAACCATCAGCTTTTTAGATGAGACAATATATATACTTAGTAATCCCAGTAGAGTAATAGTTGAGTTTGAGATTAACTTGAATATCCATATCCTGAGGTTATTATTGATTTCATTTAAAATAACCCTGAGCAAGTATGGCATGAGGTTAATTTTAGGTTATATTCATAATTTTTATAGGCTATAAGATTAAATTAAATCAGTTGAATCAATTTCAATGGTGGGATATCCTTTATTACTTTTAATCATTTTGATAATTACCTTTGTTCTTCTTGAGACCTTTAAGATTAACTCTACATTTTAAGTCCATGTATCAATGCTTGTTAGTGCATTTTGACTTTTGGGATGAGTTAATGCTATTTGATTGACTTAAGTTGTCTTTGCATCATTGATCTATTCAAAGGTGCTAGCCATCATGAAATGTATCCTCTATTTGTCATAAATAGACTCATGACTTGGAAATAATTGAATAGGAACAAGGGTTCAAAAAATGTTAAATTTTGATGATAGACCTTGATTGTTAATTTATGAATAGAAAATAAAATTTACTATAGTGTGACAAAATTATATATATATATATATATATATATATATATATATATATATATATTGTTTGAGTACTCATATGTGGTACATATTATGAATATAAATAAGATGTAAAAAGTGCTCATGAAAAATATAAATATGAAGACCTATATACTCATATGCATATGTGACATATAGAGATGTGCCTATATATGTATAAATAATAATAAGTCATAGGATTATGAGGGATAGGAAACTATAACTACCTATATACAATCTCCTAGGAATGTAATAAGTTGTTTAAAATAAATGTTATGTTCATATGAGGTATAACTTGGTTTATGTGTTATCTAATTCTATGAAAATATTATGATTAATTGTTTGAAAGTGAGTAGTGTATACATGAAAATAATGAACTGTGATATTATTTCTTGACATAGAATATACTATGTACTTAAATATACATATAAAAATTATATTATGAAGTCTAAACATATATTATATTCAATTGGTATAAGCTATACTTGTTTACTTATTATTTTTGTAATAAATAATATTATGGAGATTCATTCATATGTTTGACATATTAAATATATGTATTTTAATCATTCATGTGTTTAGCATTTTTTATGCCTTCTAGTAGGAATTAATTTGTTTGAATCTATTTGTTATATATATGTTAACCAAATCTTACATTATTGGTACTGAATAATTAGTGAGATGAACTTCACTAGCTTACTATCATCATCAATGCCATATGAAGGTAATCCAATCAAGCAGTGTGTATGAAATCGACTGATCTTTGAGATTAATAAATATTGAAAAATTTGGCCAAAATAATGTTAGATAGACATTGTCATTTCATATGTATGATTTACACATTTTTGTGATATCATGTTAGAATATATTTCTGTATGGTACACTACATATTCTTAGAAATCATACAACACATGAGTACTAGCTTGTTTCTCTAGATTTGTACACCATCACTATCTACTCATCTATAAAGGGAGGGAAATTACCTAATTGGGGATTGTTCATGAGATCTATGATTTGTATTTGGTATGAAAAATCACTTGAATGATGCTCTTCCTCCCCATAATAGTATTTATTTAAAGACTACACCTGAGACTGTCATAGATACTAGAGTTTGAAGAACTTATGCTTCATGGATCATTATATATTTTAAATTATATTATATTTATTATTATTGAAAATTTATGCCTGATGAGATGTAATTATTTACTTTTTGTACCATGACAATAGAGGATGCGTGTTTGTACTAGTCATGGCTGTAAAACTATAGATACTTTTTATATTTAGTTATGTTATGTTTCATCTGATGATAGTGATCAGTGATAGATAGATGTTACATTCTTATTTTATATTTAACTTAATTAGAGTATTTTATTTGGATCATTAATTATATTCTAATCATAAAATTTAATGAAATAATGCATTGATTAATTTTTTTTCTAAAAATCTGGGTAGATCCTAGTGGGGATGTTACATATGGTATTAGAGATACAGATCAAAATCTAGGACCTAATGATTCAAATAAAATTTTCATATCCTTTTGTTTACCAAAAATTATAATGATGAAAGCTAGAGTATCTATTGAGGGTCCTTCAAATGTCAATGATAATAACCCTCCATTTGATCCTAACTTATTTATCAATGAGCAAGTAACAAAGTTAGATCAGATTCTCATAGCCATGAATGAAACCAAAGATCAAATTTTATCCCTAAAATATTAATTTCATGGCCATGAAGAGGAATTACACTGGGATGTACCTAAATTTCATATTGATGAGCAATATTACCCTTAGGATACAAGAGCACAAGTTGTACCCATGTATGGAGAAGCTAGTGACATGTAATATTATATTGGTTAACTAAAGTGTATTTTGGACTTGTAGTGCCTCAGTGTAGAATCATGATACACCATGATTGGAGTTGTGAGATTTATTAAATACTCATGTATGTCTTGATGACTATTTTAGGTAATAGACATCTATGTCTCTTGAAAATTATGTTTACCTATGTGGATGAATTTTACTTTTGATCAAATAACTTAATTTCTTAGGAGTGTGTACACACAGGAGACTCATACCTCTTAGATTTGTTAAAGGGTTGGTTTATCAAGTGTCTCAATGGTGATGGATTTATATAATGTTTTGGTAGGTGAGTGCATATCATATTTCATGATTCATGAATAAGAGAATCCTACAATATTTTTTATCACTTAGATCAAACACCTCAAGAATGATTACATCCTTACATGATAATCAGGTCACCTTTACCACTTGTGTCTTATATTGTGAATGTTCAAAAATCATGGGATGATTCTGACCTAAAAATATATACATTAAATTTAGTGTTTTTTTATATTAATCCTAGAGGAGGGAATCCTAAAAGACTGCTTATGGATTGGCACCACCTAGTGTAGTAGGAATCTCCTTGTAGTGGAGTGTAGTTATCTTTGTTAAGGGTTCCTATGTGTTATAAGTTTGCTCATGGATTGGCACCCCATATGTTTGTGTCAATTAAGAAACATTGTTATCTCATATATCTATCATAGAGGTGACTTGTTACTCTCTCACCCTCCTTTGACATCATTATAAGCCCTCTGAATGGATTCATATTTTCATGATGTTGATTAAGTGTTTCTATAATCAGAAACTTGTTTATGAAATGTTGTTTTGACAATAGTCCATTTAGTTCATGGGATAGTGTCTTATACTTCTTGTTGATATAGAATTTGTAGGAATGGAATGGATTGATGAATTTATGTGGTTAATATCTTGTATTTTGGTTATGGAAATAGGTTGTGATACTACACTTATAGGTTTGATAAGTATGTAGTTATTTTGGTAAATTGGATTACAATGTTTTATTCATACCATGTAATGGTATTTAAGAGTTTTTTTATTGATATTTTATTTTTTAACTTTTCTCTTGTGGCTTTTTAGAGTCACACTTTCTAATACTACTTTATCTAAACTTGTGATGACCATGTGGAGTGGTGATCCTTGAATTTATATATGTTCTTGATTAAGATTTATAAGTTGATTATAATCATTATATTATGATTCACCATTGATTAGATTGGTATTATTCTCATCTTGCTTAAAACATGTTGATTTTATGAGACATTTATGTACGTTTTGCCTAGAGTTAGTATGTAAGAAGATGTGTAGAACATCTTGTTAATATAAGGGGTTGAGATAAGCTTATAACTTGTTGTGTAACTAGCCGAGTAAGTGGGGAGGCATTGTATCACTTTCATTTCATAAGTTTTTAAGGATGATGTGATCCTTGGCCTTTGTTTTAATGTCAATTTTAACATTATTTCCTCCTAACTATGAATATAATAGAGATTAGTTAAGCTGTGAAATTTGATACTAGTTTTGTTTGGCTAATGAAAACTTAATGAAATTATTGAATTCTTGTATGAATTTTTGATTCATGGACCATGTGCACATATTTGAGATAATTATATCATGGAAACATAAGGTATGAGGTGAATTAGTAATGTGAGTACTAAGATATGGGACTGGATCCTAGTTAGTCTCATATTGACTTCATCTAGTTACCAAGTTTGGATTCAACAAGGGGGAGCTTGATGAATCCAAGATTTGGAAAGAGGGACTTGTCAAATATAGTCATATGGTCATATTCATGTATACTGATGAATTTTTATTCCTTAATTTTGTATACACTATAAATTTATTATTTTTAGTTCCTATTCACTATCATACTTGTTAGGAGATACATGGAGTAGTAACAGTATTGACATGTCACACTTATCAAGAGCTATGTGGAGTAGCAATGGTATTGAATTATACACATCATTGTTTCCATATTCTCTAAACACTTTTCTTAGGAATAAAAAAATTCTCTCTAGTTTAGAGAGGTGTGCGTAAGGGTTGGGAGGCTTTGTGGTACTCTCTCTGGCCATTTTTTTGGCTTTTATGATGATTTCATGTGCTTATGGTTGAAGATTAAATCAAAAAGTTAGTGAAATTATAATTGAGATATATGGGATAATTAAAAGTGTTAGAAGTGGTCAATCCTGTAATATAAAGTATTTCATGGGCACCATACCTAGCTCTATTGCATAATGTCTTCTATGTTTCTTATCTTAAAATTATATAGTTGATCCTTCACATGTGTTGGATTAGAATTATTTGTAGTTTTGGACCCCAAGATGGTAATGATAGAACCAATCAGACCAATTGACACTCACAAATCTTCTTTGCATTACATGGAAATGTCATAGTGTAAGGTCTTGTTAGACTAATACTCTAAGGATATTGCTACTTGGGGAAGATTATGATGAGTTCTACATGTTATTTACATATTTATTTGTTTCTTTATACTATGTCATCTTTATACTAATAATATTTTTAATTATAAATTTATATTTGAATAAGTGTCATTGGGATGATGACCAACTTTAGGGGGGAAGGATGTTACATCCTAATTCCTTGCTAAGCTAACTTACTTAATTATTCATGGATATTTATAGTTTTTGACTTGATTTAATTATCATTAACTAACTTCTAAGTCATATGTTGTTGTAGGGTAGTTTTATGTTGGTTTGATTTCATGATTGCATGACTATGAGTTAGCTATATTGTATATTCTTTGCATTATGATCATGTTGATTTATTATTTCAATAATATTTTATGATATATATGTCACAATTTTATGGACTATCTACCTTATTATCATGATTTGGATGAATGAGAGATTCATCCTTCAGAACGTGATAGAGGGAGATAATCATTAAAAAGATTGACAAAGATGGAGGTGTTCGGGGATGATAGAGGAATGACTAGAACCTTTCACATACCACTTTAAATATCACTCATTATATACATAGTTGAATGGTTAGTATTAGTGCATTTTTTATGTTTTATGCATTTAGATAATTGTTTACGCATGGTTAGTTGTGTTAGTTTAATGTCTATAAAGTTGATTCAATATCTATAACTTGGACTTATATGATCACTAATTGTAAAATTTACATTTAGCATCTATATAGATTGGAAACACTATTGGAATTAGACTCATATACTCTTGGAAAATTTTAGTTAAATTGATTTTTTGTGATCATGATTGTATAGTGAATATTTGGATTGAAGGCTCTATGTCATGACTACATTAGTAGATCTATGTGAAATAAGTTTAACTATCAATTTTGTTAGATGAGATAATATATATACTCAGTAATCCCAATAGAGTAACAATTGAGTTTGAGATTAACTTGAATAGTTTTAGTCTGAGGTTATTATTATAGTCCATTTTAATTAACCCTAAGCAGCTATGACATGAGGTGAATGTTAGGTAATATTTTTAATTTTTATAGACTGCAAGCTTAAATTAAATTAGTTGAGTCAATTTCAATGGTAAGATATCCTTTATTTCTCTTAATCATTTTGATTACTACCTTTGTTCTTGTTGAGACCATCAAGGTCGACTCTGAATTTTAAGTCCATGTATCAATGCTTGTTGGTGCATTTTGACTTTTAGACTAAGTGTTATTTGATTGACTTGAATTGCCTTTGCATGTTTGATTTATTCAAAGTTACTAGCCATCATGAATTGTATCCTCTGTTTGTCATAAATGGATTCATGAATTGTAAATAATTAAATAGGAACAAGGTTTGGAAAATGTTAAATTATGATGATAGACCTTGATTGTTAATTTATGAATAGAAAATAGAAGTTACTATAGTGTGATAAAAAAGTATTTGTATATTATTTGATTACTCATATGTGATAAATATTATGAATATAATTAGGATGTATAAAGTGCTCATGAAAAATATAGATATGAAGACCTAGATACTCATATGCATATACAACATATAGAGATGTGTATATATCTATATAAATAACAAGTCACAAGATTCTAATGGACAAGAAACTATAACTACGTAAATACAATCTCTTAAGAATGTAATAAGTTATTTAAAATAAATATTATATTCATAGAAGGTATAACTTAGTTTATGAGTTATCTAATTCTCTAAAAATATTATGACTAACTATTTATAAGTGAGTAGTGTATACATGAAAATGATGAACTATGATATTATTTCTTGATATATAATATACTATGTATTTAAATCTACATACACATATTAGATTGTTTAGTCTAAACATATATTATACCTAGTTAGTATAAACTATACTTGTTTACTTATTATTTATGTGATACATAATATTATAAAAATTCATTCATATATTTGATGGATTAAATGCATGCATTTTGATTATTCATGTATTTAACATGTTTTATGCATACTAGTATCAAGTAATCTATTTGAATATTTTGGTTATATATATATATATATATATATATATATATATATATATATATATATATATAGTTTAGTCTAAACATGTATTATACACAGTTAGTATAAACTATACTTGTTTACTTATTATTTATGTGATAAATAATATTGTGGAAATTCATTCATATATTTCATGGATTAAATGTATGCATTTTGATTATTCCTATATTTAGCATGTTTTATGCATACTAGTAGCAAGTAATATATTTGAATCTTTTGGTTATATATATATCTTCCTACTAGTATGCATAAAACGTACTAAATATATTTGAATCTTTTGGTTATATATATATAATGCAAACTAGTAGAAATCAATATATATATATATATATATATATATATATATATATATATATATAATTCATGTATTTAGCATGTTTTATGCATACTAGTAGCAAGTAATATATTTGAATCTTTTGGTTATATATATATATATATATATATATATATATATATATATATATATGTTAATCAAATCTTACATTATTGGTACTAAGTAGTGAGATAGACTTCACTAGCTTACTAGCATCATTAATGCCAAATGAAAGTAATCTAATCAAGTGGTGTGTATGAAATTAAATGATCTTATAGATTAATAAATATTAAAAAATTTGGTCAAAGTAATCTTAATTAGACATTATAATTTCATATGTATGATTGACATATTTATGCGATATCATTTTAGAATGGATTTATTTATGATATATTGGATGTTCTTAAAAATCATACAGCACACAAGTACTATCTTGTTTCTTTGGATTCCTACAATGTCACCATCTACTCATCCATGAAGGGATGGAAATTCCCTTATATGGGATTGGTTGGGGGATTGATGGTCTATGACTGGTATGAAAAAACACTTAGATGATGATCTCCCTCCCATAATAGTACTTATTTGGAGACCACACTTGAGATTGACATAGATATTAGAGTTTGGGGAATTCATGCACTGTAGAGAATTTTATATTATATTTATATTTATATTTAAATAGTATGATTGATGAAATATAATTATTTACTTATTATTCAATAATAGCAGTGGTTACATATTTTTACTAGCCATGGCTAGAAATCTATAAATACTTTCTATATTCAGTTATGTTGTATTTCATCTAATGGTAGTGATCAATGATAGATAAATGTCACATACTTATTCTATATTTAACTTATATTATTTAATTTTGATCACTCTGTGTGTGTGTGTGTGTGTGTGTGTGTGTGCGCACGCGTGTGTGTGTATACACACACATATATACATACATTAGATTGTTTAGTCTAAACATATATTATACCCAGTTAGTATAAACTATACTTGTTTACTTATTATTTATGTGATAAATAATATTGTGGAAATTCATTCATATATTTCATGGATTAAATGTATGCATTTTGATTATTCTTGTATTTAGCATGTTTTATGCATACTAGTAACAAGTAATATATTTGAATCTTTTCGTTATATATATATATATATATATATATATATATATATATATATATATATATATATATATATATATATATATATATATATATATATATATATGTTAACCAAATCTTAAGTTTTTGGTATTGAGTAAGTAGTGAGATAGACTTCACTAGCTTACTAGCATCATTAATGTCAAATGAAGGTAATCTAATCAAGTGGTGTGTATGAAATTAAATGATCTTATAGATCAATAAATATTAAAAAATTTGGTCAAAGTAATATTAATTATACACTATAATTTCATATGTATGATTGACATATTTGTGCGATATCATTTTAGAATGGATTTATTTATGATATATGACATGTTCTTAAAAATCATATAGCACACAGGTACTATCTTGTTTCTTTGGATTCTTACAATGTCACCATCTACTCATCCATTAAGGCATGTAAATTCACTTATATGGGATTGGTTGGTGTATTTATGGTCTATGACTGGTATGGAAAAACACTCAGATGATGATATCCCTCACATAATAGTACTTATTTGGAGACCACACTTGAGATTGACATAGATACTAGAGTTCGGGGAATTCATGCACTATAGAGCATTTTGTATTGTATTTATATTATTATTTAAATATTATGATTGATAAAATTTAATTATTTACTTATTATTCAATGATAGCAGTGGCTACATGTTTTTACTAGCCATGGCTAGAAATCTATAAATACTTTCTATATTCAGTTATGTTGTGTTTCATCTGATGATAGTGACCAGTGATAGATAGATGTCACATAATTACTATATATTTAACTTATAATATTTTATTTGGATCACTAATTATATTCTTATGGTTAAATTTTATGAAAGAATACATTGACTAAATTTTTAAAAATAATTTTAGGTAGATGTTTGTGGGGATGTTACAATGGCACTGTCTACTCCTAAAACGTAAAAAATTACATATATGTTATTGAATTTTTATGTAAATTAAATTTTATATTTTAAATGGAAATATAATTAAAATTTAACATGTCAAATATATAATATATCTACATATGTGTAATCAACATGTGCACACTAAATGTACATGCCAAAAACTTGTTGCTCAAAAGTATATTAAGAAATCTAGGCACTAAGGTAAATTTTTGTAACATAATTTTTTCCAAAAAGCATAAAAACAAGGATGGGTGATGGGTAGCTAAATTTTTTTTTAAAATGGTGCCAAGGATACTAATTAGGGCCAACCAAATAAATCACCACCCAGAGTCAAATGTATCAGCTTAGTCGATATAGTTTGTAATGGGTATGCAAAGATCTTGGCCGAATTATTAGGTATGAATAATGTTGTTAGGTAAAATATAGGTTGATACCATAAATTATGGTTGGTGTGGTATAAAATACACCAATTAGATGATATGGTATGGTATGGACAATGGCATTAAAATATACTCATGGTTGATGTATAAATTATAATCTTGGTTAGCATTATATGGTATGGTCAATGCAATAGGATAAATAAACGGCCCATATCAAATTTTATGGCCTATACAAAAAATTTATGTGTTGGCCAATATCATATGGTTTGGTAGGTTCAATTAGATATGAACCCTAGCCAATTTAGTTAGGTGCATGGTTGATGTAGTATAAAAGTGATAATTTTTTTCTATTTGATTTTATTTTTTATTTTTTTATTTTAGATATTTGGATTAAAATATAATTATGCTTGTTGTTTGATATTTTTAAAAGGTGAAAAAGACTATGGTTGGACCTCAATGTGATTTTATTTATGGATATACTATACATACTATCAATGTTGGATCAAGTGTGACTAACCACTTTAGGCCTTGGTGGGATAATGTAGATGTGTCAAGTCAATCTTAAATCAAAGATGATTGTTATGCTTTTAGGGTGATTGGTGAGACTCATTGATACATTAAGGTGAGTGGTGAATGGGTAAACCATTGAGGTGGATATCACCCTAGAGGATGTATGAACTTTGGGATATCTATAATGGACACACCAAAAATATGTAATAAGCTAGAGGATACACACGAGATACAAGAGATATCCCAGTTAAGTATTGGATTAAACATGTCTGATGAGTATAAGTTCATCATATGATTTCTAGAGGTGTCATAATTTTGATAAGGCTATCTCATTATAAATGATAGAAATGTGTCACTTGATGCTAAATCAAGGCATTCTTTTTGACATAGGGGTTGTAATTTGGGTATATCTAATGCCCAAATTTTAAAACATTTTTAGAAAGGGCCATAAAATATTGGACCTAATTATAACTTTTTATTACTATATATATGATAATTTACAAATGTATATATTAGTGGGACTTCCTCATGTTATATATGATCTCCTCTCATGATTAAGGAAGTGGGATCATGACCATGTTAACTAAGTGATCCCATATGTGTCTATATTGGATACCATCAAGGGGGATTATGTTAGGAATACAAAACATAGAGAAATATTAATAATTTAAAGATGGAAATAAAACTCAAAAAACATAACATAATAGAGACATACATTTAATGTGATTCACCTAATATGGGCTACATCTACACAAAAATAGCTAGTCCTTACTTTTTAGTCCAACAAATGAAAGGAAAAACATAAAATACATCCAATGTAATATCTTCTTCACTCAAACATAGTATACCAACATGATTAAAAATTATCCCATATCAAAGGAGGGTTACATATTAGGGCAAAAGTGCACAAACATAATTTCTACCGTTAGATCTGTGATCTAATAGTGAATGGTTTAGATTTACTATGAAATTATAATATTTTACAATACATTTTTAACAAAATTTTACTTCAGGGTCATTGCCCTCAAACCTCCATGGTGACCCTATTAGGGGGGTGGGGGGGGATTCTCCCCTCCCACCCCTTATCAATAACTGGGCTTTAAAACAAGATCAAGCTCCACCATCTAACAATATCCCATTTGGAGATTGATTATTACAACTCCACTGCTACAACTTTTGCTTGGAATTTTATTTGAACTTTGACCTTGGCTTGAGTCTCATCTTCCTTGTTATCTTTGAAGACCTATTAAAGTTGAAAACTCTCCAGATTATCTTTAGTGACTACCTTTGTTAGCATATTTGTAGGATTTTGACTCGTATGGATCTTTTCCAACTTTAGTTGACCATCCTCTAAATTTGAATGAATGAAGTGATACCTAAGTTGTATATGTTTGGTTTTTGAGTGGAATGTTGAGTTCTTTTCTAAATAAATTAAAATTTGGCTATCACTATACAACTTAAAATCTTCATGATTTTACCTCAAATATTCTCTAAACCATTACATCCATATCATCTCCTTGTTTACTTATATAACTATAACATACTCTATTTCTATAGTTGACAAAATAACTATCTTCTACAATTTTAAAATACAACTAAATATTGTATCATAAACAGTGAAAACATAACTTGTGGTACTCCTCTTGCCATCTAAATCTCTAACAATATCTACATCAGCATATCCTTATAAGGTAAAATCTAACCCTTCATAGCACAATTGTCTATAATTGGTTGGTCTTAAGTACCTAAGAATCCACTTAACTACATCACAATGATCATTTCCTTGATTATTCATAAACCTATAGAAAACTCCCATTACATGTGTAATGTCTGGTCTAGTGCACACCATAGCATACATTAAACTTCTAACTACTGAAGCATAGGGAACTTTGGACATATAATTTATTTCTTTTTGTATTTTAGGAGAATATTGCTTGATTAATTTGAAGTGCCCTCCCAAAGGTGTACTCACTATTTTTTCATCTTACATATTGAACTTTACTAACACCTTCTTGATGTATTCTTCTTGAGACAATGTCAATTTTCTATTTTTCCTATCTCTTATTATTCTCATACCAAGGATTTGATTTAAAGCACCCAAATCCTTCATTACAAATGAATTTTCTAGTTTTATTTTGAGGTCATTTTTATCATGCATGTTAGATCCTGTAATAAGCATGTCATCTACATGCAATAATAAGATAATATAGATGCCATTATATAATCTCTTAAAATCAACATAGTGGCCAAAATGACATCTACTATAACCTTATTCTATCATAAACATGCCAAATTTCAAATACCACTACCTTGGAGCTTAATTTAGACCATCAAAATCTTCTTCAACCGACAAACCATTTTATCATTACCTTTTACTTCATATACATGTGGTTGCTCCATATATGTTTCCTCTTCCAAATCACCATGAAGGAAAGCAGTCTTCACATCTAACTATTCTAGATGTAAATCTTTTATTGCTACAAAAATTAAAATAATTCTTATGGAAGTCATTTTTACAACAGAAGAAAAAATTAATCAAAATCAATACCTTTATTTTGTGCAAACCCCTTTACAACAAGACTAGCCTTGTACCTCTTTTTTCCTCCATCTTCTTCCTTCAACTTGATTTTTTATTTTTAGGAATACTAGAGTTTTATCCCTAATTAATAAACAAGTCTAAGTAGGATAAATTAGTAAATAATATTCTTAATTAAAGATACTAATTTATAAAATTAGATTGCAATTAGACCTTTTTAAAAAATAATAGTGAGAGATAGAAAATTAAACTTAGCTTATTCTAGACTATTTCAACTGATACAGGGTCTAGAAATTTGCATGTAAGACGGGGACATTGTTAAAAATAGGTTATTAAACTTCATTTAATGATTGTATAAGAGGGCCAAAACTAGACACCCTAGGTTATATCATTATAGTCCTTCCCTGATGTTATTGTCCTCAAGATCTAAGCTTTCTAGGTTTTGTTTGCTTGCTCAGTGTGAGTCTATGTACCAATTTTTAGGTCTTCAATATCAACAAAGATCCTTATATATCTTATTATTCATGTACTTATCTTTTTTATAAAATTAAATGATCTTGGGAAAATAAGGAAGAGGGGTTAGTGTGTTTAATATGCACTAGATGTGATTCACACCCCATGTGTGTGTATGTTGCCTACATACTAATACTCTAAAGAGAAATCAAGCCATATATAGTTCTCCCTTTAAGAGTGCTTGGTGAAATAATGAATAAAATTAAATAAATGATAAAAATAAGTATGATTGAGATGTTTAGGGACTAATTTGAATACTTTATTTAGCTTGAAAGTGTATATACTAATTGTATACAAAGAATAGGAAATATTGCTTGAGTGGTTTTGCTTGTATTTTTGTTTGTTTGAATGATAGTTTCCAACCCTTTCCAAATGATCTTTTAATGTGATTCTATAGGGATATATTGGTAATGTTTTATATGAAACCAAAATATAATAACATAATGGATAAGATAAATTGAGTAAAAATGGTAACCTAGGCTCAAAATGTGATTGGACAAGAGCACTAAAAAGGGGACACCCTAAGGTCGAGTGCTATTGTCTATATTTGGCACTTTTATCCTTGGTAGATGAGACTTGGGGGATGGATTGGTAATGAAGAGAGGGTCCTAACTTAGTTGGGGTCAACTTTAAAAGGCCACAGATGACTGGGAATCAGTGAAAATAACCTTGAGAGGGTCTAGAGAGAAAGTAAGAGGAACCTAAGGATTTGGTGTCTTTAAACATGCTCAAGTTACCATTTTTTGAATTTTATATGACTACATTTTCCCCCCTTTTATTCTAGTGATGTATCAAAGTGAAATACTAGGATAAATAAAAATAGAAAGCATACTTGAACTTACCTACAAAGGTGAAGCCCATGAAGCTTGTGTGATGCTGAGTAATGTTGGATGGTGCATAGAGAGCACGTTATGCAGTTGTGAATCTATGAAAGAAAATAAAGAGTAGATTAGTTCTTATTATACATGATATAAAATAAGAATGTACAAATCTAGGTAAGAGAGAGGGAAAGAAAGAGAAATGAATGATTACACCTCACTAGGTATGTGAACCAATACAAAACTTGTTGTGATACTAGGTAATGTTGAGTAATACTAGATGTGTTAGATGATGTTGTACCAAAAGTTATATTTTGAATGGAGTTGAGTGCTTAATTCCCCAAAAAGTGGCTCAAGAATGTAAAGGTTGTCCCTTTGGGTCCATCATTGCCTACTAAGTGAAGTTAGATGATCATGTGTGTGATAATTGATGTCTGGACTGTGTGTCCAATCCCTTTGAATAGGTGGCTCAAGAATACAAAGGCTGGACCTTTAGCTCCATCATTTCCCCATGAAGTGAAGCTATAAACTCATAATGGTATGAAGAAGCATGTCATATGAGATAACTCATAAATCCCATGAATGGTATAAAAATTTGACAATGTAGCATATATAGTTTAATATGTGTTAGAAAATAGGCCAATATTGGCCAACTCAAACAAGATGGATATTAGGCTTGTATGAAAACTACTTCAAAATTCAAAATTTAGATTATATGGAAGCCACTCAAGAACTTAATAATGTGGAGATTAGGCTTGTATGAAAGACACTTTGAAATGATTCCAACCACGTACAGATGGAATAAGGTACACAACTATTGAGAATGCCTAGGTAATGCTAAAATTTGAAAGAAAAGAACCAAAAAGTGTTATGCAATATACCCCTAATTATTGGTGTCTGAAACATGGATTCTGATTTGGAAGTTGTACCAACTATTGTATTTAAAATTTGAAGTGAGGACGAATCATGTTATGCATGATACTCTCTATGTCTAGATTCTCTAAAAAAATTATACTAAAAATTATTGATATGAATTGGTCTAATTATGCAAAACTATAGCTGAACCTACCTTTATACCTACTTCTAGAAAACTTAATTTTTCTATTGTTTTTAATATGATCATTAAAAATAGGACACCCTAGTGTATGAAATTGTAGTCCAACCTTGACACTATTATCTTGGGTTGAAACTGATCACTATTCTGGAATCTTGACTATCTACTTGGTTTATTCTAACTGGTTTGATGACTGGTTGCTATTCTGGTTGATTTGAAACTAGATTCTTTTGACCAATAAGAAATTTGATCTCTATATCAAAATCCCTATTTATTTCCCCATCTTTTGAGGGTAGGAATATGTACCCTAAAATGAATACCCTTAGAAGAAGAACCCTACAAGTGTGTTAAGCTAGAAATATACATGATATAGTAATTATGATCAAAAATATATCTCAAGATATAGCATGGTTTGATTTGAGAGATTGTTAGATCAATAGGGGTATGCCTAGATAGATGTAATAATGTAAAATCCTGTGTAATATACCAAACTAGAATTGAAAGTGTTAGTTGTTAGTTGGAGAGATGGAGCATGATGTCCATCATGGCATCCAAGAAAATAAGAAAAATACATTATATGGATCATGGTATTATAAGTAGTCAAAATCAATCAAGAAACAATCACACAAAGTAAGAATAAATATGCATACTGTTAAGGTGTGGAGCTAAAAGCTTCACCAAATGAGTATTTTGTAGATTGATAGTGTTACACAATCACCGACATCGGTCAGGAGTGATCGACATCAGTCATGAGTCATCTAAGAGATGCCGGCATCAGTTATGTTCGGCTGACATCGGTGAGGTGTAAACAGGCAGGGACCGACATCAGTCACCTGTGCATTGAGAATGTTATTTCCATGGACATAACAGAATGTTTGCATGATAGGATTAAGTGATAGTATTAAGTCCGCATCTCTATTTTAAGTAAGACTGTTTAGAGCCCTTGATTGAGAGGTGCATCTATTGGTTGTAATTGCATTGCTCATGATCCATAATTTTATATAATAGGGATAATTATTCTTAGCTTAGTGTGTGTAATGTTGAATTAAACAGTACAAGATTGTATATGTGAATCATTCCAGGTTGTTGGAGTTGATTGTAATTGAGAGAGAGAGCTCTTGAGGGAAAGAGATCTAGAGAGAGATATGTACATCTGAGAGAGGTGTGGAAGAAAAGAAGTTTCTTCAATTGTATTCCTTCTATAAAGAGTTTAATACAAGTTTTTAGGGTGGTTTTTTGTATCTCTTATTATTTGCTATTATCTGATTCTAGTTACTTATCTTTCTGGTTTAATTCCGCATTTAATTGCTTTCATATAGTAATCAACATTGTCGGTTGATCCCCAACAAGTGGTATCAGAGCATTTGATGGGACCTAGATTCCCAAAATCTCTAACACAACTTATCAAATTTAAGAGCACACATGATTACCATTGTATAAGCAACTTAAGATGCAGAAATAACCAAAAGTACAAGTAACTATCAATGAGAAATAACACAGAATATGAGAGGCAACACACAATTGTATTCAACTCATTACAGAAGGAAATTACAATAAAGAGATCACACTCTTCTTCCACCTTTGTGAGGCTTCCCACTCCTCAAGGGCTCCCAGTAATCTTCTCTCAAGAGTAATCTTCTCTCAATACAGGTCACAACACATAACTAACACAAGCTGTTGTTCACCTCATTGTACTGTCAGTACAACCAAGTATGAACTGGTACTCCAAGTAGATCTCACTATGATCTTGCTCCTTGATGTATTGTTATCACATTAGATCTTGCTTCCCCGATGATCTCCTTTTGAACCTCACATACACACACCCCTGCAGACCAACATGATCTTACTTATCACATGTAGATCTCCTCCATGATCTTGCAACACCCTGCAGATCAACCCTGATCTTACATACATGAAGAATCCTACTTGATTCTACCATGGGAAGAACTCTTCTAGTTTTACACTTTACAATACAGCCCCATGGCTCTATTATATAGATCCCATGCATACACTAATTTAGACAAGCGGCTCAAGACTCGAAGTAGTCTTTAACATGCAAACAACCCGTTCAACTAACTGACTATTCGTCAACAACAGTTCTAGAACCACACAGGTGACCGACGTCGGTCCCTATCTGCCTGGAGGTGACCGATGTTGGCTGACTCCTGCCAATGTCAGTTATTTTTTGTCGACCCCTGCCCGACGTCGGTTGTGGCTTGCCGATGTCGATGACTGTGACACTCAACAACCCTCCATGTTTGCATTCGGGTGATAGTCTTAAGTCTGCATCTCTATTTTAATAAGACTGTTTAGAGCCCTTGATTAGGAGGTGCATCTATTGGTTGTAATTGCATTGCTCATGATCCCTAATTCTATATAATAGGGATAATTCTTCTTAGCTTAGTGTGTGTAATGTTGAATTAAATAGTACAAAATTGTATATGTGAATCATTCCAAGTTGTTGGAGTTGATTGTAATTGAGAGAGAGAGCTCTTGAGGGAAAGAGATCTAGAGAGAGATCTGTACATCTGAGAGAGGTGTGGAAGAAAAGAAGTTTCTTCAATTGTATTCCTTTTGTAAAGAGTTTAATACAAGTTTTCAGGGTGGTTTCTTGTATCTCTTATTGTTTGCTATTATCTGATTCTAGTTACTTATCTTTCTAGTTTAATTCCACATTTAATTGCTTTCACATAGTAATCAACATTGTTGGTTGATCCCCAACAAGTGGTATCAGAGCGAGGTTGGACGTTCTCAGAGCGAGTTTGACTAACAGATGGTTTAGATCTGGTTAGTTTTTTTTGATTACAGGTTACTCACAGGGATTTCTGTTTGAGTGGGAGTATAACAATAGCAGAAGAAGGTAAGCTAAGAATGAAAAAATTCAGGCACAAGATTAACACCACAAGGAGTGTGGTGGGTAGTCTTCAGGATTCATTTTGAAGAGCAATACAAGCTAGGATGTAGATTAGACAATGTACTGGTATAGGTACAGGTGCAGCTATTTATCTCCAAGTGGGAGACTGTTAGGTTGTGGAGCTAAAAGCTTCACCTGAATGTAAACATGGAGGGTTGCTGAGTGTCACAGTCTCTGACATCGGTAGGCCACAACTAACATCGGCAGGGGTCGATAGAAAGCAACTGACATCAGTAGGATTTGGTCGACATCGATCACCTCCAGGCAGATAGGGACCAATGTCGATCGCCTGTGCAGTTCCAAAATTATTGTTGATGAACAGTCAATTAGTTGAATGGGTTATTTGCATGTTAAAGACTACTTCGAGTCTTGAGCCACTTCTCTAAATTAGTGTATACATGGGATCTATATAATAGACCTATGGGGATGTATTGTAAAGTGTAGAACTAGGAGAGTTCTTCCCATGGTAGAATCAAGTAGGATTCTTCATGTATGTAAGATCAGGGTTGATCTACAGGGTGTTGCAAGATCATGGAGGAGATCTACATGTGATAAGTAAGATCAGGTTGGTCTGTAGGGGTGTGTATATGCGAGGGTCAAAAGGAGATCAATGGGGGAGCAAGATCCAAGGTGACAACAATACATCAAGGAGCAAGATCATGGTGAGATCTACTTGGAGTACCAATTCATAATCGGTTGTACTGACAGTACAATGAGGTGAACAACAGCTTGTATTAGCTGTGTGTTGTGACTTGTATTGAGAGAAGATTACTCTTGAGGGAAGATTACTGGGAGCCCTTGAGGAGTGGGAAGCCTCACAGAGGTGGAAGAAGAGTGTGATCTCTTTATTGTAATTTTCTTCTGTAATGAGTTGAATACAATTGTGTGTTGCCTCTCATATTCTATGTTATTTCTCATTGATAGTTACTTGTACTTCTAGTTATTTCCACATCTTAAGTTGCTTATACAATGGTAATCATGTGTGCTCTTAAATCTAACAAGTTGTGTCAGAGCTTTGGGGAACCTAGGTCCCATCAATGACGAAGATGATAATGGATCTCTAATCATTCATTAGATCAAAAAGTTACAAATAAATATCAAATAAAATTACCTTTTAAATGTTTTAATTGTAGAAAGATTGGACATTTTATAGCTAAGTACCTAGATAAGGGTAATGGTGACAATGAAGAAAGAAAGTCTACATACAAGAAGAATTTCAAAAGAAAATTCAAGAAGGGATTTGAGAAGAAGCATTTGTATTTTAAAGATCCTAGATCAGTCAAAGATAGTGGAGTCAGTGATTTAGAAAAAGAAGAGATTCTATTTATGGCCATACATGAAGATGCCTCCACAAGCAAAAGTATAGATGATCAAGAAGAAGAACATGATAAAGTTGAAGTAAATCTAGAAGGAGAACTCATTTTTGCCTTAGAAGAGTTAAAAGCTCTTGAGAAGAAGAATCAAAGATTAAAGCTCCAGATCAAGAAAAATGAAAAGGAGTCAAAGGAAACAATTGAAGATATACAAGCCCACTTTGTAGAAGCTAAGAAGAATGAAAAAGATCTAACAACACAATTACAAAAAGTAAGTGAAGAATATGAAAGGTATGTCATTGAAATTTCTTCTTTGAAAGTAGATCTTGAGAAAACAAATAAATAAATCAATGATAGAGCAGCGAATGATTCAAAATTTGAGAACACTAATATGTTGAATAAGATATTATAAATTCAAATATCAATGTCAGATAAGACATGTCTTAGATTTGAAAAATAGAAAGGGGAGGCCACTACTTTTATAGACAAGGTTAACATAGAAAAATGAAAGAGCTATGTTGAAGCTCTTACAAAAGAGGAAATAAAAAGGGAAGAAGTTAAGAATACAGAGGACATCTCAAACAAAGAAGGCTAGAAATAATAGAGCTACAAAAGGTAATCAAGTCATAGATACACAAATAGGTCCTATTTTTATGGTTACTATTTTTATTATAATGGATATGGTAATAATAAAATATAATATCAAAAAAGGGCTAAAAATTTTAAAAATAAGAAGGAAACTCATTCATAGTCAAGCAAAAGCCATAAATATTTTGCTCCTTTATCAAGATTTAATAAAGCGGCCATAATATGGTACAAGTGCAAAAACTTTGGATACATAGCCTAGTACTATAGAAGCATGTTCATGTTAGTCAAGAAGGACTAGAGTTTCAAGGCTCCATTCATCAAGAATAAAGTTCAGGAAGGTTTATGGTAGAAGAAATAACCTAAAAAATATATGTTGGTACACATAGCTTTGCATATAAGAAATAAAGATAAGCCATGGTTCATTGATAATGGATGTTTGAGGCACATGATAGGAGACAAGAGCAAGTTCATAACCTTGAAGAAGATCAATGGTGGCATAGTGAAATCAAAATGTGATAGGAACAAAATGGGTTAATAGTAATAAGTTGAATGAAAATAGAAAAGTGACCAGGAATAAAGAAATATTAGTATGTAAAGGATATGCTTAGATTGAGGGAATAAATTTTGAAGAAACTTTTGCACTAGTGCCAAGGCTATAGGCTATTAGAATGTTTATTGCATATGCAGTGTTTAAAATTTTCAAAGTGTTTTAGATGGATGTCAAATCTACCTTCCTAAATGAGAATCTAGAAGAAGAGGTCTATATTGAGTAGCCCAAGGGATTTATTCTCTCAAATATTAGTATCCATGTATGTAGATTGAAGAAAGCACTGTATAGATTGAAACAAGCTCCTAGAGCTTGGTATGCAAGACTTGATAAGTACCTACAAGATCAAGGTTTCAAGAGAGAATTTGTTGATAGTAATCTCTACATTAAAATAGAAGGTGAGCATCAATTGATTGTTTTGGTATATGTTGATGACATCATTTTTGGAGGAAACTTTGAAAAGATGATAAAAGAATTTTTTGATAATATGCAAAAAGAATTTGAGATGTCTATGCTTAGAGAATTATCATTTTTATTAGGATTACAAATATTTTAGTCAGATAAAAGAATATTCATATCTCAAAGTAAATATGCCAAAGAAATGTTGAAGAAATTTCATTTTGAGGATTGTGCACCAATTGGCACACCAATGAGTATAGATAATAAGGTGAGCAAAGATGAAGATTCACCTATTATAGATCAATCTTTGTATAGATCTATGATTTGTAGTCTTTTATATTTGATAACATCAAGGCTAGACATCATGCATGCAATAGGTATGGTTGCAAGATATCAATCATCTCTAAAAGATAGTCATATTCAGTTGGTGAAGAGAATATTTAGATATATCAAGGGAACATTGGATTATAGATTGTGGTATACCACATGCAGAGATTTCACTTTGGTTACTTATACAGATTCATATTGGGTAGTTTGTTTAGATGATAGAAAGAGTATAAGTAGAGGAGATTTATTTCTTGGTGATAGATTAGTATCTTGGCTAAGCAAGAAGCAAAATTCAGTATCACTTTCTACAGTTGAATCATAATATATTGTAGTGGTATCTTGTTGTACTCAAGTGATTTAGATGAAGCAAAATTTGGAAGATATCAAGGTAAAATATGATGAACCTATTTCTATTTTTATGACAACACAAGAGCTATTAATATTTTTAAGAATCTAGTGATACATTCAAGAACAAAACATATTACCATTAGATATCACTTCTTGAGAGAGTAGGTTGCAGATCAATAGGTTAAGATGGAATATATCAGTACTACAGAGCAAATTGTATATATTTTTACAAAGACACTACCAAAAGACACATTTGAGTATTTATGAGAGAAGTTAGAAGTAATTTCTTTTACTTCCTGCCATTGAGAATCAACATCAGTTGAGGGGAAGCTAAGTGTTAGCTCCATGATAGGCCCTTTGTCATTGATGTCAAAGGGTGAGAAGAATAGAAATAGGTATAATTATAGGTATAGGTGCAAAAATAAGTGCAGAATAGGTACAAGTTGCTACAATAAGGGTGAGTTACTATATTTTTTTTTAGATAGTAGTATGTGCAGGTTTTAGGATGTGATAGTTTTAGTTTGAGGTTGTCATCAATGACAAAGGAGAAGATTGTTAGAAATATTGTCATTGATGTCAAAGGTCTAACATTGGTGATAAAGGCCCAATTGCATTTAATGGTGTTTTTAATATTCATATCTTAGCTAATATGTGTTGATATTTACTTAATATTAATGAACATATTTTTAGTTGCATATAAGTCAAAAGAGGGCCCATGGAGAAGTCAAAGAGTCATGGGGTAAAGACAAAAGAGGAATGGGATGAATTTTTTCATGAAGAGTCATCTTGAGGAATTCCAAGAGTCACCATGTGAAGAAAAAAGAGGGTATGGTGCTTTTTTCCATGAAAGGACACTTTGAGGAATATGAAAAGTCACCAAGATAAAGACAAAAGAAGAAATGACACATTTGTTTTTGAAGGGTCACCATGTGACTTTTCAAATGCAAGGATACGAAGGGTCATGCAAGTTTGGCACCATTTTCCATGAGGATTGAAGGGTCAATAATGGAGAATGTCAAAGGTCATTTGGAAGGATATAAATAAAGTCTTGAGAAGCCATTTACAATAAGAATGAGAGTGCATGGTTTTTATTTCTTTTAAAGGAGAGAAAATTAGGAGATATTGTAGAGTTATATCATTTGTTGAGTAAGCAACATTGAGAGATATTTGTGTTTTATACACAAAAGGGGTTGGTGCTCACAAATAGTTGTTGTGTTGGTGCTTCTACAAGTTGGTTATTGTAAAATTCATAATTTGAGTTCGTGTTCATTCATATACTTGAGATTGTTCTCTATGGTTTTTTCCACTTTGGGTTGTCACGTAAAAATATTCTCTCTCTCTCTCTCTCTCTCTCTCTCTCTCTCTCTCTCTCTCTCTCTCTCTCTCTCTCTCTCTCTCTGTGGTGCATGTTATTGTTTTAGTTTTATGACATATCTTGAATGTGTGATTAAGTGATTAAAGAAAAGAAATCAAATTAAGTAAAAGATATATAATAAACTGATTCACCCCCCTCCCCTCTTAGTATATTTCATGCTTAACATAAGTAATTTTTATTATCAAGGAATCGAGATGTAATAACCATCATCTTCACAGTCCACTACTACATGTTTTGATCTTAGCCATCTGATGTTTACATATTCATAACCAGTTTATGGGTAATATCTATTAAATCTATTGATGTTACTAAGATATTATTTAAATATACATAGGTAATTTTTCATTAATATTATACCCCATGTACATTTATTTATTTATATAGATCTATGCTCAACTAACAATCATATATTGTTTGTTCAGTTAATGACCACAGTGAAGACTCTTCCATCTCTATAGGCTGAGACATACATGCATTACTACTAGAAAGTCATATGTGCAGGCACTCACTGAGGTAAATGTTAACTTGTAATTTTAATTTATAAATATAGATTTTTTTAAAAATAATTTTACTCTAAACTTGAGAAAATATAACTTATGTGAATGTATTGTGTAATTAGGGTTGTCTGATGACATATGATAGTCCCATTAAAATGCTTAGTAAGGAAAATTTTCATATTTTATCCCCCTTTCACATGCATGTTCATGCATCTGAATCTATCACTGAGCCTATTGAGTGTTCATAAATTGAGTGTTACCACAAGATTATAATAAGTGCACATTTTAATAATTTTTATATCAGTTTAAAATTAATTTTTGAACATGGTTACATGTCTATTATATCAATTTTTTACTAATACTTGTATATGAACATGTTTAGCTACAATCAAGATATGAGTGTAGAAGAACCTACACTCAAACTTTGGAGGAATCCAAGGCATCTGAGGGATTTCCATTTATGAGTATGGCATCCTAGGGAGAGTCTTCTTTGAGGAAGGCAAAGACAGGGAGACTTTTTGATGAGTAGAATGTCTTAGATGATATACTTATTTGTATGTCTATGTGGCAATGTACCCATTTTTGTAACTTTATACTTATATGACATTCACCCAACATTCTGTTATGTTTTTAGATTATTTAATTATTTGTTTGACTATATGGAAATGTATGTATTATTATCATTATATGCCTATATGACAATACATATGTTATTAGCATTATGTGTCTATACGTGCATTCACCCAACATTATATTATGTTCTTATTTTGTATTTATTTATGGATTTACACACACACACACACACACACACACACACACACACACACACACACACACACACACACTTGTGGTGATAATATTTATGTGTGCAATTTGGCTCACATAATTTTTTCAAAACTAAATTTGATGGTTTTATGGCCATGTTTAGATATGATCATCTTTAATTTTTATTTCATATAATTATTAAAACTAACTCACAATCCTTCAATATGTGTTGAAATTAAAACTATATGGGATAAAATAGTATAATGTTTGAGATAAGGTCATATAGTAGTGTGAAGTGCCTCACATGATTGGGATACACCATTTGGGCTACACTATTTATCACTATTATAATGTGGATAACATTGTTACACTAGGTTTTAGACATCCAATTCCTAACACCATTTTGTTGAAATTGTCAATCTTACTCAAAATTTGTGAAAACATATAATTTGAGCCAAAATCACTTAAACACACTAAATGGTTTGATCTTGTCATATTAAAGTGTTGATTTAGGCGAAGGTATCCTTGAATGGGGCAATGAATTTTATGTGATTATTAACTTTTCTCAAATTATTTTAAATCAAAATGCCAAAAATATAATTTAATATTCTAAAACATTGAATTCTTATAAATCAGAAGCACACAGTACATACATGTGTTATTTCATGTTAACAATATCCTAAATGGGGTATCGGTCTATATGCAACTGATACCTTCTGATTCTAGTCTAGTCAAATTATAACCTAGTAATATGACATTCTGACTAGTTTGATTAATACTATGTAACCAGTTTCCAAAGAATTACATAAAATTTGATTAGTCTCACTTAGGAAAAATAATCTAAATCAAGGACTTAAGTGGAAAATCCATGGAAGTTATTGAAGATTGATTAATTGGAAATTGATTTCTAATATCTACATCATCAAGTGACAACATTTATGGGGTGGCATCCATAAGCCATAAATGCAACAAATATCATATTTAAAGCCTCCCATGCCTCTTTAATGCCCCTTCCTTCCAAATATTGATGAGGGTATTTATGGATATTATCTAAAAAATTTAATTAATCCATGGCCACACATCTTGATCTCAAGATGGATGGTCATGGTTAATTTTGATCAAATTCAAAAATCTATAAATAGGAGGCATCTCTCTCATCTTTTTAAGATTTATTTGTGTAAACTTATTATGCAAAATTCTCTCCACAACCTCTCTTTGTGTAGTGTTATTATGCTTAATTTGAAATAGGATAACTTCACTATAGACATATCATTGGTTAAATATCACGACCCTAGTTTCATTGGTGTACTTGAGACGACGGGGGAGAAAACCACTTGTCATTACTAAAGACTTGAGCACCAAATCAAGGGGGAAATCATGTTTTGAGAAAAATTTGGATGATGGGACACTCTTAGGAAGGTTTGATGTATATGATTTATTTTAATAGCTCTTAATTATCATTTACAAAACCCTGTTTAAGGAGTTGGCTTAGTTTGCTATGTTCTTATGCATTTTCTTGAGTTTTCTTGACTAATGCTTGATCTAACTCACTTTGAATTACATCTCTACATATTGACATGCCCAGTAGGACCAAACATCCCATTAAATAAATGAGACCAATTTTGGCATCTTTAAAATTGTTAAAAAGTGATTTAAAATATCTAAAAATCAAGTTTTATCATTATTTTTCCACTGTTTTTGATCCTTTGTTGACACACAGTTTACACAATGATAAATATTGGTATTTGTTAATTGGAATTGATCCAATCCTAACCAAATTTTTTACCTATTTAGGGTAGAACATGATATAAAAACTTGGTTTTTATGTTTCCTTGAAGTTTCTAATGATTATTTTGGGTTTTTACAAGTTTGAAAAGTCTCTATCTAGTTATTTTGTTGCAGGATCCAAAGGTTTTCTAGAGATTTTATACTAACTTGAGATGACAATTATTTTTTGAAAAAATACTTTTTGACTAAGCGTTTACATGTAACTGACATCATTTTTATCTACTGGCATTAGTTCTAATCTAACCACCATTGGTATTTTTGTGACCAACATCTATCACTGTTGATCGACATCAGTCTTTGTGTAATAAAAATAGAGAAACCCAAGAGAAAGTTTTAAAATCTTTCTTTTTTCATTGATAATTGTGCTTCAAAATAGAAGTAAACCCTCTAACATTTTCAAGACACAAGCTTAGAAAAGTCATAAATTTGAACATGATTAAGTCTTGTACTTCCCCTTTGGTGTTTAAGAGGAACCTAGATGCTTTTTAAGTTATTTTATGAATTTTTTTCAAATTTAAAACTAAGGTCAAGTGGCTAAAAACTTCATCAAACACTTAAATTTTGGTGCATAAAATTTACACTCACTTAAAATTGCATGTTTTTAAAATAGTGTTTGTTTTATGCTAGATCATTTATACTTGTTTATTTTTTGTGAAAAATGAAGAGTGCACATATGCTCTCCCCTGTCCCCTTTAGGGAAATTGGGTAACCAAAAGTTTTTTTCTTTGAAATTTGTGCCTTGTCCAAGGCATAAAAAGAATATTGTGAAGGTTCTCCCCAAATCCCTACGATTTGGGTGATCTAAACACAACCTTTAAATTATTTTCACTTGGTCATTTATTTTATACAACTTGGCTTTTGAGAGTGATTTCATAGCCTCCTCATGAGTTATTAAGGGAAGCTTTGACTAGAGTTTCATATCTCAACATTTTTCAACCCCACTCCATGATAGGGTATATAAATTATGGCACACTTATTGTGATTGATAGGGGATTGAGTAGCTAACCTCTCCAATCATAATGAAGACTTGATTCAGGTCTGACTAATTGGAAGATTACACTAAGAAGTACACATATGGGGTCTCTATATAAAGGAATATACATTTGAATATTAAGTTAGCTAGTATGAACTCAACATGAGGTATCTCTAGTGTTAACGACCTTTGAGACAATCTAGATGATCAAAAATTTGATTTTTATAACAACCCCACTTGTTGTGGACATATTGTTGATGCAAGGAGATTAGCCTAAAGTATCATGTCACCATAAAATCTCTTGAGAGAAGGGGGATGTAAAAACCCTACTACTTATGTGATTTTATTTCTGGATTGACACTTAAAATCCTCCCAAGAGCACGTATATAAATGATATTCAATGATACAAAGCAACATTATTAGTTTAGGGATTTGAAAATTATACATAGTTGTATTTGGTATTTTTCATTTACTTAGTTGGTATTTATTGAGTCTAAAACTTGTTTGTAAACTAGAACATATCAACTAAACACATTTTTTGTCCACCATTTTATTTGAACAAGGAGGAGTTATGCTAACCAAATCAAAATCATCTTTTGCCTTGTTCAAAATCACCATTTGAAACATTATGTTTATCTTATCTAAACAATGTTGTTATGCCATCCATTTGAGTCTAAATATTTTTAAAAAATATTTAAGTCCTTCAATTTTTAATTCAAATTTAGAATCTCACCTTTCTAAGTTCTAGGCCAAGGTATTAATCAGTTTTCCATTTGTACTTGGTTTGAGTTAACTTGGGTGTAATTTACCATTTAGGTTGGAAGCCTTTTTATAGACTAATCATCATTTGATCATTGTAAACATAGTTTATCTTATGTATTGCTCATGTTATAAGTTCTAGAACCAATTTTACTATCTATTAACATGTGACGGCATTGTACTACCCATTTGGTTTTATTTTTATACTAAGGAATTCTTATGTGTTTTCACATCTTGAGTTTTTTGGTTCACATTGTTACTTTCCTCATTATAAATACTCTCTTCTAATTTTCTAGTCGTAACTCATTGAATTTGTCCCTAGATTTTATGGTATTAACTTATCTTTATACCTATGTTTGGTGTACTAGTTTACGCTTTAGGTTTTAAAGTTATCATACCCTCTTCCAATTTGATGATTTCAACCCACCAAAGTTGAGTATTTTCATGAACATTTATTCTAATTGTGTGGTACTAAGCCACCTTCCCTTTATTATAGTTTATTTTTACCTTGTCATATGTTTGGATAAAATCAAAACACACCTTGTTAACATTTGTAAAACATTTTCCAAATCTTAATAAGTGTAGAGAACAACATTTTAGACATGATCCAAATATACACTTTTAGTGTGGTTTTTTATGGCCCTAACTATGAGGAGGAGAAATTTTATGATGGAAAAGATAATTTTATGGTATTTGAGGACATTTCCATGACTATAGGTTCTGAAGAAGACTATTTTAAACATCAACCCCTAGAGGATAAAGATGAAATCCTAAAGTTGATTGAATCTAGCAGTAGATTGTCATCATAATTTCTTATCGAATAATTGCATATCTTGGTTAGGGTAGAAGACAAAAAACCATAATAATTCCTCACTCATATTTCAAAGACAAACATTGTTTCTTTTAGTAAAAGAAAATAAGTGATCATAGAGTCAACAACTAACGATCAAGATTTTGTCACCAAGAATAAGAAGATAAGTCAATGATATGCAAACCAAATTATATCTTAGACTTGACTAACTCTTTAGTGACTACTTATTTATAGAATAATGCTTCCAAGGAACAAGGGAATATGGTAGAAGCAACACAAAACATTTTAGTTAAGAACACACCTATGATGGATCGTGATATCTTAATCAAACAACCTAAGTCTCAAGAGGTTCTGTAACATATTTTTCTAGACACGGAGCATACTTTTTTCAATCATCCAAAACCTCTTGTTCCTCCATAGAATCGAGGAATAAAAATCTTAGTATGTATTAAGGATATTCTTCAAAATAATTTGGCTAGTTATTCTCAATCAACATGTACTTTGGTGAATAGACCACAAACTCCCCAAAATGAACAAAATAATTACAATTCAAGGTGGATGAATTTAGGGAATGTTAGTCAACCCATAAATCAATGAAAAACTTACTTGACTTAAAGAGATAACCAAAATAAAGTTTTAGATCATAGGGTGTATATCTATAATAAATCTACATAATAGGGGTACATACCACCTTGACATAATTATATTCCACCTACCAATGCACCAAATATGTAAGTGGAATTTGATGAGGAAATTATGTCATGATTGGAGTCTAGAAATAAAATAATGAAATACAAATTTGATGGGATATGTCCATATCCATTTGATTTAAGTATTCTTCAAGTCCCCTTTTTGCCTCATTTTTAGGCAACTATTTTTGAGAAATACAAAGGTAAGCGTAACCCTCATGAACACATTCAAGTATTTTTGTATTATTCCAAGAGGTAGCTTACAACATCATTTATTTTCTTCACTTGTTTCCATGACATTTATTGGGATAAGATTTATATTGGCTTCTTAAGTTACCTGAGAGATGAGTGGAAAATTAGAATGCTCTATCTAAAAAAAATTTCAACCACTTCTCATACAATATTAAACATGAATTAACTATAATTGACTTGTGAAAAGACAAACAATGAGATGGAGAAATATTTTTAGAATATTTGTAGTGGTGAAGAGCATTAGTTGGATGCTTTCAACACAATCTACCAAAAAAATAGTTGACACCCTGAGGTGGAACATAATCTATGACTTACTTGAGTAAACACATTTGCAGAGATTATAGACAAGGGTGTATAGATTAAGAATTCACTTATCACCAAAGGCCTTGTCAATATTTATTCATAGGGTCAGATGTCAAATCAAACCCAATATCCTCAAATTATTATAGTAAATAACCCTAAAGGGTTCAATAATAAAAAAAAACATGGTTAGAAAAGGAGTAACTGAATCAAGACATGTAAAATTGGTGAAGGATCTCCCAATTCCAAATGTGCAATTAGCTCCACCTAATCTACCAAACACTTTGTAAAATGTCCCTCCATGAAAGGAGTTCAACAATAGGTACACAATATTTAATAAACTAGGATATCTTGTTGATGTAGTTTTTCAAAAGCTCATAGTAGTTAATTTGATTGTATGTCCTCTACCAAGGCCATTTCCTGAAGATCAACCAAAACCTTATTAGTATCAGGCAAATGAATTTTGCAACTTCCATCATGTTGTTGGCCATGGTGCTTATCATTATGTTCAATTATGACATCTCATTGAAGATTTGATTTAAAGTGGTGAAGTTAAAATCAAGCTTGCTCTATAGAACACTAATCAGAATATGGGCATCTACAAAGATTCATTTCCTTGAGATAATCAACAACCAACAAGGAACAACTAGAACCAAGGATAGAATCAGTGATAAAATTAGATTTAATTTCAGAATCCTAATTAGTATGATCATAATTAGGGTCACAATACCCATGCTAACAACCTTGGTTACAACAACATGCCTTATAATTACAACAATACCATGGGGTGTATTTATTCAAACCATATTTCCACTATTATTGTCAAAACTCATGATCCATATCATAATCCTAGAAGTAATGGGCCCATTATTATAGGGTCTACACCCACTCCTTCAAGTAATATCATGTAAAGTATAAGTAATTCTATTGCACCTCAATTTGTAAAGGGTACTATTTTTGAACCTCATCCTTCTAATTATAAATGCTCCTCTCTGACTCAAAATTGATCCAATATAACTAGATGCCCGTGAGTCACCCTCCAAATCCCTTTGCCTTCATCTTATAATTATAATGGCTCCTTGGCACCTCTAGATTACACAATTTCAACTACACACTCGTGAGTTACCCTTCATGGCCCTTCACCCTCTTCTACCACTGAACCTAATGTGAACATTATGACTTTGGATCCAAAGTTGAATATTATACCAACTAAGGCTAAACCTACTCATCCTAATATTGAAAAGCCTTATAGTCTATTGGATCAACTGAATAAAACCCTTGCATAAATTTTTATTTTAGACCTTTTGCGTATGTCTAAAGTCTATAGAAATATTTTAAATGACCTTCTTCAATGATCCACTATTCCCCAAGATATTAATCCTAAACTATTCCAAAAACTTGTAGGGCATTTGATTTCATTTTGATAGGTTATGTTTGATCAAAATGATATGTCCACTTTTGGTCCTAGCCATAATAACACCTTGTATATTAAGGTCACCATTGAAAATCATAAAATCAAGTAAGTTCTTATAGACAATGGTTCATGGCTAAACATAGTGCCCCTCAAATTGGTATAGATATTAGGCTACACTAAATAAGACATTCAACTAGAGATAATCACCATAAAGTCATACAATAATTCTAAGAGAGAGTATCTCAATACTATTTGTTTTATAAACATTTTTGGGTATGTGTCCCATCACAATTTGTTACATATTGTGGATATTGAGTTAACTTATAACATACTTTTTTGTCATCCTTAGATCCATGAAGTAAAGGACATTCCATCCACCTTGCATCAGTGCCTCAATTTTCCCCATGATGGGATTGAAGTCACCATTCCTACTGATATACATACTTCTCAATATTTCAAACATTTAGAGGCTAAGTTTCATAATTATAACTATTATGTCAGTTCTGAATTCATTGCAAAGAAGAACAAGGGAATAATTGCTCATCCACAAAAATGTAATTATATCAACCCTAGTGATATTGCTTCCACTTGAGCTAATCCATTTCCTTCAACTCTTTCAAACTAAGTTGTTATAGAAGATGTGAGCATTTTCATGTACCACCTTAAGGATGCCTTCCATGTTACTAAGTTGCTCGAGTCTCCTAAATCATTTGGTAAACCCAAACCTTAAAAAATACCTAATATACCCAATGTGATTTAGAAAAATAAGAAAGAAACATAGAAACTACCAATGGTATTTATACCTGTTACTTCTTTAAATTAGGATTAGGAGGCTTTCACTAAAGGAGACTAGTTATATTATGATGGCATTGCTAATTATTTTCATAATCCAAAATATATTATCCCTAATCAGATCATGGATAATTTTGATTATACAAGAAAAGGCCTTGGCCCATGAGTGTAAGGAATCCTAGAGCCTTTATCAACTAATAAACCTAACATGAACCAAGGTCTCATATTTATACTACTTGGGGTGACCTCATGACTTTTGATAATGATTATTATAAATCAACTAGCGATGGGACTCTTGGTAGAGATGTAACATCCCATTATATTCTTTTCAATGAGATTGCTAACATGGAATTATTTCATTAAAATTCCATTATGACCATAACACCCCATTATTCCCTATGCCTTTGCCATCCTGAAATCATTGATTGGGACTAGAAAAATTTAGTCATATGTCTTGATGAATTCTAGAATGAATAATCTACTACAGAGTATATGGGCCTCAGAGATGGATTGCCCATTGGTGATCATCATCAAGGCTTTGATTTTTATTTGGATCCTTCTACATATTTTGGAGATCAATAAAACTTTATTGGTCATGAAAAAGATAAAACATCAATATCTTTGGGTGAAAACCTCTTGGAAGCACTCATTAGTAAGGGAAATAGTTAAGATAAAGATGCCCTTAAGTGAAAATTTATTTTAGGCACTCTTGGATGGGAAAGTTTTCTCATCCCAAAAGGATGCAAATTTTCCATCAAATCTTAGATATATAGCCAGCACCAACATCATGTCATAATAACAACAAATCTTTGAGCATATTGCTCTTGAAATTCTTGAGATTCTTGCTAGTTGAGCATTACCTAAATTGGAAAATTTAAATTCATCACATTATCTAGAGATTTGAGAGGAATAATAATAAATTTTAATAGAATAAGAAGATCATGATCACACAATGCCTACTATTTTAGAAGATGGTTCTACACTCCTTGCAAAAAATAATGTTGAAGTCAACCTAGGAACATATGATGATCCCAAAATTGTTTAACTTGGAGCTTCCCTCACTGATGCGGAGTGAGATCAAATTATATCCATTTTGAAGGATTTTATTGATATTTTTTTATGGGAATATTTTGACATATGAGTCTTCGACCTTGACTTGGTCATGCATCAACTTGTTGTTCATCCAAATACCAAGCTAGTCAAACAAAAATTCAAGAAGATGCATCTATGCATCGCTTTTTTGGTAAAAGCAGAATTGGAGAAATTATTGGGAGCAAGATTCATCAAATAATTGGACTATTATTAATGTATATCAATCATATTTATAGTCAATAAAAAGCCACATGGTATACATCTTTACACAAGTTTTAGAGATATCAACAAAGCATGTCTTAAACATGATTTTTAAATATCCAACATTGACTTGATCGATTCTACTACTGAGTATGAGATTTTTTTCCCTTATGGATGAATTTTTTGGATACAATCAAATCAAGATAGCTCAAGAAAACTAGCACAAGACTACATTCACCACACCATGGGGAATACTATGTTATCAAATAATGTCATTTAGATTGAAGAACACTAGGGATACTTATTAATGTGCTATGAATATCATCTTCCATGACATGATGCATGATATTGTTGAATACTATGTTGATGAAATCGAAGCTAAACTAAGAACAAATGTCAAACATTCTAAGACTCTACAAAGAATCTTTGAGAGACTTCATGAGTATAAGGTCCATTTGAATCCCAAGAAGTGTGTCTTTGGAATATCTTTAGGAAAATTTATATGGTTTATTATATCGCAAAGAGGGATAAAATTTGACCCTACTAAGGTTAAGGCCATTATAGAAATGCCTCCACCTTCAATTCTTAGATAACTCTAAAGGCTGCAAAGAAAGATCTAGTTTATCCATAGGTTCATTTCTCAACTAGTAGATAAGTGCCACCCATTTACACATCTCTTAAATAAAGGATCCACATTTAAATGGGAATATGAGTGTTAATAACAATTTGTGAATCTCATAACATATTTGGCCTACCTACCAGTTTTGAGATTGCCAATACCTAGACAACCATTATTTCTTTATATTTATGCATCTAAGCATGTACTAAGGCAACTTTTGGCCCAACATGATGATCAGGGAAATGAAAATTTATTTTATTATCTAATATATACACTAGTGGATTATGAACATAATTATGCACCTATTGAGAAGGTGAATTTAGGTATGGTATTCATATCCCAAAAGTTGCAACACTCTATGATGAACAATAAATTAATTATTATTGATAAAGTGGATCATCTCAAATTTTTATTATCCAAAGCAACTCTCATAGGTTGCATGGCTAAATGGGTCATGCTTTCAAGTGATTTTGAAGTTGAGTATCAAAATCAAAAAGCTATTAATGGGTAGGTTATTGCTGATTAACTTGTATAAGCCCCTATTATAGACACTCAACCACTCAGATTGGACTTCTTACATGATTCTATTATGACAATAGAAGAAGTACATCATGAACCTAAATAGTGGAAACTCAATTTTGATGGTTCTTTCACTTCTTGTGGATATGGATCCAACATTTTGTTGATTACACCACAAGCTGATCTAATTCCCAAAGTGTTTCATATTAATTTTCATTGTACTAATAATATGGCCAATTATGAAACACTTATTACAAGACTACATCTTATAGTGTAGTGGGATATCTGTCACCTAATGGTCTATGAGGATTCTCAATTGATTATCAATCAAACTATTGATTAGTATCAGACTAGAGATGACAAGCTTTTACCTTACAAGCACATTGTAGATAATCTCAAATCTCATTTTAAATCTCTATAATTTGAACAAGTACCATGGGCCAATAACAAATCTGCTAATGCAATGGTAACAATTGGATCCATGATATAGATTGATAGCAGTGCTAAAGAGTATCAATTTCTTATTGAAAATATTCTATAACCTACTCATGTCTTACCAAATTTAGAAAGGGTATGCATCATTGCTAGTCTTAATCCCTGACCTGAACTACCCTAGTTTAAAGACTATTAAACATATTTCCATGATCATGTTTTTTCCCCTGACATTTTTTATGAACATAAACAACTTTTCCTTCATTTCATAGCCCATTATACCCTCCTTGGAAATACACTATCATAAAGTATATGATGGAATGCTCCTTTGTTTTTTATCTTTGGGAGAATCCAGCCTATCACTTAAGGAGGTTCATGAAGGAATGCGTGAGGCCCACACCAATGGTTTAGTCTTAGCTAAAAATTTCATTAGAATAGGTTACTATTGGCCCAAAATGGAGAAATATGCTTCCAATTATGTGAAGAAGTGTGTTTCTTGTCAACAACATGGAAATTTGATCCAAACACCTTCCTTACCAGTATAACTGATCACTACACCATGAGTATTTTCTACATGGGGCCTCAATCTCATCAGGAAAATAAATCCAACATCTTCAGATGGCCATAAACATATTATCACTACTACAGAGTATTTCACTAAGTGGTTTGAGGCCATTCTTCTCACTTATGTCACTAGAAAGCAGATTGCCAAGTTTATATATTACCATATCATCTGTTGATATGGTATCCTATCATGAATTATATCCAATAATGATGGATCATTTGCAAACCTAGAGGTTAAAGATCTTTGTGCAACATTCAAAATCAAGCACAATAAATCCACACCATATAACCTACAAGGAAATGGACAAGCTGAGGAATTAAAAAAAAACCATTATGGCCATACATAAGAAGATTGTCAATGATGCTAGTCACAATTAGTACTTGCAAATTTTTCCTACCCTTTGGGTTTATTACACTATTCATCAAAACCCCATAGGAACCACTCCATACTCCCTTATTTATGGCACAGAGGCTATTATATTGATTGAGATCAATTTGCCATCATTATAAGTATCTTTGGAGAATATTGAAGATGATGAAGATTATAGAGTCTCTAGGTTGCAATAAATAGAACTTTTTGATGGTAAGCATTTGGATGCCTTAGACAACTTGAAAGCCTATCATAATAGATTGTGTAGAAGATACAATAAGTACATTCTCTCTTGGGAGTTTAAAATTGGTGATTTGGTCTTGAAAGAGAACTAGAAGAACACAAATGTTGATGCAAGAAGAAAGGTAAGTTTCAACCTAATTATCTTGGCCCATATGTGATCACAACAAACAATGGATCAGGGGCATATCAAATGGCTAATCTAGGTGGTGAATAACTTCTAGAGCCCATGAACATTGTTCATATTAAGTATTTCTATGCTTGACAACCATTTGAACCATTGTCTACAAGACCCCTTACTTGGGGTAACTTATGTTAAAGTTATTTTATCCCACACTTATATCTTAAACCATATTCATTTTAACCTACCCTGGATCATTCTTATGAAAACCATATTCTTTTATGAATCTCAATATTTGAAGCTTTAGATCATTGGCACTCTAGATCATTTATATTCCAGCTTGACCCTTTTTATACCACCCTAGACCATCCACTTTTGGACCCTATTCATTGTAGACCATTCTATGTAAAATTATATTCTTTTCATACCTTGGACCATTGTAACCTAAACAATTTTATCCCTTGCCCAATTATGATCCTGATTATGACTCATAGGCAATCTAAACACATTCAACACCAATTCTACAAAGTAGTTCAGCCTAGATAATATTTTGTAGCTTCTTCTTATTGACAAGTGAACATGGATACATTAGAACATGGTTTTCTCCTACTGAATGGTTCTTCACATTTATTTCATATTGCATATTGTTCTATTATTATTTTATTAATGTTTGGTATGCATTTGTTTCCTAAGTTAGAAGGATCTTGCTCTCACTGATTTGTGAGTATTGTCCATTACAGCCAGCTTTAGCTATTATTGGAACTTCTACTCTTAGACATGTATTTATTTTATTATTTGGTTACCTATACCATTGTTTATATTCATTATGCCCATTACATTTGGTTTAGCTATTGTTTTAGCTCTTACCTGTAGATGAACATCTCCTCCACTAGGTAGTTCCCTTGTGCCTTTTTTTGAATATTTCATTTCTGTTGCTTATCCCAAAAACACAAAAATAATAGAAAATCATTGAAAAAGAAAAAAGAATAAAATCATTATCTTACACTTTTTTTATTCTGATGCCATGCTCTTATCATTTTACAAGTACTCATTTGAACACTCTCACTATTTTGTGAGCCCATTTTTCTTATTTCTTCTACAACATCAATCATGTTTTCTTATCATCACTTTTATTCTATCCCATTTCCTCAGAGAACTATATTTGGCTTTAATTTCCTGTTAGATATTATGTCCATGAAAAAATGTAGGCAATGTCCATTTGTCTTGTACATCAGGAGTCAGCTCAACCACCCCTTCCTATTCTTCTTTCCCCCCCATTTTTTTGTCTTGTTGTTTCCTTATCACTTGGTGGAAACTTTGTGTCATGTTGTTTTTGCTACACTATTGTAGAAAATAATACCTCTACTACATGTATGTGAATAATGTTTTTCTACTCATACTAACATTTTGCCTAATTTTTGTTTGTGTGTGTTTATTTGTTGTTTATTTTTGTTTTTGTTTACTTCTTTGTCTATCTTAATTTTTCATTTATTTTATTATTTTATCCTTTTGTTTTCCTTTTTGTCTTGTTATCTATTTATTTTTCAAGAGATTCCTATTAGTACACATGGAGCTTGATTATTCATATCTTAGTTTCATGTTGTTTATTAAGTTTTTCTTGCTTTGCTTTTGTATAGTTTTGTTCTTACTTAAGTCTTAATTATTCATATCTTAATTTTAAGTTAGGTTACATATATGTATTTTATTTCTTTGTTTTTATTTAAATGTAAATAGGTGTAACTTTGGTATTGTTAGTTCTTTTCATTAACATTAGTTATAAGTATTCACATTTGAACCAACTCATTGTAATTGAAATACAATGTCATTATAGGATATTCATGCTTATGATGCATAATTTTAGTTTTATATAGTAAGTAAGCACCAAGTACTTTGGATCCAAGTCTCACAATAAATATAGGTCTGAAGATAAGCTCTCAAGTGCACCAATGAAATAAAACACCAAATGGCTTACACACTAGATTTTATGCAAGATGTGCATCTCTTGGCATACTATGAGTCTAATCAAATAGTGTTATGTTTTTCTTCTATTATCCATTCTCATTCCATTTTCTCTCTCTTTTGGGTGAACTACATTAGCTTGAGGTCCATATAGACTGTGTGGGAAGTGATTGGATAAAAGACATATCTCGGGTTAGCTCAGCCACCCTCTTTTTTCTATTCATCTCTTTTATCACTTTGTGTATCCTTGTATGCCTATTTTTTGTGACTTCTTCAATCATTAGACCATTGCATCTACATTTATGCCTACTCATATTTAATCTATGAATTAGGTTATATCTAAAAGTTGTGCTGTCTAATTTTCCCTATTGGGGCACAATATTTAGACCCATTACCAAATAAAATCAGCCCTACTAAGGCAAAATTACTTTATGAACCGATCAAATTTTCTCTATTAGGGCACATCATTATTTATTTTCTATGTAGTATCATTCTCCTTTTTTTTTTAATTCCAAGCTTTGTGGACTTTTTCCCTCATTCAAGAAATTTAAAATTATGCAACTTATCTTGGGATTGATAATTCCCTAAGCACGTAGCTTGCACCCTCTTTTGGTGTGTTCAAAGTGTGGCACTTATATTTTTGGATTGTATCCTTCCCACTTCCCCCCACCTTAGGGTCTCATTATATATATATATATATATATATATATCATTGGTAATCAATGCATGTAAGAATTAGCTCATATGGATATAATTTTGTCTGTGGGTTAATTTTAATCTCTCTTTTTGAGAGTCCATCCTTCTCTTTCATCCTCATATGACCTCTCAAGGGGGCATCTGTGTCATTTATAATTTCTTCTTGACAAATCTTTTATTTGAAAAGATGTTTCTTCATTTGAATGTCTCAGCATGCCTTCTCAAATAGGGTCAAAACGTAGACATCCAATACCTAACACTATTTTGTTGAAATTGTCAATCTTACTCAAAATTTGTGAAAATGCACAATTTGGGCCAAAATCACTTAAATGCATTAAATGTTCGATCTTGTTGTATACAAGTGTTAATTTAGGCTAAGGTATCCCTAAATGGGGCAATGCATTTGATGTGATTATTAACTTTTGACAAATCATTTCAAGTCAAAATGTCAAAAATGGAATTTGACACTTTGAACCACTGAATTCTTCTAAAATGGAAGCACACAACATGTGCATATGTTATTTCATGTTGAAAATATCCTAAATGGGGTATTAGTCTATACGCAACTGACACCTTCCTCTAATTCCACTCCAATCAAATTATGACCTGGTAATATGACATTCTAACCAGTTTGATTAATAGTGTGCAATAAATTTACAAAAAATTCTATAAATTTTAATTAATCTCACTTAGAAAAATTAATCAAAATCAAGGGATTAAGTGGAAAATACATGGAATTTATTGAATATTTATTGATTGGAAATTGAATTCTAGTATATACATCATCAAGTGACATCATTTATGGGGTGGCATTAATAAGCCATAAATGCAAATATTATCAGGTTTAAAGCCTTCGATGCATCTTAAATGCCCCTTCCTTCAAAATATTGATGAGGTTATTTATGGATATTATCTCTGAAAATGAATTAATCCATGGACACACATCTTGATATTTAGATGGATGGTCATGGTTGATTTTGATCAAATTCAAAAATATATAAATATGAGGCCTCTCACTCATCTTTTTAAGCTTCATTTATGTAGAATTATTTCCACAACCTTTCTTTGTGTAGTGTTATTATGCTTAATTTTCAATAGGATAGTTTCATTATAGGTATAACATTGATTAAATATCATGATCTTAGTTTCATTGGTGTACTTGAGATGATGGGGGAGTAATCCACTTGTCATTTATAAATACTTGAGAACCAAATCAAGGGGAAAATTACATTTTGATTTGCATTTGGATAATGGGAAACTCTTGGAAAGGTTTGATGTATACATTTTATTTAAATATATCTTAACTATCATTTTAAAAACCATGTTGAAGGATTTGGCTTAGTTATGTTCTTATGCATTTTCTTGAGTTTTCTTGACTAATGCTTGATCTAACTCACTTTGGATTCCATATCTACATGGTTTAATATCATTTTATATTTTTTATTCACATTTTATATTCATTAAATTTATAGGCATACCATATTTCCATATTTAGTGACATCTAATTTGATAATCCAACCAACCTCTTTAGCAATGGCATGAAGAACCTCATTTACATCTACTCTAGGTGTAAGATTGTAATTCTCATGTTTTTTTAGGCCTTGGAATATTTTGGTGGTTATATCTCTTCTATTTCACTTCCTAAACTTTATTCTCTTCCTTTCCATTGCAATCAACTTGGCTATTTCTTCTGTTCTCATCCTATTCCAACACAAGAATGTTAAAAATGATAAACATCTGTAATGAAGTGAGCTACTTGAACTTATGCTTCTAAAATAGATTAGATAGTTTCTCCATATTCACCCTTGAAGATAAAAAATTATCCTTACCTCCTCATGAAAATGGGGTCAATTAATCATAAAATGAGGTTGTGATATTTCCTTCTTCATAGAGTTGGTTCTCTTCTTTTAAAGACTCTTCTTTGGTGATTTGAAGTAGTGCAAGATTGAAATTCTCATGTCTCCCAAGGAATTAGAATATTTTGGTAGTTATAGATCTTTTATTTTCCTTCCTAATTTTTTCTCTCCCTCTCCATTGAAAAATATATTCAATTTATTATCTTCTCATCATATGCCAACATGAGAATGTTAAAAATGATTATTTACTTAGAGTCAATTCCCTTCTTTTAGAGACTCGTATTTGGCCATTTCAAGTAGTGTAAGATTGTAATTCTCATGTTTCCTGAGACCTTGGAATATTTTGGTGGTTATAAATATTTTGTTTCACTTCCTAATTTTTTTCCCTCTCAACTACACTCATATTTAAATTTATTATCTTCTCATCATGTGCCAACATGAGAATGTTAAAAATGATACAATCTCTTTGATGAAATGGTATGATGTAACCTATGATTCTCAAATAGATTAGAAAATTACTCCATATTCACCCTTGAAGAGAGAAATTCCTCCTTACCTTCTCATGAAAATGGAGTCAATTAATCATGAATTGATGTTTTGTTATCTTCTTCTTGATAGATTTTATGCCTTTATTTTAGAGACTCTTCTTTGGCCCTTTTAAGTAGTGTAAGATTGTAATTATTATGTCTCTTGAGGATTTAAAATATATTTTTAGTTATATCTCTTTTTTTTACATCCTAAACTTTTTTATCTCCCTCTCCACTACACTCAACTTGCTTATTTATTCTATTTTCATCATAAATATGATAAACACACACACACACACACACACACACACACACACACACACACACACACACACACACACACACACACACACACACACACACACACATGCACTATCAAAGAATCTCAATAGGATTTATTTAGAAAATCTTCCCCATAACAAGGAAAGGGAACAAAAACATTATTATTATTATTATTATTATTATTATTATTATTATTATTATTATTATTATTATTATTATTATTATTATTATTATTATTATTATTATTATTATTATTATTATTTTAGAATGAGGATGTTGTCAAAAATGGAATAACATACCTATGACATGTAAAATGAGAAAATTAAATGTCTTCATGTATGATTACAGGGTGATATATGATTTTTCAACTATGATCATTTGATATCTCCAATTCTAATGATTTATAGCGCAAAACTGGCACTTTCAACACATCTATTTGGTAGACAACATCTAAGACTAGGTTATTGGCCTTTGACAATGCACATTAAGGAGACACACTACCCATCTTGGTCTCAAGAACACCCTTCCCAATACAATAAAAATACAATTTTTAGCCTAACTTCAAATGCATGTAAAATAGAAATCATAAGTCATTTTGATGAACCAAAAAAACTTTCATGTGGAAATTTAATACCTATAATTTCACCTCAAAGCAAATTTATCAAAACTTGAAGACAAATCCATGGAACACACTATAATAATGGATCCTTAAATGCAACTTTTTTATAGTGAAGAGACAAGTTCTTATCCTCCACCAAACATTTCTACCTTTGGGACCTTCAGATGAAATTCCCTCAATTAAAACACATATACATAATAAAATGACATATGTTCCCATGACCATGACCTCAAAATATATCTAGATGAGTTTTTTCACTATTATTCAGGAGTATAAAAACACCAACAATAAATGTTATCAAAGTTAAAGGGCCATCTTGAGAAATCCACCTATAGTACTTCATGGCTCAATACTAGCACTATTAAAACATATAGGCTAGGAGATAATATCCAAGACCATGCTATTATCCTCCTATCATTCTCGATCAAGAGACCCACTACCCATTCTAGCTTCAATAATGCCCTTCCCAATACAAGAAAAATGTGGTTTTTAAAGCCTAACTTTAGACTTGGTAAAATGGAAATCTTAAGACTGTTGGATGAGCTAAAAGAACCATCACATGCATGTCAAAGACTTATAATCTCACCTTATATAAAATTTATGTAAACTTGGAAATGAGTCCATAACACACATTAATGTATTGGGTAATAAAATGTAATTTTTTTGTAATTAAAAGATAAGTTCTTATCTTCCACCTGACATTTTAGCCTCTGAGACCTAAAAATCAAGTCCATCATTTTGAACATGTATGGATAAGTAAATTACATGTGATCCTATGATCATGACCTAAAAATCCACCTAGATGTATATTTTCACTACTGTTCAAGAGCATGGAAACACTAACAATAAATGTTACCAAAGTTTAAGGGGCAATTTGAAATATCTACCTTTGGCACTTCATGGATCTAAAATGACACTGCCAACATGTTTGGGGTGGTGGATAATGTCCAGTACCAGGGTATTGGCCTCCCATCATGCCTATTCTATAGACCCACTCTACACACATAATATTTTCAACTTTTATCAATTACTAATGCTTTCTTTCTTACAAAAACACATCAAGTCTTAATTTCTCTCAGTGCATACCTTGAGGGGTACACTAGGAAAGGGGCGGGTAGACCATTGGTGCTTCATAGTATTTTTTACCCTTTACTACCACTTTCTATCTACACAATCATCTCTTAAAAACATTCCCCTAAGATTTGCCTCTTCTTTTAAACCCACCTCTAGTCATTTTCCACCTTCATTAGCCCTTCCCTAAGCCTAAAACCCTTTTCAATGGTTTACATTACACTATCATCCCCATAGACCATGTAATCTAATTGATAAAACTCATTTAGGGTCTAGTTCAGCCCCTAGCCTACCTAGACCAAGACCTAATTTGTTTTTTTAAATAATAATACAAAGTTGATTGGGTTGATACCATCAACTAAACTTTTGAAAATTTTAGGGTTAGATTCAACTATATATACACATTCATTTCATCATTTATTGAGAGTAGAGAAGAAGAAGAATAATAATAATATACTATGCATCTACTTATCCACCATTCTACTTAAGGAGCATAGATTAGGGTTTTAATACTTTCTTTAGAGTTACAAATCTTATCTTGTGGAAAAGTATTTTAAATGCATAGAGAAGTTATGTATCCTAGAGATGAATTATCCTTGTTATCCTTACATACCACAAAAACTTCTTATGAATCACCTTAGCCAAGGGAGAGATTGAGGCTTGGTGAGCTCATCTTCAGAGGTAAGTATTCCTAACTTTGTTCCTTTTTTGTAAGAGTAAATAGATTAGCATTTTTACTTCTCTCCCATGCATTAGGACTTCTTATACATGGATGTGAGTATATATCTTCTATGCATGTTTAATTTTTATGTTTATTACCCACACTTTTTGCCATAAGATTTGGTGAGTAATAGATTAGATTTTACTTTACTTGTCATTTAATATGTGAATATGAAAACATAGGACCTATCTAGGGTTATTACATAGTGTTGCTTGACTAGAGGCTTTGGAACCCTCTCTAGTGATGTTATTGTGATAAGAGATCCCTTGGTTAGGTCTAGTAGATACATCTTCATCATGATCCTGAATGTCTAATGTGTCCATGAATAAAAGTGTAAGTGTGATTTATATTCTCTGAGATAGGTTGTATTAATAGATCAATTGAATTTCACTTTGCATATATTTTGGTGAACCTATCTTGAATCAAACCCTTATAGGTTTTATTTCATGCCATCATTTTGATCATCATATTATATTTCCTATATTTTTAATATTTTATTAAACCAATCAGTATGGTTCTAACATTATATGTGTAGGTTTTGTGAACTAGAAATTTGACTTAAGAAAATATGGTTAGTATCATGTTAGTCCCAAAATGAAACCAAAATGAAATAAACACACTAGCATAACATCTATAGGCATATTTAATAGGGAGATATTAGTTAACAAAAAAATTAGAAATCATAATTAAAATTTAAAAGGAACCTTCTTTCACCTTCCTTAGATGCTCCAAAATGCTTGTTATAGTGGCTTGCTCAGTTTGCGCTCATGAAGTCTGCATCAATGGAATGTGCTACCTCCATTTCTCTTTGGAACTTTATATGGATTTGACTTGGCTTGGCTCAATATTTGGGAATAATAAAACTAAGATGAAATGATTTGGAATTCATTTGGGAATTATAAGTTTGGCATAAAAGAGCTTCAAATTAAATAGGTAAGGCCTCCTATTTATAGATTTTTAGAATGGTTTGAGGATCAACCATGATCATCCATCTCAAGATTAAGATGTCTGGCCATGAATAAATCCAAATATGATATTCATTATAAAAATATACCCATTAATATTTCATATAAAGGGGTATTAACTAGGCATGGAAGGGCTTTGGTGAGGCATGGTAGGGGTTAACATTGATATTTTATGCATTTATGGCCTAGGGATGTCTTTCCAAGAAATGATGTCCCCTAATGATGTAGATATTCAATATTCATTTTCAAAAATAAATTATTTAACAATTTCCATGGAATTCTTAATTAGGCTCATGATTTGGTTGAATTTTATCTTAAGCATGATTAAGCACTTTGATGCAAACCTTGGATCTTTATGCATAAATTACTCAAATTGATCAAAATGTCTTATTATTAGCTTGAATTTTGACTGGATTAGAATTAATATGTGATGTAAGATGCATTAAATCCATTATTACATTTAGGATGATGTCAATACCAAATAATAAATGCACATGTCTTTTGCAAGAGATTTGATAGAAAAGAGCAGTCCAGGGCATCCAAATGCAAAATTGGCACTTTGACTCAAAATGATCTAATCAAAGTTGGCTATCCCATAAAATGCATTTCCCTATTTAGGGATACCTAGGCCAAAATTGGCACTTTAATTAATCAATTTCAACTCATTTAATGTGTTTTAGTGTTTTAGGCCAAATTGTACATTTTGGTGGAAATTGTTCAAAATCTTGGTTGGAGATTATTGGTGCATAGTTTTAGGTGTCTATAGTTATATGAACTAGGAATTTGACTGGAGAGAGGATGGTTAATATTGTGTTAGTCCCAAAATGAAACCAAAATTAAACAAACACACTAATATAACATCTCTAGGCCTAGTTACTAAGGAGAGCTTAGTTAACAAAACAAAATAGAATGGATAACTAAAATGTAAAAGGAACCTTCTTCACCTTCCTTAGATGCTCCAAAACTATTGTTGTAGTGGCTTTCTTGGTTTGTGCTCATGAAGTCTACATCAATGGAATGTGGTTACCTCCATCTCTCTTTGGCACTTTGTATGGATTTGACTTGGCTCAATATTTGGGAATTATAACACTAAGATGGAATGATTTTGAATGCATTTGGGCATTATAATTTTGGCATAAAAGAGCTTAAAATTAAATAGGCAAGGCCTCTTATTTATAGATTTTTGGAATGGTTTGAGGATCAACCATGACCATCCATCTCAAGATTGAGATGTGTGGCCATGAATAAATCCAAATATGAAATTCATTATACAAATATCCCCATTAATATTTTGGATAAAGGGGCATTAACTAGGCATAAAAGGGCTTTGATGAGGCATGGGAGGGGTTAACCTTGATATTTTATGCATTTATGGCTTAGAGATGTCTTCCCAAAAAATGATGTCACCTGATGATGCATATATTCAATATTTATTTCCAAAAATAAATTATTCAACAAGTTTCACGGAACTATTAATTATGCTCTTGATTTGGTTGAATTATCTCTTAATCATGATTAAGCACTTTGATGCAAACCATGGCTTTTTGTGCACAAATTACTCAAACTGATCAAAATGCCTTGTTATTGGCCCAAAATTTTACTAGATTAAAATTAAGATGAAATGTCAAATGTATTGGATCCATTATCACATTTAGGATGATGTCAAAATAAAATAACAAAGGCACATGTCTTGTGTAAGAGATTTGATAGAAAAGAGCAATCTAGGGCACCTAGGTGTAAAATTGGCACTTTGACTTGAAATGATCTGATCAAAGTTAGCTAGCCCATAAAATGAATTAACCCAATTAGGGATACCCTAGCCAAAATTGGCACTTGAATATGTCAATTTTAGCTCATTTAATGTTTTTTAGTATTTTAGGCCAAATTGTGCATTTTGGTGGAAATTGGTCAAAAGCCTGGTTAGAGGTTATCAATGGCTAGTTTTAGGTGTCTACAATTTGCCCATATTTGGGAAGGTGTTGCAAGCTGTAGGCACAATAACATATTTCAAAGAATGAAAAGGTCCTGTATTCCTAAAAATTCAATAGTGATGAACTAACTTTATGATGCCCCCTCGAGGGAATGGTTGGCACAAGGAAAGGTCAACAAGCAGTCCCTCAAAAGAAAGAATGGAGACAAGGGGACCAAAGAAAAGGAAATGATGGGATGAAAACACAATGATATTAAAAAAGTATTCAAAATCATTGAGAATGTAATTGGGATGGTGTACAATGGTTTTCTCAAAGGTGGTTATAAACATTGTACACCAATAGTGGTAATGTGGCATGAAAAAACAATGATTTGCCTAAAGGCAGCAGTTATAATCATTGAGAAGATAGAGTTGCCCTAGTTAAGATAAACAAAAAAGATAACAACATGCCCTTATATGGGAAAAAAAATTAAAGGGGTGATAACAAAATGATTTTTCCAAAGGCATTTATAATCATTGAGAAATGTAGGTGGAATGGTATGTTATGATTTGCCCATAGGTAGTTATAATCATTATACCCTGATAGTGGCAAACATGATTAATTTGGTTGATGATGATGATAATATAATATAAAGGATAAATATGAAATGGGATAACCTAATAGTAGGGAGATGCTCATCCAAACTAAAAAAAGGTTGAAATTCTTTCATGGTTTGATTACATTGTGTAAAATATGATTAGGATTGAATTGAGATGTCAGTGCTAAAGATATGTCGATGCCACCATTGTTGAATAGAATCCCTGAAGCTGAGGTTTGTTATATCACATATTGGTAGGCATCATGGTATAATATCATGAGGACTTAGCCAAAATATGCACAAATGTTGACTCCCAAAATCCAATACTCAATAGAAAACAATACACCAATGATAGAAACCATGATGTCAATGTAGACATATGAATATGGATGGATTTAAGTGTAAGTGTGGGAAAATAATCACCCAATGAATGCATATAGATTTAATCAAGGTAAAAATACTTAAATCAAACAAACATGCATATAAACAAAATAAAAAAATAAACAAATAATTTAAATTCAAGCCATACGAGTATTGCCCCTAGAAAATAGGTGACAACTTAACTAACTAACAAAATGGAGGAATAAAAGAAAAGGAAGGGGATGGTCGAGCTATCTCCATATGCACTAGGAAAGTGGATGATACCTACATGTTCCATGGATAGAATATCCAATAAAAACTTTAGGCCAAATGTAGTTATCCCAGGAAATAGGAAGAAAATGATAACTGATGAAAATAACATAATGAATGTAATAGAAGAATAGGAATGGTCTTGAAAAATTGAAAGTGCATGGGATAAAAAGAAAAAAAAGATGGAGAAACTAAAAAATAAGTTATTTACTTGTGACTTATTAAGGGTTTTCAGAATCTTTACAGTAGAAAAGTGGTCAATGTTTTTGGTTTTTTTAATTAGTTTTACAAATGTTTTTGGAATTTTTAGAGCATCTCAACTCAATATAGAATGACAATTTACTAAAATGGTGAGAGTTTTACTTAGGTTACTCAAAAAATGGTGAGAGAGTGGTTTAAGTTGCTCACAAAATGATGAGAGTGTGGTTTAGGGTGACTGAGTTGACCTTGACAAGTATTGAATGCTACCTACATAGTCTCAATGTAGGATCTCAAGTCACTATAGTTGCACCCTACAACAGAGGAATCTGACTAATGTAGTAATCAATTCAAATAAAACAGGCACAGTTGGTATAAAGTCATAATATGACATAAGAAATGGCTAGTTGGTATGTCAAGGCTCAAAAAAGAAATGTTGTCCCTAATTTACCCATAGGCGGTTATAACTAGGACACATTAGCATAGATCAATGGTACTAATTTAACCATAGGTGGTTATAACTAGTATCAAGATAAGTGATAATAAAGGAACAAAAAATGAAGGATGAAACTGCCAAAACTTTTATCATACTTCTTCAAAATACTTTTTCTATCTGAAATTCTCAAAACAACTACTAAAATTGATTAGATTCATTGGTGTTGAAAATGTGCAACTAATGGTGAAACCAAGGTCAAACAGGCTAGGTAGATAGGATTCAAGACATGCTTGGTCGATAGAATAGAATGGTAAAATGGATAAGTAATAAGCTAAGAGGAATGATAAGAATGATATCCATACAAAGAAGAATAGTGATAAAATAACACAACTAAAGCGATCCTTATAGATAATACACCATAGTGCTTAAGCATAGTACCTCTTGAGGTGAATAATATTCATCAGCTTAGGAAGTTCATCTCCATCTAGTGTGGTGAGCATGTATGATCTTGATCCATAATATACAGTAATGATGAAATTCCCTATTAGTTTGGTTTGAATTTACCTTTATTATTCTTCTCGATCGTGGTATTGTTTTGGTTTTCTTTAAGAACAAGATCACCAAGTTCAAATGCCATATACTTGACTTGTTTATTGTAGTGGATTTTGAGTCAATTTTGATATTCCTAAATATTATTGAGTTTATCTATGCATTTTTCATCAAGTAGGTCTAGCTCTTGAAGGCAAACTACTGGATAGTTGCAATCATCTAGGGCATGCTTAAAAGATATGCACAGTGAAGGTAACTCAACCTCAATAAGAAGGATGGATTTAATACCATAAAAAAGTGAATATAGAGTGGCTGTTGTAGGTGTAAGGTAATTGCTATGGTATGCCCAAAGGATATGGAATATCTGAAGGTGCCAATCATGACTGGCATCATTGACAATCTTTTTAAGAATTTTGACAATGGTTTTATTTGATGCTTCATTGTGGCCATTAACTTGAGGGTAATATATTATAGAAAAATATTGTGTGATGTTATATTAAACATATAGCTTGTCGACATCTTTATTCTTTAATGATCCTCCATTATTAGATATAATTTCGAAAGGGTTACCATAGTGGCAAATGAGATAGTTGAAGATGAATTTGGAAATTTGCTTTCTAGTCATGTAAGTGAGGCGTATAGCTTCAACACACTAAGTGAAATATCCAGTGGTGGTAAGGATATTTTTATGGCCATTTTAAGATGTAGTATTTATTTTTCCAATGAGGTCAAAGGCCCATGTAGCAAATATCCATGGTGTCAACATTGGTTTCATAGTCTTCGCTGGGGAATGATTCAGATTGGCATGCCATTGACATTTATCACACTTCTTTACATATACATCTATATTTGTGTCCATTCTGGGCCAATAATAACAAATACATAAGATATTTTTGGATAAGACTACCCCACTTGAGTGGCCTCCACATACTCCTTCATGTACTTCTCATATTGCTTATGTAGATTATACCAAATTTAAATAATAAAGTAGAGTTCCATCCAAACTAAGATGGTAGAGGGTTAATCCAAGTAGGGTATAATGAGTGGAGTGATGGATAAAGGCTTTGGTTTATTTTTGGGATAGGTTAGGTGGTATAACTTGGTCATGAAAATAGTTATAAAGGTTAATATACCAAATAGAACTACAACCAACAATATCATAAATCATGGCAATAGTTGAAGGTTCATGAGCTGGTATGACCAAATTCTTGATGAGGAATTGATACTCTCTATATTTATCTATTTTGATGAATTAGAGATCTGATAATAGCCATGGAATTTACAGTTTTATTAATAGCCCATAGTATATACTCAAATTGAATATCTACAATTTTCTATTTTAGATTGTCAACCATAGCTTTGTAAGGAATGAACTTGGCATCTTTAGTTTGGAAATGGTTAGTGACCTAATTGATGATTAACTAAGAATCACCATAAACCTTGAGATGAGATATGTTCCACTATACTACCTATAAAAATCCTACAAGTGCTTCATACTCAGACATGTTGTTTGTACAAGAAAAAATTATTCTAAAAGAGTTATGAATTAGATCCCCTTATGGTGTAATAAATAAGAGGACTACCCCCAATCCATGTGTGGTAAATGATCCATAAAAATATATCTTCTATTTTTTCTCTTCAAGAGGTGTGTCAATGATGGACATTATGGATTCATCAAGAAATTGGAATTTGAATGGCTATATCTAAAAGGGGTGCTTTAACAAGCTGATCTATAAGGATCTATCCCTTGATTTCCTTCTAATTAACATAGTCTATGTCAAACTCACTAAGAAGCATGATCCACTTGGCCATTCTACCTTATAAGTTTTTTTAAGATAGTAGATTATTGAGCAAATATACTTTTGAAATGACCATGGCCTTATTGTTCAACATGTAGCGTCACAATTTTTGAACTACAAAATCATGGCTAGATAGGGTTTTTCAATAGGCATATAGTTGTGTTCATATGTGACTAATGTAGAGATTAAGTAGTATACTACATGTTCTTTTCCATTATCATCATGTTGAGCTATAAGTATCCCCAAAGCACTATCTGTAGTTGATAGGTACAACAAAAATGGTTTTCCTGGCATAAGGGGGTAACAAAATAGGTAAATTTTCTAGGTAATCTTTGAGCTACTAAAAAGTTATTTGGTAGTGATTATCCTATTGGAATGCAAATCCATTTTTTAGAAGATGTGTAAATATATGACACTTGTTTGCTAGCTAAGATATGAAGTATCGAATTGACTAGATCTTGCCCTGTAAACTATGGAGCTACTTCAAATTGGTTGGTGGTGGCATCTTTATTATATCTTAGACTTTGGTTGGATCAAATTCAATTCCTTTATGAGACATAATGAATTCAATTAATTTGCCAAATTTTACTCCAAATACACATTTATTTGGATTCAATCAAAATTTATACTCACATAGTCTTTCAAATATCTTACATAGCACTGTTAGATGGTCGACCCTAGTTTTTTATTTGCTAGTATGTCATCAACATAGTCTTCAACAATATCATGATTCATATCATGGAATATGATGGTTATGGATATTTGATAAGCAACTCTAGCATTATTAAGACCAAATAACATTACCTAATAATAGAATGTTCCCCATGGAGTGGTAATGCTATCTTGTGTTGATCTTTTGGTCTTATTCTGATCTGGTTGTATCCTGAAAAGCCATCTATGAGTGAAAGCATCTCATAACCCACTATGGATTCAAAGATCATGTCAATATTAGGCAATAGAAAGTCATCCTTAGGGTAATATTTTTTATGTCTCAAAAATTAGTATGGATTATGATTTATTTAAGATTTTTGATAATAGGTACAACATTAGATATCCCTTGTGAGTAATCAATGGATCGAATACATCCTAATTCTAATATTTTTTCCAAACATTTCTTTACTAATATACTAATGTGAAGATGCATCTTGCATAACTTTTGATTAACTACTTTGGCATCAAGATTTACCACAAGGTGATGTAAAACCAAGGTGGGGTCCAAACCTAGCACGTCAGAATAAGCCCATGCAAAGATATCTACAAATTCTCTCAATAGAGATGTAAAGACTTCATGTTCCTCCTCAATGAGGTACGTGCCATATTTTATCCATTTTGGGTTTGATGGAGTCCTAATGTTTACTTTTGTTGTATCTTCAACTAGAAGGTTTGAGCCATCTTCTAGGATAGTAGGCAAAGACTTGAAATGTTGGACTATATCAGGGTCCTCTATTCAGAGTTAGTCCTCAAGTTCTCCTAGGCATGATGAATCTGAGTTTCCTAATGGGAGGTCTAGCCATGTGACAAAAATAGTCATAAATTCTTGAATAATTTAATCAAATAATTATTACTCAAAACTAAAATCAGATCCATAGGAAAGTTCATCATTGGCGGTATCTTAGTTTAAACTCAAAGAAGAATGAACACCCCCATCTAATGGTGCTTAAAATAAAATAGGTTTTCACCACTAGACTGACCTTTATATTTACTTTTTCCCTAATCAGAAATCACCTTAAAGAGGTTTTCACTTTAGGACCTTAATGTTTTATCTATTTGTTTTTGGCTAAGGATGTTCATCTACTCTCCAATATAGGCTTCAAGATCTAATGTGATTGAGAATCCTGATTTATGATCTCCCAATGGAATGTTGTCTCTAAGGCCTAGAAAATCTCAGAGTGCCTCATCATTTTGAAACTCATCAATCAATAAATTGGATTCTTGTTGGTCCCAATATATTAGTTGGGGATAGTATAATGGCAATGGGTTATTATGAATGATTAGGCTAAGGGTACATATGGCATTATTATCAAACATGTTAGTCTTGACTAGGTCATCAAATATAAGGCTATGATTAGACTCTACTTCACTATCAACATCATCATCAATAGTCATCAGTGATGGATCTCGAATAAGATATGTGGGGTCACCCCCAAGTGGTTTAAATCCAATTTCATAGGGTCTTTTATACTTGGTCATGGAAATTGGCTCTCAAGTGTTCCTATTGATTAGGTCTGAGGCCTCCTCCTTTATAGTCTTGATTCTTCATGATCCTATTGGGAATAAGATATTTTGCATTTTTATAACATTCAGCTTGGTTATCATTATACAACCATGATTCATCCCCTTCAAGAGGGTTTGGTTTGAGGCCAAATGTTGATATGAACATGACCGATTATTAGGATCCAGTCCTAAGAGCACACTTGATTACCTTTGTATAAGCAACTAAACATGAAATTAAACTAGAAGTAATAAGTAACTAGAATTCAAAAACAACAAAGAATAGATGATACGAGAAATAATACACTCTGTACTAACACTCTTCCAGAAGGAAATACAATGAAGAAATCTCACTCTTCTCACACCTCTTGGGTGTACAGTAATTCTCCCTCAAGAGTTCTCTCTCTCAACCAATTACAACCAACTCAAACACAGAGTTGTTCCCTCCAAGTGACAATCAACCCAATGGTTGTTGTTGCCTACTCTAATTGTACTCCATAGACCTTCTTGATCTTGCACCCTACAGATCTAATTGGTCTTGCTTGCCTTACAACAGATCTCCTTGATCTTTCTTACTTGTAGATCTAACTGATCTTTCTTACCATGTAGATCTTCCTAATCTTGCACACCCTACAGATCAACTGATCTTACACTTGAGGATCTAATCCTTCTTAGTCCTTATTACAATGCAGCCCCATGGGTCTCTTAAATAGATCCCAAACAAAAAATAATTAGAAATGCAGACTCAAGACTAAAATTAGTATTTACATGCAAACTAACTGTCTATCTAAAATTAGACCAGTTCTGGAACACACAGGTGACCAACGTCAGTTCCTGTCTGACCAATGCCAACCAACCATAACCGATGTCAGTTATTGTGTACACTGAATATGACCGATGTCAGTTACTTTGAAACTTATCAACCTCCACCATTTGCATCAGTGAAGCTTTTAGCTCCACAACTTAACACTGATCCTTGATTATAAAGTTTATCTTTACTTTTTCATTGACAATGCATGTGTGGGGTAGCTTTAGGTCTTTCAAAGGTCTTTGTATTCTAAGGAAGATTAGAAATATGAAAGGTATCATGTGTTAAATATTCTCCTGGGCCATTAGCCAAAATGGTGTAATAATTGGAAGATTAAATAGGTGGCATGTGAGAAAGGGAATCCAGGGTATTAGGATCTATGCAATTATCCTTTGGAAAATCAATAAGTATGGCCTTTCCTTTACCCTACTTGGAACTTGAATTCATGTTGTATTTGTAATTGTATCTTTGAAACATAGCCTTGAGATGTTTGTAGTGTTCATATGGGTGCAAATCTCTTGAAATATTCACTTCCATCCATGAGTGGGAGAACTTGATACATTGGTACAGTGTTGATAGGACTACACAAATCTCATGTAACCAAGGCCTACCTAGAAGCATATTAAATGACAACTTAATATCAAACACATGGCAAAGTGTGTCGTGGGTCAAAGGCCTAATAATAACTAGAAGGTTAATGGTGCCTTGTGATTCTCTCTTCTTATTATTATAGGCTTTGATAGTTATCACTTCTAGTTGTAGATTTATCATTATGTACCCAAGAATATTGATGAGATTTAGTGACGCTATGTTGAATCTTGATCCATTGTCTATAAAGATACATTTCACTTTATGCCACTTTATATAAACTTTAATGTATAATGGGTTATTATACAGTGGGCTAAGGGATGACATATCATTTTGGTTGAATGTGACTTGTTGGGCTAGAGTTAGGTGTCCAACCAAAGCTTGAAATTTATTAGGGGATGTCACTAGAAATATTGGATTGGGTCAAAAATTCATTCAAAATGTTTTTATGTATTTGTAACAAAATCTAAAATATAGATATGTGCTGGTGTTTTTTGCAATTATTCCACAATATCAAACTTATTTTTGGGGTCAGTGGTAAATGGCTTATTCTGAGGTTGAATGACTGGTTGGGTAATGAGCAAAGTGATAGATGGCTATGGGCCTAGGATGGTAATATTTGACCTTTGAGTTATGATTGCATAATTGAGATTGTATATAGGACCATGATTGCTAAAAAATGATGGTGATGGTGTGGAAGCAGATAGGAAAGTCTCAGTTGCTAGTGTACTTTCATGTGGTCATGGGGCAAGGATAAGTCGTTGATATAAGGTCTAAAAGTGGAAATCCCAATTTTCTAGTTTGCCTACATGTAGACCCAGGTCAAAAATAAATTATCCTTGTAATTTGGTTCAGTCGTATTATTTAGCAATGATCTAGATTAATTAAAATTTGGCCTAGGATTACTAGAGATGGTATTAATGCTACCCCCTTCAATATGACCTAAAACTCTATTGTAGTCATGTGCAACTGCATGGTAGGTTTATTGGTTGTTACCATTTTGACCTTGGTTTTATCCATTGTTTTGATTTGGTTGGTTCTGCTATGGATTCTATTGGTTCTATTGATTTTGCTAATTTAGCCTTTGATTTTGGTACTATTGATTTTGTTGTTGTACTAACCATGGTTGTTATTATTGTTGTTACTATTAGTGTTGTTGGTTTTGCTATGGAAAAGGGTTTTGATAGATACCAAGTTTGATTGGATTTAGAACCATCTAATGCGATATCCCCATTTTCTAACATATTTTTAATTAAATTCTTGATTTGCACACATCTTCATAAATTATGCCTATTGACTTGATGATACTCATAGAATTCATTGTCATGGTACCAAGAAGGATAAGGTATGCCTTGAGGGTAATGCTTTGGTATAAACCAAATAATAAAATTAGTGGTGGCAAGTTTGTGAAATACCAACACAATAGGTTCTCCAAGGTCACTAAAAACATGATGCATAAGCATAGTTCTCCTTGGAAGAGGGTTTTACAATGGCAAAGGTTATGACATTATTGTACGGGTCTGGGTTGTTGTGTTTGTAACATTGGTTGGAGAGGTTTTCAAGTAGGAGTAAGCTAAAATGGTGGTGTAAGTTGAGTAGATAATGTTTGCACTATTTGGACATGACCTAACTCAGTTACTCTATTTCCCACAACATTCCTATTGTATTTGAATTGCTTTGGTCTATCTTGGTTATTGGCTTGTGTTGATTGTGATGCTTTCACTTGGATTGAATGTTGGTTTTGGCTACTTCCCTGATTGGTACCTTGGTTCTGATTAGTTGAATTAAGCTTGATGACTCCTTTATTAATGAGCATTCACTCAATCAATAAACCTTTGTCAATGATTTATTTAAAGGTATGTGCACACTATAGTTCTAGATGATAAGTTATCTCACTATGGAAATTTTTAGTGAATACAATGGCTAATTTTTTATCTGGTAATTTGTGAGTGAATTGGCTTGTAAGGGCTCTCCATTGCTATAGATAAATCACAAAACTCTCACCATATTTTTTGATTTGCTTAATTTAAGTCAACCAATGAAATCTCATGTTCAAGATTGTAGGAAAATTAATGCACAAACGTTTTTGAAAGGTCATCAAAATTTGTTACTAGATTTTTAGGCAACTTCAAGAACCACTCCAAGGCATGTTTAGCTAAGCTCCTTGGAAATAAAAAAATGTAAATATCACTATCTACCACTGGCTAGTAGGTGACAAAGAATTCAATTAAATGGTCTTTAGGGTCACCTTTCCCTTTGTATTTATCAAATTTCAGTGGTTCATATCCTAGAGGAAATGGTATCTATAAGTACTCCATGTTAAATGGATAAGAACACATGCCATCCAAATTAAAGTTTTTAGTTTGTTTCCCAGCTTGGATGGAGCAATTACATCCTTCATTTTTTGTAACTCTTGGGCTAGGAAACTGGAGGGAATAGTAGTTTGAGGGAGAACATTGGCCTAGGTAGAGGGTTGAGTAGTCATGAGTGGAACACTTTGATTGAGGTATAATGTAGTTATTTGTTGGGGTATGTTGGTTTGGTTAGGAAATTAACCTTGAATATGCATAAGTGGATGAGGGTTTATTTATTGTAACTACATGTGTTGTAGTGTAATATTCTATTTAAGGTTGGTTATGAAGGTTTGTTGAGGATTTTATGGTTAGGGTGGAGGGATATAACTATATTATGCTTATTGTGGTTGAAAAGGGACATGATGTTGACTAATCAAACCTTGTTGTTGAGTAGGAACTTGTGAACCAAGACCCTTCTTCTGCATGAGTGGCACATTTTGAATAAAAGGTAATTATTGCCTAGTAGGTCCTTGAGAAACATTGAAACCTCCTTGTTACACAAATCCCTATTGAGAAATGAATTCATGTTGAAGATTTGCAATCTATCATTGACCAATATTTATACATTGTTGGTTAGACATAATTTGGTTTTGAATTGACACACTATCCTATGACTAAAGACGTATGTTTGCTACTACCAGATGAGATGGAACATTAGTTTCCCCTATTGAGGTGGCAACATGTTCAACATCTATTGCAATTATATATTCATTTGTTCCTATTGTTTTAGAATGCTACTCATCACCTATTGAGGAGGAATAGGATTTCTCACATTTTATTATTGAGGAATGAAATTAGTTGCTAGTTGACTACTTGATCATATTGGTCATGTGCTTTATGAAGTAGTTGGTTGAGGATTGGAAGTAACTAGTTGAGATTGGGACATAAAAACTCCTACTCCTTGATTTTGAGAACCACTTGTAGTGTTAACTATAGGCACATTTTGTTGGCTAGCCACTAGCATATGAACACTAATTTGGTTTGGATTTGACATTACTTGCATATTGTCCACTATGGTATGTCGAAGTAGAAGATACTTATTTAATTATTGGGGTGTGAAATAAGTTTTTAGCTAAAGTGTTCTATATGAATAAGTCTACACCCTAATTATCTTGACCCATCAATTCTATTAATACTCTTGTTGAGGGAATGAAATCTATAAGAGGTCTGCTTGACATGGTCATTTGGTTAAAATTATGTGCTAGGTTCAAATAGGTTTGGTATGCCATATACATTTTTACAAAGTGATCCTCCATGGGGTCTTTGCCTTTGATAAGTATGCTAAGGTCCTAATTTGTTGTTTGGACTAGAGCAAAAGGATTACTAAAAGAATCTTATTGATTGTAAATTATGTTATGAGGCATTCTTATTAGACTTGGTAAATTCTCATGGGGGAAATCTTCCAAGTACTTGGCCCCTACCTCTATGGCTCTAACCAAAATCTCATCCTTATTCTTCAATAAGTGGCACTCAAATAAAAATGGATCATACGTGAAAGGTAGAATAATAGAGTATGGTTTTTAGGGAAAAGGCTCCTTAATTGTAGGTACGATAGCTAAGTATTTCATGGTTTGTTATTGATCTTGTTCTAAATATGGTGGCATATTAATCAAATAATTAGCTAATGGATCCTAGTTTTGTGCTCCTATTTGAGTATTATAAGAGGGATAATGACTTATGTCATAAGAAATATTATATATGTAGGGTTATTGCACCATTTATTCTTGCATAAAGACATTACTAATCCCCATATTGTACATGACTCCACTACGAGTGTAGGAATACATGTTGGGATCCATAGTGAATGTTTTATGATAGAACGGTAAGAGAGTTCTACAAATTCTAAAAAGATAATGTTTAAACTTGGTTTAGATTCATCAAAAGGATGAAAATTTTTATGCAATGATTTGTGATAAAATAATCTAACATTAAGTATCTAACATTACACATCTTAAACAAAAAATATTAAGTAAATGGATTGAAAATCAAAATGCCAAACTCTAAGGTCAAAGTGTCAAATCAATCTAATCTAGGAAATAAATAGTTGCTAGGTATTTTGGACAAATGTGACATTAAAAGTTAGGCTCAAACAAGGCATGTGTTATGAATCTTGTCCAAATAGCATCAAAAACTAGACTTTGAAAAGGATGAGATTTTAATCTAATGGATTTGAAACACTTCTAACAAAAACTAGGCATTTGATTCTTGGACATGAACTCGATAAAATAAGTATAAGGTATGAAACAAAAAGAACATTAGGGATAGTTGGTTTTCTCATAAATAATGGTATAAAACTTGGTTCTTTTGATAAATAGGCTAGACAAATGTGAATGGCATAACTGTGCTAGATAAATAGGCTAGAAAAATGCTATCTCTACTCAACCAGCAACTACACATATAGACAACATTCACAAAGCTATACTTAGATTGGATTGAAAAATATGTACAAACTTGAACTATATGCAAGAGGGTTTATGAAATAATGTTTGAAATGTTTTGGGCAGTGTAAAAACACTAGACTATTCAAAATATGTGACAAAATGTTTGTTTCAAAAACTCTCTAAGGCAAAGATGGTTTCTCACAGATTTGGTAGCGTAACACTACCTTTCTTAACTCAAATAACATACATACCTTCAAAGTTTTGACAATATCATCTCTAAGGAAAAAAATCATGTATTAAAATGATCTTAATGGAAATATGATGGTAACACAAATATGTTTAGTGTATACTCAAAGTGCAAGTGTTTAATGACTTAATTCTATCAAGTGGTGATAATGATTATGAGTCTTAAATGACCTTCAACCCAAATTAGAAATTGAATCTAAGTTCCCTCAAGTTTAGTGAAAATGGTGAACCCACTGAACACATCAACCCTATGAACTTATGAAAGTGGAATTTCAAATTTAAGTTATAAATCAAGGATTTAAACAATGTTTGGCAGAAGTCTAGACTCAATTAAGCAACATAATTGTGCCAAAGTGGATGATATGACTCCAAGTTTTGATGAAATTTAAATAAGGAAAATTGATGATTCACATGGGTAACGTAATTCCTCTTTGTTAAAATGAAAATAAGGGCCATGTTTTTGGTTTGTATTGTTTTTTCACACCAAGTTTTGACTACAAACAAGACTTTAATATAGGATAAAACCAACTACAATCGCTCTTAGGCCCTAAAATGACAAGGTTGCTTGGTATTGTTGGAATCCATAAATATACATCATTTGAGAGGATTTTAGTTTTTATCCAAAAGTAAATGCACATTATATAGTAGGATTTTTACACACCCCCCCCCCTTCTCTCAAATGATAGTACTACAACATGGACCTTAAGTCACACCTTGCACCAAAAACACTTCCATGATAAATTGGGATTTGCTAAAAATTACAAGTTTTCAAACATTTCTAGGGGAATCAGTTACAAAATGACTTTCAAATTATAATGTAAAAAAAATCACATAATTAGGTGTCTACAACACTTGGCTTGTTTCAAAAAGGTATAGTCCTTTTTGTAACCGCTACATCCGTTGCTTACTCAGTGTAGTGTGATGTCTAAAGTACAAATACATCCCATGTGTAACTCCATAAATAGAAGGTGGTTTAACCACTCAAACCTCTGATCCTGGTGGGAGTGATTTAAAATTAGTACTGGTAGATGAAACCCTGGGTCAAATCTTCTCTAAAGAACTTGTGGGAGGTAATGAAGTCCCCCTCTCAAACCAAAATGCAATGAAATAAAAGACATAATAGAAAGACTTTAAGGTCATTTTCAAGATCACCCAAACTATTGCGAGTTTTTGGGGAGTGATTTATATGACATTCTTTCTATGCCTTGGACTAGGTATGTGTGTAACAAAGATGGCATTTTTTATTCCAAGGGTTCCCTAAAGGGGATAAATGGAAGAGCATACATGCACAAAACTTCTCTTTTACAAACAAAAAATAAATTAAAAATATATTGAAGATAAAAATTTCACAAATGAGTTCATTTTTAAGAGCTTAAATTAAATTTTTGGTGATGTTCTTCTTGACCCCTTGGTATTAAGTTGTAACTTTGAGAGCATAATAAAAACATCCAACTCAAACATGCAAAAATTTTCTCTTTAAACCCAAAGTAAGATGACTAATTAATTTTAAATCACCCAAAAGAAAGTTTAAAATGACTTATTTAAGCTAAAAAAATATCTTTTCTTCTTGGATCCTATAACAAAAAGGTTAGTAAATCCTTTAGCTTTAAAGCACTTTGAAGATGAGGCAAGTGTTTTTTTTTTAATTTTAGCTCTTTATTTCAATCATGTGACTGAACAATGCAATATAGTGAGTTGTAGGGTGATCTCATAACTTCTTTAGTTTTAGTATTGTTACTTAAACATTAATTGGTTAGTCATAATACCATGACTCTGATCAACAATCCCATGAGTTGCAGAGTAATCTTTTAACTTCATGAGTAGTGGTATTATCGCTTAACTGCTAGTGATTAGACAACACCATGACTCAGTTAGTCAACCCCACGAGTTTTAAGATAATCTTTCAACTAAGTGAGTATTAGTCTTGTCAAACCTACATATAAAGGCAAATTTAGTTTGAAAAATTAGTTAAACATAATCCTGTGACTATGTCTAGGCAAACCCATGACTTCTAGAAAAATGTGTTTTACTTTATTTTTTTCACTTTTTTGGGCCTCCCACTCTAATATTGTGTATAAAAAAGGTTATTAGTTTTCTTTTATGAGTCTTATGACCAAATTTATGAGGCTAAGTTTCATTGGGCATGTCATTATGTGAACTAAGAATTTGATTCAAGTAAGGATGGTTAGTATCGTGTTCGTCCCAAAATGAAATAAACACACTATCATAACATCTCTAGGCCTAGTTACTAGGAAGAGATTAGTTAACAAAATAAAATATAAATCATAACTAAAATGTAAAAGGAACCTTATTTCACCTTACTTGGATGCTCCAAAATGCTTGTTGTAGTGGCTTGCTCAGTTTGTGGTCATGAAGTCTGCATCAATGGAGTGTGGCTAGCTCCATCTCTCCTTGGTGCTTTGTATGACTTTGACTTGGATTGGATTGGCTCAAAATTTAGGAATTATAACACTAAAATTAAATGATTTTGAATGCATTTGGGCATTATAAGTTTGGCATAAAAGAGCTTAAAATTTAATAGGTAAGGCCTCCTATTTATAGATTTTTGGAATGGTTTGAGGATTAACCATGACCATCCATCTCAAGATTGAGATGTGTGGCCAAGAGTCATTCCAAATATGAAATTCATTATATAAATATCCCCATTAATATTTGGGATAGAGGGGCATTAACTAGGCATGGAAGGGCTTTGATGAGGCATGGGAGGGGTTAACCTTGATATTTTATGCATTTATGGCCTAGTGATGTCTTCCCAAGAAATGATGTCACCTGATGATGTAGATATTCAATATTGATTTCCAAAAAGAATTCATTAATTTTTTTTGATGTAATTCTTAATTAATCTCATGATTTGGTTACATTATCTCTTAAGCATGATTAACCACTTTGTTTCAAACCTTGGCTCTTTGTGCACAAATTAATCAGAATGCCTTATTATTGGACCAAAATTTGACTAGATTAGAAGTAAGATGTGATGTTAGATGCATTAGATCTATTATCCCATTTATGATGATGTCAACACCAAATCAAAAAGGCACATGTCTCATGTAAGAGATTTGATAGAAAAGATCAATCTAGGGCATCTAGGTGCAAAATTTGCACTTTGACTTGAAATGATATGATCAAAGTTAGCTATCCCATAAAATGTATTACCTCATTTAGGGATACCTTAGCTAAAATATACACTTGATTATATCAATTTCAACTCATTTAATGTGTTTTAGTGTTTTAGGCCAAATTATGCATTTTCGTAAAAATTGGACAAAAGCCTGGTTGGAGGTTATCGGTGGCCAGTTTTATGTGTCTATAGGTTTAACACACAATCACTCAATAATAATATGTTTATGTCTATGTAGGTCTTTTCCAAATATAGGTTACTAGATCAAACAGTTCAACATAGTATTCTTATTTAGTTTTATACTTGCATACATAGTAAAACTAGTTGACTCTTTTTACAATTATCTTCTATCAATAAATAGGTTTGTAAAACTAGTTGATCCAGTTGAATCTATTCACCATTATTCTTCAGCATACAAGGTTTTAAAAACTTGATTGAACCAATCAACTCAGTTATCATAATTTTGAAATAGCATTTGAACACCACAATATAAAATTTTCAATCTAAAACATCTTCAAGCCCATCAATGTTCTTTCCTTTCTCTCTATCATTTTAGTTCTTATTTCAATACCATTTTTCACAAGTTTATAGTATGTAAAACTACATCCCTACAACAAACTAGGTCAACCTATTTGACACAATTATGTAGTTTGTCTTCTACCTAGAAGACATAGTTGACATTTTCAACTATGTTCTTATATATCTTGCTTCTACATAACAACAACAACCCAGTCGAATTTGTTCTATACTGTTTCATACAATGTTTCGTAAATTGATTTTGTATTATTTTCAATCAAGGAATTAACATATATTTGATAGTAATTAATTCACCTTTTATTTTCAATTATTTTTTTACTTAGAGTAACTCACATAGCTTAAATAGGTGGATTTTTAACTTACCATTTTAGTCACACTATTTTTCTCTTTTGCACACAATACCAAATCATTTTACATTAAAAAAGCATTAAAATTTTATCTTCCCAAGGCCAACCTATTTATATTTCATCACCAAGGGGAAGTTGACTTAGTTTTCTGGCCAAGTATAAATATGTGGTTGATGGTATATATTAACAAATCATTCAACACCCTTAACACTATGACATTGTGAAGTGAGGGGGTAGGCACCAATACCAAGCTAGTACCATCACTAATATACATCCCAAACATTCTAAAACCAGCCTTATATTACTTTATAGTTCCTTATTTTAGATAACTTCCCTATCACATTAAAATTAAGATGTATTATAACTTAATAACACTTAGTATGACCAACTAGATAGCATTTAATTTTTAGTTGATACTTTTTCTTTGATCATTGTATATTGTATTACAAAACATGCATTGGATAGTGTTGGTGTAAGGTTTTTGATGTGTGTTTCAATTGGGTCACTCACATTGATCTAATTACTTATGTGATTAATTTTAGTTTGCTTCAAATTTATCTTGAAAAATTTTCCTTTGTTTTAGAACACTATCATTCTGGTCGATATAGTCTCTTAAAGACTTCTTAGCCTTCCTACCTACAATACATATTTGACCTACATGACTGTGTATCCTTATCTCCCTATTCCTTTCCCTGTTTAACAATACATAGTCAATTTCCATGACTATCTATCCTTGTCTTCATGTTTTATTCCTTGGTTTATAGAATATAATTAACTAGTTTGACTCTGTATCTTATTTTTTAATTTTATCTTTGCATCACTCCTTTTATCCTCCTTTCCTCATCATGAAATTCTTGTTTAAAGATAACATAGAGTTGAGATCAACAAAAATAATGAGATTTACCAATCCCAATAGGTTTCCATGAAAACATCTTATGGCTTCCACTTTAGAAATCAATGTGCATGTGGCCACTCACACTACCAATTAAGGGACATATCATCATTCATCATCAGTTTTTAATCCTATTTTTTCCTTAGGAGATCAGTTAGAATTAGAGTACACATCTAAAATGCTCTTCTTCATTAACAATTTTCCTTAACATAGGGGAAAAAACACTTCAACTATTTACAGTATCATGATAAGTGGTCAAGTAGAAGAACCCCATTCACCCTCCCCTACATTTTCTCATGGATTTGTGGGGGACACCTTCTTTGATTCTCAATCCCTCCCTTCTATTTTGACTCCTTCTCATACTATGACCTATTTTTATTTGATCTCTTCAACCTCTATGATAAGTATCTCTACAAATATGGTAGGTTCAATATCTAGTGGGCCTTCTTCGAGGCCTGTCCTCTTTAATAATTCCACTTGTACATCATTTTATACCAATGTTAATCATACAACTAGTGTTTATTTTTATTATAATGTAAATCCTTCTATTGGTGTATCTTTCACTATACATGATAATCATGATACTAGTGCCTCATTTTCTACCAATGCCTCTCAAGCAACTATTTTTGCACATGCCACTACTCATAGTGCAACCCAAACCACTAATACCAATGTTAAAATTTCACATGCTACAAAAAATAGTCAAAATACCACTCAAAACCATCAAATTATCAATCAAATGAATGATTTTCAAACTAATAGTACCAATCAAATGATGCAAATGTATACTCACTTCATTCACATTTAAAATCAACCTCAACAGGTTTCATGGGGAACACAAAATAAAAATGCCCCCACCCCCTTAGGGATTTCCATGGTAACCTCATTCCTCAACCACTTATTGTTAAAAAAATGATTAAACATCTATGAAATGAACCTCTTATACCTCATATTTCTAATATCGACATATGAGGTATCACATCTACCATTAGTTATAACAGGTCAACCAATCTTACCTTACATTTAAAAATGTTTGGTAATCTCTACAAATATTTGGTAAAATTAAACACTTTTTATGATACTAAGCTATTACCAAAAACACTCTCTAGAGATGCATTAGATTTGCAAAATCAACTCAAACCCCATTTTATCACTAGTTTGGAAGATCTAGTTAACTCCCTAGTATAAGAGTTTTAAACTAGTGACCTCCCTGAGAATACCTTGGCTCACTTTATCAATTATAAGAAACTTGAAACCAAAAGAACACAAAATTTCATCAAAAGGTAGAAGAACTTGTCTAATAAGTGTGAACATAACATGGCAGATGATAATCTCTTTCATTTATTCACTAATGTTATTTATCCCAAGTTGTAATATTGGGTTCAGACTCTCTCTCTAAGAACCTTGAAATAATCCTTCAACCAAGCTAAATGCCAAGATTTTATCATGTACTAGTTCAAACCATCCCATCCTCTTGTAAGCACTCATGGTCTCCTCAAAAATAAAATTCATCATGGTACTAATGATGGTGTCACTGATTCCTATGATACCATTTACAATATTCAATCCATTGCTCCTAAAAATGTTGTGGAGAATTCTCCCCCTCTAAGAAACACCCTTAATCCTCCATTTTACCAAATAAAAAACATTAATGTTCGTAAACCATTATCCTTAGCCAAGATTAAAAAGTGTTTACCAAGGCCTCTACCACAAAATCTTGAACCCACTCACCCTATGAAATCATGGTATGATCTAAACAAAATTTGTTGGTTTCATGCAAGTTGGGGACAATCTCATGAGATCTGTAGGCAATTATGTAATTTCGATATGGATTTTCTTCTTCACCCAAACTTTGATATGATTCAATCATTCATAAGGGATAACAAGCCTATGATATAGCCTTTAAAGCTTACAAAACACAAAACAAAAACCAATCTTTAAACCAAGTTAATGTTCATATTGTCATATATAAAGATCCTCTTCCTAATCATATATAAAATAATGGCAAGCCTACTCCTTCCACCAATAATGTTGAAAGTATTATAGACCAAACACTCAAATAAAGTATTATCCTAATGGTAAATCATGGATGAAATCAACCTCAAGATAAAAACTTTGACTTTGTCCTCTCATCTCATTGCCCAACTTCTATTGTCCTCAAAACCATGTTCCTATCAGCCAGCTATCAATGTTATACCTATGGTCTTAACCAAGACTTGGAATTCTATTCATCATGCCAATTCTGATGAAAATATCATACCTACCTACACCATTTACCTTCATACACTTTATTATGATGATGGTTATACTTTAAATGACCCATTTCTAGGATTACTTGTCTAGGATAGTGATGCTAAGATTCTTTGGTATCATTCTTCTTTATTTCAATATTTTCATTCATCTTATCATACTATTTACTGTATAATTCTTAATTCTAATATTATTCCTATTTTTCATAGGGTAGAGATGGATGTATCACATGGTACACCTCTAGTTTTGGTAGAACCTCTTAGGATCATGCTCATGAATCATGTTATGACCAGCCCTTATCATTTTTATAGATACCAGGATCCTTATAGCCTGATTCTCTCAAAGATGCTTACTACCATCATTATTCCCTCTAAACATCCTATTTCTCCCTCAGTTAAGCCTAGTAAAGTTTCTAATCCTACTCTAACTTTAGTTGAGCCTCATCCTATATATGATTCTACTTATCTTATAGATGATCGTAAGCTAATATCTCCATCAACCATGCCTCCACTTGGTGATAGCCTTCTTAATTTATCGTAGCTTGATCCTCTACCTACCTAATGGGTTGATCAACCTTACTAATATATTCATAGAGTTTTTAGTAATTAGACTAGATATTATTAGTTATATCAAACTTCACCATATTCTTCTTCTACTTCTTCCATTAGTAGACCCCCAAAGTCTAATAAGTGTATTTATTACTTATATGGCACAAATAATCATTATTGCACCCATTATTAAAAGCTTTAAAAATATATTGTCACATTACATCCTACCCTTCCTCATCCCAAAGACAAGGATATAGATCCTCCCAAGTTGTTAACTAACTATATTCCAAAATATGAAGAGGTATATTATCTTTGGCACCAATGTAGTACCCATCACACTGATCATTATCACGTCCTCTAATAACATCTTCATGATCACCTTATGACCATTCCTATGCCTACTATTCCTCCTTAGGTCATTCACATAATAAGTCTCCTCTTTTTTCACTTGTGACTCCCATTCCACTTGTGGATCCTTCCTCACTTGTGGCTCTTGTGCCACATATATCTTCTCCCCTACCTGTGGTCCCTTTTCCACTGATGGTGCCACCTCCTTATCATGTAGATTCCATTCTTATTCCAACATATATTACCTTGTTTTAATATTCTAAGCATGATATCCCTCATGATATTTATCCTTAAAAAATATATATATTTTTTGTTGAGGAGATTCAATGAGAGGTCTTTTCATAGCTTTCCCTCAGGATAAATGAGACTCTTGTTGTGGTTAGGATCTAGTTTCACAAAGATATATAAAATATTATGGATAATATTTGTGGATATATTTACTAGTATTTGTGAACACAACATGGTGTTATTTCACTCTTCATTATGATTTTGGATTGGTCTTGTGATCAAATTTTATATCTATCTTATATCATTTAACCATGTGTCAAATTTTACTTCACTTATCTATCTTACATGGATCTTTATATTTTGCATTATGTGTTTTATATGGTTTCATTTCTTTTATCTTCTCTTATGGCTTATTTTCATTATTTCCATGATTGATTACTTATATTTATGAGTTAGATTCTTTTCATGGATGTATTTATATTTTATCATTTTTTTTCTACCTTATCTCATACAACATAGATAATTATTATTGTGACTTGGTTATACAAACCTTACTCCCCTTAGTAATCCTCCTTTACCATGTGATCAGTTAGACAAAAAATCATCTCATTGTTATTATATATTACCAATCCACTTTGGATCTCACTTTATTCCCTTATTTCCTTTCACAAACTAAGCATACACATGGTTGAAACTTAAGATAAAATATTGGTTCATAGGTTAGCCTAACTATTTAGTTAGTCATATTTGTGGATACTTATCCCCATTTAACCAAAGTCTAAAGCTCTTTCATGTGTATCACTTTTATCCCTCATGTTGGTTATTCTAAATTCATATGGAGGAGGAATAATAAAAGCCTTTAAATTTAAAATCCAAATCTTTTACACAAAATGCAATGATATAAAAGGAAAAATTCAAACCTCAAAAGTCAAATCACACTAAAAGACATGACTCATAACACATCTCCTTTTTTAAATTAAAGTTAAAATTCCACAGTTGGCCTCATGATAGAGCTAAGGTCCATTGGGGTGTGGTAGGCTAGTATATTAGAAAAGGACAATAGAAAAATATTTTAGTGATACCTACTTTCTCACATAAGTACCCAATATTCATAGTTAACCAATAACTCTATAAGAGGTCCTAAGGAATGGGGAACATGTTGTGAGGACGCAGTTCCACTCTACTTTTTTTGTTCATCTAGATAACATGAGTCAATTTTAGTATCTCACCTATTTGCATATATAAATGTGTGCTCATTGTGAGTATGTATCCTTTGTATTTTGAAGGTCACTAGCTAGTTAGTGTCTTTCCTATGTACTTAATGTGCCTCATATTTCCTAAGGTATTCTCATAGACACTTGTGTTATGATTTTTACATTCCCTCTTTCATTTACAACATTCCTAATATTTACCCTAGAGAAATATTTTTTTGTTAATTGATCACTCCACCTAGGAGTTCCCTTTGTGAGTTACAATATAAGACCATGGATAGGACCAGGCCTTCCTCACAAATTATCACATTAAAAGCCACCTTTTAAAATCATTCCCATAGTTGTTTCTACCTCATTGGTGTTCTATTTATGAGTTTCAATGTAAGACCATGGATATGAATAGGAGGTCTTCATAAAATATTCTAATACCCAAGTCACAATGAAATTAGGCGTAAAATTTGAGATAAATAATGATTTATTATGATTTACACATCATTGACATACTTCCCATCTTGATTTATTATGTTTTAAGCTTACTTATTTAATATTTCACTTTTATCTTCTTATTTTTCAATTGCATATATGCTTACAACCATTTTATTAAAATTTTCATACTTCCCATCTTGAATTAGTGTGATCAATTTAATTTAATTTTACAATTTTTTCTTCTTTTTTATACTTCCCAACATGATTTAGTATGATTTATTGACTTTTTTTTAATATACCATTGGTTTTCATGTTCCTTCCATTTTTTACATTATTTTCATACTTCCCAACATGATATAGTGTGATTTTATCTTGTTTTAACTTGGTGCAGATCTTTTACACGGTTTAAAAACATTTGTTCCTCTTTTTACCATCTTTAGTTTATTATATTTAGCCATCTTTTATTATTACACATTTCCCATCATGATATAGTGTGTAGTACATTTGTTTTTGATTACTTATACTTTTATAGGTCATTTATGCCTTTTTATTTTTCACCATGCATGTGTATAACGTAATCCTAGAAAATAAAACACTCAACATATATTTCCCATAACATATACAACAAAAGATAAATACATGTGATAGAAAGAAATATACCATGCATCAATATCCACAATAAAGTATGAGTCAATAGATCAATAAAACTCTACACACACATCATCATCATAATCATCATCATCATCATCATCATCATCATCATCATCATCATCATCATCATCATCATCATCATCATCATTGTCATGTGTTTTATACAAAGTACAATATCTCCAACCCTAAAGCTAGGCTCCATCCTATCTATCATGTGGCCTAGCTACGTTAGTCATAAATGATTGGAAATATCCCCTCTAAATGGTACACTATAATGAGGTAGTATAGGATCTCAATATTGCTACTTATACCTATATATTGGCCACATAGTCCTACACTTGTCTGAGTTGGATCATCGTAGCCTTGTGTGTTGCTATCTCCTATGTTAAATCTTGATAGGTTTGTGACTCTCCATTTTCCACCCCTATTGGTGGATGTAATCCATCCCCTCATGCTTGAAGATACCTTATGGCCTCTTCCACCAATCTAAACTAGCCTACCTAGGCTAGATTAGATGGTACCACAAGAACATCCAAATTGGTGGGCTTGTATGGTGTAAGTACCCCATCCAAAATGTCATGATGCACAATGATAATTAGGTCTCCCCATCTAACCTCCTTTGCATCTATATATATAAAACCAAAAACTAGATAGGCATAAAATCACATATACATCTCAAAACCATCTATCTATCATTATCCTAATGTAACTAGTATCCTATATCAAAATCTTAAATCAAAATTAAAACATTTCTCACTTATGTTGGTATCACCAACCACATTTTATATGTCCACCTACCTGAAGAGCATAGTCTCTCCATCCACTCATCTATCTAGAACCTCCTTTTTAGATCACCTTTATACCAATACAAAACCAAGAGTCACCACTCAGTCACATCATTATCCTCTCCTCAAAGGTGCCTCTATGGACTAGTTATGTCTTAGAGTGGATGCTAGGTCCTCCTATGTTGTAACCTTCACTTATGTCTGATCTCATTGATAGTGACTATATCTTTGGTGAGGCCATGGTGATCACTATTGATGTTGTTGTGGTGCCTATTCTATGTTAGCATCCACATATATAACATCTCAACCTACTGGCTCTGATTTTACCTAATGCCATGCTTAACTAATCAATGGTATAACATGTCATAGCTTGATCATTGGTGTCTCTATCAATAACCCTCCTCCTCCCCTCCCTCTCATCTCTATATCATGTCATGTCCAATAAGAAAGAACTACTAAAGGGGACATCAGATGTGGGAGTTTAAATTATCTTGAAAAGTATGCCACTGGATGCGACTCTACCCATGAGTTGTAGTGGCTTGTGATCTACACCCATACCAACCTTGTATCAATAGTAAACCAACTAGGCCATACAATATAAATGTGCATATGTGACTACCATATGATCTCTCCTCATGTGATAGTCTGTAGAAATAACACTTGGAGCATGTCTTGAGATACATGGTCCTATTTCCATTGTATGACCTGAGGCAACCTATCATTGACCACATGGGGAAATATGGATGGATGATACATGTGGAACCTCTTATATATCCAAACACTTAAAAAACTATAGGTCCCATGGTTTTATAGACTTTGGAAAATAGCTCATACATATATGCATGAGCTAGACCTAAATGACAACCCAAAAATTATAGATCAGCCCATGATTTAAAATTAACTAATACAAGGATATCACATACAATAGTATCATACCATCCAAATTATGACACAACACTCATGCTATTACAAGTCCTATCACTACATTCTAGATGTTTAAAATGGTCACAATGTAGACATCAAACAAACTCATCCTCAATCTAGGGAATATCCTATATGAGCATGTCTCCCACTAGGCTAGTGTTCATCTCTCATGTAGATCCTTTGATGTGTCAGTGATCACTGGTGTCCTACCTATAAGAACTCTAAGCAATACATGGACATCCTCCACATCAATACCCACCTTAATGATATCCCCATCCACCACCCATCAAAAAGTGTTGGTCAATCATTCCCATGCTCTAAAGAAGATGGTAAAGAAATCAACACTTAGTTGGATCCACCTCATCTCTATGATAACTTTGAAACCCAGTGCAACCAGTCAAGATATATCCACATCATTCAAATAATCCATCAAATCTAGCAGCCACAATACATCTATCAGGCACTAATATATTTGGCATATCTAAAAAATATTAAACAAAAAAGGATCTATCAATTCTCCATGTCATAAATAATCAAAATACATTCTTAAAAATTCACAAATTAACTACTCAATTAGTTGGTTTGATTTAGTTTTTATGATGCCTTATTTTCCTACATAATTAGCCCATTTAATACTAAATTAGCCCTTGTTATTTTTCAACTAAATTAGTCTATTTTATACTAAATCATCCCTCCTTCAGATTTAACACACTAAATCATACCTATAGTACATAATTGACCCCAATTTTTAGACTATATTGACCCTCTTCCACCAACTATATTAGCCTTATGGTATGAAGTTAGCCTTCTTCTCATTAGAAACTATGTCAACCCACTATTATGCAATTGGCCACCCCTTAGAGTCATAAATTGGCCCACTACTACGTAGTCAACCTCTTGTATTCTAATTGATGTATAAACTAAGTTAACCAGTCAAATCTTCTCCTTCCTAGAGATGACTTTTTGACCATTTACCTTACATTTCTTAGGCATTTATTGGTCTGACTTCTTCATACCTTGTATCCCATTCTACCCATAGTTTACCTAAAAATTTCTTAGGGTCAATTCTAGTATTTATATTTCTCTTACTAGTCAATTTTTATATATTTAGGTCAATTTTAAATAAAAATACTAAAAACTTTAAAATTCACACTTGCTTACCTGTGTTGCACTCACTGTGACTACTATGCATCCTCATTATCTCAGATGTCATCTCCTCACCATGATGGTTTTCAAGTCTCACACTAAGTCTCTCAGATCTCTAGTTTCTCATAATAGTAAAAATAACAAATGAATTATTTTTCACCCTATTTATATTTACTATTCAAAATTATTTATGTATCGAATATTTACCACTAGATTCTATCTTTTGATCATATTTTTGTTTCTGCTGGCTCTTTTTCTAAATCGTAAGTTGTTTTGGAATCCTAACATCATAGCAAATATTTTCACATGTTACATGTATATTTTGTAAAAAAAATAAAATTTCACTCTTTTTCACTATTTTTTATAGGTTCACCTAATGTTCTTTACATTGAACACCTTCACATTTCTTGCATTTCATTCCTTATCTATATAGCTAAGGTAAGTAAAGGTATGTGTTTTTCAATTCTATCCTTTCACTTATCTTATTTTCTCCTTACTACAATTTATTTAGCTTCAACATTGTATTTTGATATGTTCTTTTCCCAAAACACCATCTCATGTTATACTTACATGACACATGATGATCTTCGAGTGGGGAATATGTATACACATAATATTTTCAACTTTTATCAATTACTGATGCTTTTTGTCTTCAAGGGATCGATCAAATCCCAATATTTTTGAGTACATACCTTAAGGGGTGCATTAGGAAATGCTTAGACATACCATTGGTGCTTTGAAATATTGTTATCCCTTTAGTACCACTTGCTATCTACACAACCATCTCCTAAAAACATTTCCCTAAGATTTGCCTCTTATTTTGCACCCTTATCTAGTAAATTTATACCTTCATTGGCCCTTCCCTAATCCTAAAACCCTTTAAAATAGTTTATGTTACATTGTCAACCCCATCGACTATGTACTGTAATTGATAAAAATCATTTAGGGTATAGGTTAACCCCTAGATGACCTAGACCAAGATCTAATTTAGTTTTTTCAATAATAGTATAGATTTGATTGAGATGAATATATTGTCTAAAATTTTATAAAGGTTAAAGGTTAGATTCAAATATATATACATATTCATTTCATCATTTATTGAGAGAAGAGAAGAAGGATAATAATATATTATGCATCTGCTTATCCACCATTCTACTTGACGAGTATAGATTAGGGTTTCAATACTTTCTTTGGAGATATGAATATTATATTTTTGAGAATTTTTTGGATGCAAAAATATGTTATGTATCCTAGATGTTACTTATCCTTATTATCCTTACATACCATAACAACCTCTTGTGAAGCACCTTGGCCAAGGGAGAGATTGAGGCTCAATGGGTTTGTCTTCAAAGGTAAGTATTCCTAAATTTGTTCCTCCTTTATAAGAGTAGATAGATTAGAATTTGTATTTCTCTCCCATGAATTAGTATTTCATATACATTTACATGAGTATATATCTTTTGTACATGTTTACTTTTTATGTTTATTACCCCCACTTTATGCCAAAAACTTTGATGAGAACTAGATTATATTTTAATTTACATGTCATTTATCATGTGAATATGAAAACATAGGACCTAGCTAGGGTTATTTCATAGTGTTTATTGACTATAGGATTTAAAATCCTCTCTAGTGATGTTATTATGGTAAGAGATCCCTTGGTTAGGTATAACAGATCTATCTTGGTCATGACCCTGAATATCTAATGTATTAATAATTATATGTGTAAGTATGATTTGTCTTCTATAAGTTAGGATTGATTAATGGATCAGTTGAATTTCCCTTTACAGACACCCACTACACATTTTGTCCTCAAGAACACCCTTCCCAATATTAGAAACTTACACTTTTGGCCTAACTTCAAACACACACAAAAAAAAAGTAAGCCATTGGAATTAATATAAATAAAACTAATGTGTGTGTTTAAGATATATAATTTTACCCTAGATAATGTTGATATAACCTTAGAGAAGAATATGTGGCATGTATTATAGTAATTATTAGCAATATGATTATCATTAATGTCAAAATGCATTAATGTCAAAAGGAGATTGATGTCATGTATGATTAGGTATGAATATGGTGATCATATCATAATTCAAGGATGATTAGAGTGCTTATATGTGTGATTGGAATTAATTTGGTTCCTCATATTGTTCATCTATATATTTTGGGTCTATAAAGGTAAAGCCAAATAGGTCATTTTCTAATGTCACCATTACCACATGTGGATGAGTCTAGGGGAGGTGGTCATATGGTTGTGATCACATTAGTCCATAGTTGTTATGCATTAGATTTGAATAAATGCGATGAAGTGTAGAAGATATGAAGATGAAAAGTTAGATACTTAGACATAATTCACTAATTTTCTATACTTAGCCAAATTTACAAAAGGGTTCATCAGAGCTAAGTAAGAATATTGATGAGGTTAGCATTCACACATATAGAGGTGCCATGATGAAATGATCATATGGGTTTGTTCATTTTTATGCATAGTTTTTGTGCACTAAATATTAGGTCATGTGAAATAGTGAGGCAAAAGATATGCTTGAGAAAATTTGGACTCCTAGGCATTTTAATAGTGTTTTCCAACACTTAGTCAAATTTGTAGGTTGAAAGATAAAGCTAAGTAGGCAATTTGATGATACCATATATTACACATATGAAGGTTTTAAGAGTATATGAATATATGGATAGAATACCCTATGTGAGAGGATTTTATGAGCTAAATTTTAGGTCATGTGATTAATCACAATAAGAGTTATGGAAGTGTAAAGTTAGTCTTCCAGGCATATTGAGATGGTCCCCATAATTAGACAAATATGCAAAACATCCTAAAAAATTGTCATGATTTTACAAAGACCATTTATGGACATTTACAAAGGAAACAAATATAAGATATGTTATGGGTTTTTCATGAGCACCTTAGATATATATTCTATAAGTTTAGATGAAGAGGATGAACCTAAAATTGAATTATCTTTACTCTTAGACATTATAGGGTTTCTTAGTTAAACCCTAAGGTTTTAAGTCATGGAGTTCATAGGATTTTATATTTTTATGTCGATTGGATATAGCCTAGACCTGGTAGCTTAATTTATAACTTAATCCTTTATCATCATTGTAAAATTGACCCCTTTGACCTATAAATTACCAGCTAGAGTAGTGATAAAGAGTCTCAATATTTCCTAAGTCTTAGACTTTACATTTATCATAGATTGATCACTGGTTATTTCTTAATCATGTATTGAATATCTAATGAAGCGAATCAAAGTCAATATGTCAAAAGCACTTCTAAGTAAATGCACTAGTGACAAGTGTTGCAACCATAGAGCTTGCATAGTAAATCTATGGAGTGGTTTAAAGTTAAAAGGTCAATGATCAATGTGAGATTTATAAGTGTCTCAATAGTGGGAACTAATAGTAATGTGTAAAAATCACATGCTAATTCCAAGTGTCACATTCTTGAGAACTAAGCAGAGATAAAGATTAAGCTTGTCATAAGATCCAATGGAGAGTGGGAGATCATGCAAAGGATATCCAATAGAGCGAGTAGACTTATATGATATTAAGTGCTTGAGATTTATAGACATAGTGGTAGATTAAAGACTAATAAAGTTTGAGAAAATAGATGGAGCATAAGTACTCTAGAGACTCAAGAATTAGTAAGATGGGATAAAAATATCGATGTTTAAGATCAAGATAGAAGCAAAGATCATGAGATTTTAAATATCTAACAACATGTAGGAACTTGGATCAAAAATATCAATGGATGTGTTTTAAAGGTTGGAACTTTAAAGTTTGGAAGCATACAAGGATCTTATAGAGAGCATGAGTATATCAGGGATTGATCAAATAGACATGATTTAAATATGAGAAAATTAAATATGTATCATCATATAATGGCACCAAAGTTAAGATTAAAGGTCAAGATTTAAAGTTCTATTCATCCTAATGGTCAAGTGTTGGAACACGTAAGAACTTACAGTTAAGATGTAAATTATAACATAGAAAATAAGTTAAATCATTATGATCAATCTAATTTATGTAATTATTCATGTTCATCAAGACTAAAGCTTGATATTTACTAAATATAGTAAAAGATCAAGAATCATGGTAGTGGAGCATGATTTCAAGACACAAGAAACTTGTTGAGTCTAGAATTGGTGTGATGTGTTATAGTTTGAGTGTGAAGACATATAAGATAAAAAAACCTAGATCAAAAGATTATATATAACATATAGGATACTGTTAGAGATTGATATTTCCTAAGCTAATGTTACCGATTATGTCAAATAAAAAATATAGAGACATAAAACTAGAGGGATAAAGAGGAGAAGAAGAGGTTGCAGAGAGAGAAATGAAGTTTGTCAATTGAGATATATCTAGACATAGAGACAAAGGGGCAGAGAGGAAGAAAGGCACACAAAGATAATTTTTAGATAGTGTGTATTTATAAATTAGACTTGTAATAGAGAGTTAGAGATAGATTCATTTATGAATATATTTTGTAAATTGGAGTTGTAGCTCCATAGATATCTAATTAGTTGGTGGCATCAGACAAGTTGAGTTGTTGCTCAGTTAGGGGATTGGTGTCTCCTTAGGTTTGATGCCCTTAAACATTGTAACTAGTGAGGTTTATTTGAGTTGGTGCTTAGTTAGGGGATTGGTTTCTCTTTAGAGTTGGTGCCTTTAAATATGTAACTAGTGATGTTTGCTAGTGAGGTTTTGACTATGAGGTTGGATTATAATAGTAAATTATATAATCTATTCTCATCATGGTTATTCCCTTTGGGTTTTCCACATATAAATATGGTGTCATGTGAATTATTATGTGTGTGATATCTACATATTTATTTTTATTTTCATATATCTTTTAATCTATTTTTAAAGATATTAAAGGACTAGTTTTAGTTGTTCTACTGATCACCCCCCTCTTAGTAGATATTTGTGTTCCAATAATTGGTATTAGAGTCTTGGTTCCTTAGAAGAAGCTTAATCGGCTTAGGTAGATCTTAGAACACTGAACATAAATGGCTAGTCAAGGAGTATCTTCATCAAACAAAGCATCTCTCTTTGATGAATCAAACTTTGCATTTTAAAGTATTAGAATGGAAGCATATCTATCTTCATTAGTGTTTGGTGTATGGATGTCAATTATAAATGGATATATAGCTTTTGATATAACTCCCAATGATCAAGCTTTAAAGAAGGAATATGAGAGCAATATCAAGGCAAAGAATGCTATTTTTATGGATTATCTAAATCAGAGTTTGTCAAAGTGATGCATTGTCAAAATGCATAGGATATCTGGAACAAGTTGAATAACATTTATGAAGGTGATGACAAGGTAAACTAGGCCAAGTTACAAACATACAAAGGTATGTTTGAAAGTCTTAAAATGACTAAAGAAGAGAAAATTATAGACTACCTTCTCAGAGTAGATGAAATAGGCAATGCAATCAGAGGCCCTAGAGAAGAGATGAAAGAATCAATCATTGTCAAAAAGATCCTAATATCTTTGTCATCAAGATATGACTCTAAAATCTTTGTAATAAAGGAAGTGAGAGATCTAGATAAGGTCACTATAGATGAATTACATGGAACATTCACTTCCTATGAGATGAGAATATGAGAAGCATATACTTCCAAGAGAGAAGCTACATTCAAAGCATCCAATCATGCAAAATTAAAAGCATATACATCTACATCTAAGGAAATTGATAAAGAAGATGCCAACTTTGTCAAAAATTTGAAAAGAGGATCTATAAAATACAAAGTTAAGCTACCCTTTAAATTTTTTAACTATGGTAAAGTAGGACATTTTACTATTAAATGTCCTTATCAGAAAAAGGATAACTTTGAGCAAGAAGAGGATGCTGAAAGGATGAATGCCAACTATTCTAAAAGGAGGAACTTATTTAAAAATAAAAAAGCTTGTATACAAGAGAAGATAGTGACTCATTAGATGATAATGATAGCTCAAATGATGACCATGATCATGACTTTATGGTTGAGGGAAATGAATCACTATTCATATCATTAGGATCAACTTTTATAGATCTAGATCAAGAAGAAGTTGAAGACTCTGAAGAAAAAGAGGAAGGAGAAGTGGACCTTGAGTGTGAACTCATATGTGCTCTAGATGAGATTGACAAGCTAATAAAAGAGAACTCAAGGTAGAAGAAGCTGACATAAAAGGAAATTTAAAAACTATCCAAAAGTCTTGAGAAATATGATCAGATGTTGATTAACCCAAAGATACAAGTTGAAGAGGCTACAAGAATACAAGATGTAGTCAAAATTAAACTATAATTCAAATTTCATGAGTGTATGATGCCATAAGTATAGATAGTGGATTTGAGAAAAGAGCTTAAAAAGGCTAAAGAACAAATAGACAAAGGTTTGAAGCTAAAAGGAGGATCAAACATTCTTGATGAATTGATCAGCTCTCAAAATCCATCAAAAGGGAAATTTGGTCTTGGTTATGAAAAAGGGAAAATTCCCATAACCATTACATCTACTAAATTTTATGACAAATTCAAAGAAAAAGGAGTATTAGGAGTAAATAAGGAGAAATCTTGCAAGGAAATAGAGACATATATAGACACTACTAATGTAAATAAGGCTAAAGGAGAAAATAATCCTGAGGAAAAGAAAAAGAACAATGAGTCCATCTCTACAAACTCAAGGAAGATGCATAAGACAAAGGAAGTTGATGTATTTGGTTACACAAGAGTGAGATACTTGAAGAAAATAAATTTAAGAACTCCCCATCCTTCACAAGGAAAATTTATGACTAGGTATTCCTCATCTCTATATGGTTATTGTTATAGTTGTAATCATTTTGGTCATAAGACTAATAATTGTAGAGTTGTACCTATAAGGAGAACCAATTTTTTAAGAAAAAATAAATTTGAACCCTTATTAGATACAAATTTAATTGCTATAATTTCAATATTTTTGGTCACATAGCTAAACATTGTAAAAAAAAATTGTAAGATTGAAAGTACAGAGTAATAAGAAAGGCATACCTCTCAATGTGAAACCAAATTCACAAATCTTTGAAAAAGGGAAAAGTAAGACATTTAAGAAGCCTAATCATGTATGGAAAATGAAATATCAATCCATGATGGAGAATGCTACATAGGTTGGATAATGTCAAGAGATCTCAATGGCTGCTCATGTTGAAGATGAAAAGATCAAGCTCGAGGAGAAGACCAAGGTGCTAGTTGAGGCTCGTTCTGAAATGAGTATAGATTCAAGTGAACACCCTATTATTATTGAGTAACTTTCATGCATAAAAAATTATTATTATATGCTTAGTGATAATATTATAAGTTGAAAGGAAGATTCATCAGATGAAAAGGTATGTCATGAATCCATGTTGTTTCCATGTATTGTTAATATAAAGGATAACATCATAGTGGATGAGCATGTTACTTTTATTAAGCCTAAGAAGAAGAATAATAACTGAAAGCATAAGATGACAAGGAGGAGAAGAAATATGAGGAGTTATGGGTAATTCCTAGTTTTACATTATTCTAGGACATTGTGAAGTAAGGTGTCTCTATCTATGCTTCATAAGAGACCCCTTTCAGTAAATAAGCAAGTGTTGTCTGCCAAAAGATAACTCAAGTAGGTTGTGATGATGACTTGATAAAACCAAGTCAAGTGTTGTGTATATAGTATCTATAGGGACAAAATGAGTGTTTTAATATGACATAATGAGAATTTTAGAGAACATATCATATATATATGGTCTACAAATTCTTTTAGAGTAAGGGTTATAATGAATGAAACCCTTGACATTATGTATCTTGGGTTATGTAAAATGATGATATACATGTGTTAAATAAAGTTATGGTGTGTTATATGTATTCCCTTGCTACAAAGATGGAGCATGGAGTTAGGGGGATCTAACTCATATAGCATAAATAGATTGAGAAGCTATGCATAGTGAAGGGGGATTTAGATTTTTTAGTTTATCAGGATCAAGAAGTATCAGAGTAGAGGAGCTTTGCAATTAGTCAGGTCCTAGGATCAGAAGACTATATAGTTGAGACTAAGAGAGAAGGCTATTAAGCTTATATGGTAGATCTTACATCACATCATTAGATACTAGTGATAGATCATAAGTATAGGGGGAGGATAATAAAATATTTATTAATCCCTGTAATAAGAAGAGAAAAGACAACTTAGGCATGCATACTTTTGCAAAGTTATGATGAGTTGATGGTTGTAGATTCTTGGATAAACTCCTTTATCTAATAAAGGGGGAGAAACATTTGGACAAATAGTCAAAAAGTCTCCCTTTACCATTGTTTTCAAAGGGGGATGGAATAAGAGCAAATGCTCTCTGTAAAAATTTAGAGAAAAAGTGCAAATGTCAAAGAAGAAGTAGAGTAGGTGCCCAAGTTGAGTTTAGACAAATGCGCCATTATCTAAGGGGGACAAAATCTGGTATTAATAGCCTCATTTCAATCTCATTAGAATACAATGCAAACAATTTCATTATAAGTTAATGCAATCAATGTCAGAGAAAGAGAAAAGTATTAGAATATCAAAGTATTTAGTTTTCCATTAATGAAAAAGGGGGAGATCATTGGCAATATGATTGTCAATGATGTCAAAATGGATTAATGTCAAGAAGAAGATGATTTCAAAATGAATATTAATTTCTTTGGTGCTTAGGGATGAATATGGTGATCCTATCAAAATTCAAGGATGATTGGAGTGCTTGTGTGCATGATTGACATTCATTTGGTTCCTCATATTGTTCATCTAGACATTTTGGGTCTATAGAGGAAAAGCTAAGTAGTTAGTTTGTTTATGTCACCATTTCCATGTGTGGATGAGTTTGGAGGAGCTAGTCATATGGTTTTGATCATATTAGTCCATAGTTATCATGCACTAGATTTGAAGACATGTGATGAAACATAGTAGAAGATATGAGGATGCAAAGTTGTCTACTTAGACATAATTCACTAAGTTTATATACTTAGCCATATTTTCAAAAGGGCTTAGTAGAGCCAAGTAAGCATATTAATGAGGTTATCATTTACACATATGGATGTGCTAGGACAAAATGATCATATGGGTTTGTTCAATTTTTTTCCTAGTTTTTATGTGATAAATCTCAAGTCACGTGATATACTGTGACAAAAGATATGCTTGAGCAAAGTTGGGCTCCCAGGCATTTCAAAAGTGTTTTCCAAAACTTATTCAAATATACAAGTTAAAAGATAAAGCTAAGTAGGCACTTTAATGATGCCATATCTTGCACATATGAAGGCTTTATAAGTAGATGAATATATGGATAGACTCCCCTAGGTGAGAGGATCTTATACACTAAATTGAAGATCATGTGAGTAAGTGCAACAAGAATTATGAAGGTGCAAAGTAAGTCTTCCAGGAATATTGAGATGGTCCCCATACTTAGATATATATGTACAATATCTTGCAAAGTTGTCATGCTTTTACAAAGACCATTTATGGACGTTTGGAAAGGAAGCAAATAAAAGTTTATTATGAGTTTTTTATGAGCATCTTAGATATATGTTCCGTAAGTTCAAATGAAGAGTGATGAGCCCATAATTTAATTATCTTTGATCTTGGACATTATAGGGTTTCTAAATTAATACCTAAGGGTTTAAGTCATGGTGTTCATAGGATTTTATATTTTCATGTTCATTGGATAGATCCTAGACCTGATAGCTTAAGTTATAACTTAAGCCTTTGTCATCATTGTAAAACTGGCCCTTTCGACCTAGAACTTACTAGTTCAAATAGTGATCAAAGGACTTAATATTTACTAAGTATTAGACTTTATATTTGTCCAAAATTCATCAATGGCTAATGCTTAATTATACGTTGAATATCCAATGAAGTGAAATAAAGTCAATATGTCAAAGGCACTTTCGATTAAATGTGTTAGTGACAAGCATCAGAATCATATAACTTGCACAATAAATCTACAAAGTGGTTTAAAGTCAAAAGGTCAATGAGCAACACAATATTTCTAAGTGTCTAAATAGTGGGAACTAACATCAATGTGCAGAAGATATATGCTAATGTTAAGTGTCACATTCTCGAGAGCTAAGCAGAGATAAAGATCAAGCTTGTTAGAAGATCTAATGATGAGTTGGAGATCATGCAAAGGTGATCCAATGGAATGAGTGAACTCATATGAGATTAAGTGATTGAGGTTTATCAACATAGTGGTGAGTTAAATACCAAGAAAGTTTGAGAATATCAATGGAACCTAATCATTCTAGAGACTCAAGAAGTAGCGAGATGGGATAAAGAGATCAATGTTTAACATCAAGATAAAATTAAAGATCATGCTTATTTAAATAATTAATGGCATGTAGGATATTTGATTAGAAATATTAATAGATGCATTTTAAAGGTTGGAATGTTAAATTTCAAAAGTGTATAAGTATCCAATAGAGAGCATGAGTCTATTATAGATTGATCAAATAGATGCAATTTAAAGATGAGCAAATTAAATATGTATCATTAGATCATGGAACCAAAGTTAAGATCAAAGGTTCAGATTTAAAGTTATATTCATCCTAATGGTCAAGTTTTGGAAAATGTAGGAACTTATTGTTAAGCTATAAATCATGACATAGACAACTAGTTAAATCACCATGATCAATCTAATTCATGTAATTATGCATGTACATCAGGACTAGAGCCTAATATTTGATAAATATAGTAAAATATCAAGAATCATGGTAGTGGAGCATGAGTTTAAGACACAAGAAACTTTTTGAGTCTAAAATTGGCATGACGTGTTATATTTTGAGTGTGAACACATCGGAGATACAAAAAACTCGAGAAAAAGCTTATATATATGACATCAAGGATGTTGTTAGAGGTTGTTGTCAAAGCTGAAGCTAATGATTATTTCAAAAAGAAATATATAAACATAGAACCAAAGGGGTAGAGAGGAGAAGAAGAGGTTGAAGAGAGAGAGATGAAGTGTGTCAATTAAGATATATCTAGACATAGAGATAGAGGGGCAGAGAGGAAGAAAGGCACACAAAGATAATGTGCATAGAATGAGTAGTTACAAATTAGACTTATAACAAAGAGTTAGATCTAGATTCATTTATGAATATATTTTATAAAATGGAGTTGTAGATCCATAGAGATTTGATTGGTTGGTGTCATCAAACAAGCTGAGTTGGTGCTTAGTTAAGGGATTGGTGTCTCCTTCAAGTCGGCACTCTAAAATTGTAACTAGTGAAGTTAAACTGAGTTGGTCCTCATTTATGGGATTAGTGTCTCCTTAGGGTCAATGCCCTTAAATATGTAACCAATGAGGCTTGTTAGTGAGGTTTTGACTGTGAGTCTAGATTGAAATAGTAGATTTTAGTAGCTATTCTCACCATGGTTTTTCATTTTGGGTTTTCCACATATAAATCTAGTGTCATGTGAATTTGTATCTGTGTGATCTATGTATTTTTGTTTTTTATCTACATATATATATATATATATATATATATATATATATATATATATATATATATATATATATATATATATATATATATATATATATATATGTAGATAAAAAACAAAAATACATAGATCACACACATACAAATTCACATGACACTAGATTTATATGTAGGAACTTATTGTTAAGCTATAAATCATGACATAGACAACTAGTTAAATCACCATGATCAATCTAATTCATGTAATTATGCATGTACATCAAGACTAGAGCCTAATATTTGATAAATACAGTAAAATATCAAGAATCTTGGTAGTGGAGCATGAGTTTAAGACACAAGAAACTTTTTGAGTCTAAAATTGGCATGACGTGTTATATTTTGAGTGTGAACACATCGGAGATACAAAAACCTCGAGAAAAAGCTTATATATATGACATCAAGGATGTTGTTAGAGGTTGTTGTCAAAGCTGAAGCTAATGATTATTTCAAAAAGAAATAAATAAACATAGAACCAAAGGGGTAGAGAGGAGAAGAAGAGGTTGAAGAGAGAGAGATGAAGTGTGTCAATTAAGATATATCTAGACATAGAGATAGAGGGGCAGAGAGGAAGAAAGGCACACAAAGATAATGTGCATAGAATGAGTAGTTACAAATTAGACTTATAACAAAGAGTTAGATCTAGATTCATTTATGAATATATTTTATAAAATGGAGTTGTAGATCCATAGAGATTTGATTGGTTGGTGTCATCAAACAAGCTGAGTTGGTGCTTAGTTAAGGGATTGGTGTCTCCTTCAAGTCGGCACTCTAAAATTGTAACTAGTGAAGTTAAACTGAGTTGGTCCTCATTTATGGGATTAGTGTCTCCTTAGGGTCAATGCCCTTAAATATGTAACCAATGAGGCTTGTTAGTGAGGTTTTGACTATGAGTCTAGATTGAAATAGTAGATTTTAGTAGCTATTCTCACCATGGTTTTTCCTTTTGGGTTTTCCACATATAAATCTAGTGTCATGTGAATCTGTATGTGTGTGATCTATGTATTTTTGTTTTATATATATATATATATATATATATATATATATATATATATATATATATATATATATATATATATATATATCCATTCTAAAAGGTATTAAAGGACTAGTTTTAGTTGATCTACTAATTTACCTCCCCCTCTTAGTAGATAGTTGTGTTCCAATAGTAATGGGTATTCAATTGCAATTTTTTTGTAGTGAAGAGTCAAGTTCATATCCTTCAATTAATATTTCCACATCTAGGAATTCCAAGTGAAATTTCATCACTTCAAACATGTTGAAATAGGAATATGACATGTGTTCCTAAAACCAAGATGTTTAAATCCATTTGGATGCATAGTTTAACTATTATTTAAGAGCATGGAAACATTGACAATAAATGTTGTCAAGGTTGAAGTAGTAGTTGGAGAACACCTTCGATTCTCTATGGCTATAAACTAGTTTTGCCAACATGTTCAAGGTGGTGGATGGTATCCGAAAATAGGTTCTTGGCCTCCCATCATACCTAGTCAAAACACCTACTACCCATTTTGACCTAAAGAATGCCCTTTATATCATAATTAAGTACATTTGTTAAACTTATCTTAGCTTAAAGAATATGAAATTCCTTACTAACAATACTAACTATGTGAAGGTGAAAGATTATTTGGCACCATTAACCTATAAATTTTTTGTTAGTAAGAAATGAAAAATGAAATTTGTGTACTACCTACAAAATCAAGAAAATTTGGTAAAATTAAATACATCTATATTTGAGAGATTAAAATATGTTGGAATTTCAATCCAACAAACCACTAGGATCTATAATAAATGTTGATAGTAGAAATAATATATTCATGTTATGACTCATAAACTTTCCATAAATTCATGTTTAATTGCCTCTCATGATATTTGAGAAATTAAATATTGTTTTAACAACCAAATTTAAATTTTTAAATATCTTCTTATGTGTTTCAAATTATTCAAAAAAACATACATATGATTGTTTGTTATGATATCATCAAATATAAGTTTTAGTGACTACCACAAACCCAATGGGATAGTTAATGTTTTCTCCATATATGACTGGATAAGTCATTTTTTCCCCTTTACACATCGACATAAGTAGTAATATGTTCCATGTTCATTGTCCTCATCAACAATAACTACAAAAACATGCCCTATATCACATTTAAAATATTTTTTAATGATACTGTCAAGATAGATAATGATAATAAATAGCAATATTATTTAATATTGTACTTGGTTACGCTAGATTAGATACATCATCAAATTCATGTGATGATATCACATCTATAATTTATAATGTTGGTGGAACCTAATATGTGTTGATAGGAATTAGAGGTCTATAAATCTAGTCATCTACCCACTCTTGTGACTTAAACTCATTCCAAACAAAGTCCATGCATGTACAACAAAAACATTCCTAGTGTCTTGTATGAATAGTCTAAGAACCTGCATTTGAGCTAAAAATGAGTGGATCTCACTTGATTGGGTTAAAATCATAAAATACTCATGATTTTCCAAGTGTTCTTCCTCCATCAACCAAAAATATCTATGAATAATAGAATTTTATTGAGAACCATGGCACATTTTGTCAGTACACCATTCAAAAATAGTTTTGGATTTAGTCAAAACAAATTCATATTCAAACTTCAACTCCTCTATTCCAATTACTCTTTTTACACATTCTACAACACCGTCAGCCTTCCATTTTTCATCTCCAGCCTTAGTAAAACTCAAAACATGTTCTACACCAGTGGTAATATGTACCATACCATCATTATTGAATTATGATGTGAAATTGTCTGACCAAATATAATTTTGATTTTAAAGTAATATTCTTATCGGTAAAATTTACATAGAAATATCAAAACAACCTTGCACATTCTTTTTAAAATATGATCGGTCATCACTAACATATAAATGATACTCCCTTAATATTTTTTGATCTTTCATTGTACTATTAGGTGTATGTATGAAAGCTATATGCACAAATATGATAACTTGTATTGAGTTGTAACATTGTAACTAAACTTTCATTTGTAGTTTAAATTTGTAATTTTCAACCAACTCGACTAATAAAGGAATATAACTAAGTGGGAATGTGTCCTTGCTTAGATTGAAATTTTCATCCAATTGTTTATCCCTATGCATGTGATTTGCATACTCATTAATAATTTCCTCCATGAATCTGACCATAAGTTCTAAAATAGGTATCTATTTTGTAACAAGCTCATAGATTTTAGATTCTTTGCCATATTTTAATTGATAATTCATAGATTTTTATTTTCTCAAACCAACTAGTTCCTATCCAATTTCACTTGTACTCTCATGGATATAATTTTTTATTTTTGGTAATCCACCACAAATGTTATAATTTTCATATAAATATGCTTTGTTATAAAATAATTATCCATCTAGTATTTAAAAAAAAGGTTTAAATAATTTCTTTAGCTAATTTCGGTAGAACTTCTAAGCCACACTTCTTCAAAATGTTGTCAATATGAAAATTACAATGCATATGGAAAATGACATCATAGTGCATTGAAAAATCAACATGTTGCATATAACAAGTGGTGCATGTGTGATTTATTTTTATATAAGAGGGTTTATCCATCTCAAAATATCTTTAACTAATAGAAAAATTTGGATGTTTTTCCAAAAACTTAGAATACAATTATGTTTGGATCATATCCAATAAATGTTTCAAATGAATTTCATGGTTGCAAGAACCAACTATTATTTTCACTACATTTCTTGTATTGGTGAAACTCTTGTATTGTCTTTCCAAAATTGTGAAATTAAATATTTGAGAGCATTGGCTATAACCTTGTCCTTTTGTGGAAGTCTAATAGAAAATTCCCAAAGCTGATTACATTAGAATCATTAAGTATTTGGAAAATTCCAATTACTTTCATTAATGTTTTATATTTATGTTTAATGCTTGACTAGTTTTTGAAATCAAGCATTTTTCCATGTTTGACCACTAACCACACAAGTTGTAGATATATGTCAAGCAACATTACAATCTTTGTTACATGATGTCTTTCCTAAAATATGATATGCATCATCTAGATTTTTAACAATTTCATTATTTTCACCATCCCTGCTAGACATTCTTAGTTTTAGGGTGTACATTTTAGGTCTCATATTAATTAATTTCATAAATGAAACAAATAATTAACATTTTTGACTATTAAAATCTAATTTTACAAATAAATTATCCCAATTTTTTCAGCTAGTCTTCTTGAATGGTTGTTAGATATTTTGTTATGCAGTGGTTTCAAAATATTTTCATCAAATTTAATTAAGTACTTGCCTTTTATACACACAATCCTTGGAGGCGTTGTTAATGGGTGGAATTTATTGATATGGTCTTTCAAAATCATTATGTTCACTACTAGTTTCTTCATTGTTCCTTTCACTATTTATTATTTCAATGGTAATTCCTTCATTGTTAATTTTATAATTATGTGTTTACATGAAAATTTATTAATTGTCAGGGGGTAAATCATCATGCATAGATTCATTATCAAAAAAATTAAAAAAAATATACTTTGAATGTGTAATTACAATAGAATTTTGACTTTTAGGTAAACATTCATCATTGTTATTCAACTCATCATTATTAATCTCATCATTATCTACAACATTTGGTTCATTAAGGATAGGGTTTGTACCTTGTCTTGAGTGAAATGTTTGAATTTTTCCCTTTTATTTCTCTTTAAACTCTTTTAATTTCTTTTTTGTTTTGTTCTTTAACTACTTCCTCTTCATTTAATGAGAACCATCACCCATGACTAGACAAAACAAATTTGATTCCTTTTGATGGTGGGTCCCAAAAAATAATTTGAGTCCTTTTGTCTTCATCATGAAAAGTGTACAATGATGTAGAGAATGTAAGTGAGGTCATAATTATTGAAATACCCTAAAAATTATTATTGGACAAAGATTTTTTTTCTAGTGTGCGAATGACATATATATAGTCATATATCATATTGTTATGATATATGATTATATTATGTGATGTACTATAGACTATGAAATATTATTTTGTCATGTAATCTTATATAATTACATATGTATTTTCATTTGTGATACAATTCTAGGGTCACTTTAACCATATGTTTCATCCTATAAAATTGATTGAGCCATAACTTAGGTTCACATGACTCAATTTAGCCCAAATCACATTCCTAATTATACCAATTAACTAATTGGATCAATTCATGACTAATTTAAGACAAAATCATGTCTTTAATTGCACCAATTGACTAATTAGATCAATTCATGACTAATTTAGCCCCAAATCAGATATTGAAATTATCAAATTAAGTTGAATGGGATCAAATTATCTTGAATTTCATTCATGATTGAATTGGTGAACTATTTGATTTATTTTGTTATGATATTGAGGTCGATTGATTCCTCAATTACATTTTATATAGACAAAATTAGGTTCACAAGGTTCAATTCATCCAAATTGCATAAACTAATTGTAACCTTAAACCCTAAGCCATAATTTAGGTTCATGAGGCTTAATATGGCCCAAATCATCTCTTTAATTACACTAATTGACTAATTGGATCAAATAATGACATAATCAGAGATAATTTATCCTAAAATCACATCTTGCTCTTATAGTTAGATTGAAGGGGCTCAAATTGGCCCCAATTAACTTCATGATTAAATAGGTGGACTATTTGGTTTTATGTGTTATGATAGTGGGATAAATTGACCCCCAAATTACATCTTATATAGCTAAAACAAGGTTCATAGGATTGAATTTCATCTAGCTTGCATCACTGATTATAAAAATTGACTAATTAGCTCAATGTGTGAGGAAATATAAGTTAATTTATAGCCCTAAATCACATTCTATACTTAAATTTAGGTTAAATGGGTTCATATTGGTCCTAATTAACTTTTTATTTTCATTTGTGATATAATTAAAGGGTTGATTAAGCCATATGTTACATATTATATAGTTGATTGAGCCATAATTTAGGTTCACAGGATTAAATTTAGTCCAAATTAGTTTTTAATTGCACCATTTAACTAACTAGATTAATGTATGACTAATTTAGCCCCAAATCATGTTCTCCTCTTGTATTTAGGTTGAAGGGATAAAATTGGCCCTAATTTTATTTGTGATTTAATTGATGGACTATTTGATTTTTTTTATTATGATATTGAGGTCAATTAACCACCAAATTACATCTTTTATAGTCAAAACTAGGTTCACGAGGTTCAATTTCATCTAATATTACATTGATTATGTAGTCATATAAAATGCAAAAATTAATAACTTGAGCATGGATAATGAAACCCAACCCATAGGTCCCTCTTGCTTGCTCTCATGACCCTCATAGGATTTTTTTAACTGATTCTTAGTCATCCATAGCCTTATAGACCTGATCCTAGCTGAGTTAGGACCCTCTTTTCATGGCATATCCATTCCCCTAGGTTCCATTTACCCAGGACAATAACACCACACTAGGATAGTAACACTAATGCCACTCATGTCTACTTTTAGGGCTATTGTCTAAGATCATTTCTAGCCCCAATAGTCAATTCCTTTTGGTTCCCCATCCTTATCCTTATCAACCTAATGTGAGAAAAATCAATCTATGACCAATAGATCCCTATAAAATCCCATTCAAAGATCATTTGGAAGGGGTTGGAAAATATCACAAAGCAAACAAGAATATGAGAAAGAATACTCAAGAACATTTCCCTAATCTCTACATATAGCCATCCAATACTATTCCTAGCTTATTTGAATCCTTAAACTAGTCCCTAGTCATCTCAAGCACACCCAATTTAGTATTTCATTGCATTCTCATATCACAATTACACCAATCACTTTTAAAAGGAGAACTACATGTGGCTTGATCTCTCTTTAGAGTATTGGTATGAAGCAGTGTGCCCACACATGGGGTGTGAAGCACATCTAATGCATCTTACACACACTAACCCCTTTCCCCTATTTTCTGAATTTTTATTCAAGTATATTAAAGGCATAAAATTGAAGAAAATAAAATCTATAGTGAGCACTGCTAACAATGAATTTTCACAAATTTAGAGATAGTGTCAGGCAAACTTGTCAAACAAAACCTAGAAAGCTCACATCCTTAGGACAATATCATTGAATAATAACTATAGTGTCAATGTCACTCCTATCCACTTTTAGTGCTTCTATCCAATTAAAAAAAAAAATTCTAGAATCCTATTTATGATAGTGTCCCAGGCCTGCATAGTGAATATCAAACCATGTCTCAATCAAATCAGCACAGTTTAAGCTAAGTCTTATTTTCTCCCTCTTATTACTTTTTTTAGAAAATCTCTAATTACAAATAAATTTCACAAATCAATAGCTTATTTATTGCATATTATTTATTGATTATTAATCCAGACCCTTTAGCTAAATTAGGAATAATACACTAATATTCTGAAAAAAGTTAAATCATTTGGTGGACTTGGCTTACTTCATTTGTGCACAAAAACTCTAAAAAACCTAGGGTAAAATTCCTATTGATTTATTCCAATAAATTTCTAAATTTTTACTTTTATATTTAAATCAAAAATTCATTTCAAAATTTAAATTTAGCAATAAATTTTAAAATAAATTTTTTTCTAACCCTAGTTTCCCATACTAGGTCCCAATAATTTTATAGTAATTTTCCAATCATTTTCTAAATTTTTACTAACTTATTAAAATCAGAAAATCCATTCAAATTTCAAAATTTAATAGTAATTTCAAAAAAAATTCTCTCTCAAAACCATATTTGGACATACTAGGTCCTATTCAATCAAGCATTTTCAAATATTTTTTTGAAATTTTAGTTGCATATTTTACACAAAAATTCAATTTTAATTTCAAAATTTCATAGTAATTATTTAAATAATTACCTGTTAAAACCCTAGTTGCCTATACTATGTCCCTATTGCTTCTTGAGATATCACCTTACATATTTATGAGCTTCGTATCCTTTTTATGCAATTTCCAATTAACCATTTTTAGGACTTTACATTTCCTATATTCAGTATTTTTTTTATATCACACTTTGCCTATTAAAAATTTTTGCAAAAAAAATCAATCAAATTTCAACTTGTTTTCCTACTTTAATAATGGCCAATATAATAGTTTTGATGAAATTGATAAAAGGGAACTCCAAGAACTATTAACTAAACACCCTGACATGCAAGATGGCATGCTTAAAATACTACAAAAAGAACAACAAAGAGTGAATAATGGTCAATCTTCTTAGACCATAGAACAACTAGTTGCGAATGACACTATGGGGGAAACTATGTCTCAACAACCCCCTATAGCAACCCAACCTACCTCTATGCCACCAGCTACCACTAATACATCCCTATCTCCTAATGTAGGAGCCCTTATATAAGAGATAAGATATCTTCAATCCAAGGTTCTACATCTTGAGCAAGGTGCCACTAGACCTACGTAGGCTTTGGATTCTTTTGCTCTTCTACATACACCATTGGTGCATCACATTGCTTATACACCATTACCATAGGGTTTTGTTTAACCCAAGATTATATGATGGCAAGGGTGATCCAGAGACACATTTCAGAGATTTTCACGTAGCATGCTTGGATTATGTACCCAATGATTAGTTACTTACCAAGCTATTTATATGAAGCCTAAAGAATTATTTTTTACAATGGTTCTATAGTCTGCCAAATCAATTAGTCAATGCATTCAATCCTTTAGATGACATGTTCTTAGATCACTTCAGTATCAACATTGGTGATAAGGTTTCAGATGCTCAAGTTAAACAACAAAAATAAATATTAAATGAGCATCTCATAGATTATGTTCTTCGATATAAGACTATCTTGGCTAAGATGACTAGCCCCATGGCCAATCAAGAGTTATAAGACCTCTTCAAACAAAGTCTTCTACTAGATTTACATGAATCAATTATGTTCAAAAGATTATCTTCCTTCACTGAATTATGTCACACAGTAAAGGAAAGAGAAGTCAAGTTAATTTCAATGAGCAAACTCAAGTACACAAATATCTCAGATGCAACAAACAAGAGTAATAGAAAAGTCCCATAAAAATTAAAAGTCAATGATAACAAGAGTTAGAATCAATCTAAAATTAATGTAGCTTTTGATTCTCCTCATCAAGTGTTTTTATCAGTACCTCCTCGATGAACCTTCACCAATCTACCAGTTTTTATAGCTAGAGTTTTACAATTGCTATTAGATTGTAACATCATATCTCTCCCTCTTATTCAAGAAGTTGCCCCAACAAAGCCTATTTCATGAGGATATGATTAGCATGTATTTTATGAGTTTGATAAGGCACCAAGCCATACAATAAGTAGATGCATCAGTTTGAGACACAAGATACAAGATTTAATAGATGGCAATCATATTGATCTTAGAACTTTAGTTTAGCCTCCTCAAACAAAGCAAATTTCACCATGCACATCCCCCACTAGATACATATAAATCACCTTTAGTTGAGTTACATCCTTTAAGCAACATAATCGGTGTATACAATTCTAGAGTTCCAACTAGACCTTCCATCTTCTTTTTAGAGTAGAAGATCATTGAGGATGATCCAAATTATCATGCACTCTTTATCAGATCCTACATTTATAATCATCCTATTCATAGTATTCTTATTGATAATGAATATAATGTAACCATGCAAACTATGACATTAATGCAACATTCAGGACATTTAGAGTAGGATATTACTTTGATAGACACAATTATCAGTAGATTCAATGGACACATACATATTTCATTAGGTGAGATTGTACTTCATTTATAGGTTGGTCTAACACATGTGGCCACATTATTCACTATTGTTCCTTGTGCATGATTTTTTGAAATGTTACTAGATCAACCATGGATTAAAAAACTTTAAGCAATACCATCTATAGTTCATAGATGCATGAAATTCATTCATGCTAATTAGGTTATTATAGTTGGTGTAGTTATATATGAGTTACCACTCCCCACTTTAGAGCCATCTTCGACAATACAGTCACTAGTTTTAGTTCAACTTCAAGTTTCAATTTCTCCACCAATTATAATTCTGATTCATACAAAATTGAGGCATCCTTCACCAGCATATAGAATTCATACACCTCCACAACTTTAATATTTCAGATAGCTTCCAATTACAATGTTCACACCCAGGGTAGTATCATTTAGATCTCATGAACCTAATGATATGACACATGTTTAGAGAGATTATCCTACCACCATATGGATCCCTAATATCCCTATAATCGTATCCATTTATCAAAGTTATAGGGGCACCCCACACTCAGTTTCTTCTTTAGATATTTCAAAGCATTTATAGCATATATTTCAAAGCCATAGTCTTAACATTTCCATTGTGTTTCATGATCATGATATAGAACACCATGATAGGGAGTATCCCATGAGACTCATTAGTTAGTATCATCCTTTCCTAACTTACCTATACATAGTTTCTTATGCTTGATTTTACATAGCTCAAATATTTCAAAAATTTAAAAATAATTTAACATTTCAAAACACAAAAATATTCAAATATGTCAAAAATAACAAAAATAATTTTATTTTATAGATCATCCATGATTTACATTTATAATATTATGTCAGATTTACATTTGTTGTTTTATGCTTATTATTTGTCAATTTATCTACATTACCATGCTTCACTTGATCTTCTTTGAGTGTGTGTAGTGATTTCCAGACTCTTGATTGCTTCACTCTACCCATTGATGGGGCATCCTACTCTTGAATTCAAGACATACATTGATATACATACCCACTGGGGGAATATTCTACATGACTACACCATATAGGTTATTTCATTACTACACCACACACTCTAGTTATCATTGATGCAAATTACTTTCTATATTACATAGATTACTCTATCAACACTCACTAGTATATAACACTTTTTTATTTATTACCATATACCTAGTTTTGTACTAACATGTGTTGCATACATTCAATTCTTGATTTGATTAGTTAGATGCATTTGTAATTCTAGTTTCTTACATAATTTATTTGCTTGCTTAACATGTTGGGGATCAACCAACAATGATTACACTTGTGAAAGCAATAAATGCAGAATTAAATCAGACAGATAAGTAACTAGAATGATAAATAGCAAAGAACAAGAGATACAAGAAACCACCCTGAAAACTTGTATTAAACTCTTTACAAATGGAATACAATTGAAGAAACTTCTTTCTTCCACACCTCTCTCAGATGCACAAGATCTCTCTCTAGATCTCTATTCCTCAAGAGCTCTCTCTCTCAAGTACAATCAACTCCAACAACCTAGATTGATACAACTCTGTACTGTCCTTCAAACATTCACAATGTTCTACTCATACACTCAAAAATAAGCTAAAAAGATCTTTCCTACATATAGAATTAGGAAACTTGAGCATGCACTTACAACCAACAGTTAAGCCTCTTGAACAAGGGATCTAAAAACAATCTTGCTAATAATAGAAACACGAACTTAAGACTAAGACTTAAACTCATCATACAAACACTCGGTTTTGTCCTCGAAAATAACATTCTGGACGCACAGGTAACTGACGCCGGTTCCTGCCTGCTTGCCTGTGATCGTCATCGGCCGATCCTCTACCGACGCCGACGTTTCTCCAACTGCTCCTAATCAACGTCGGTCGCTCCAAACCGACGCTGGTGACTGTGTAGACCTGCAACTTTTTTAATGCGCTCATATGTGAAGATTTTAGGCTCCACACCTTAACATAACATTATCTTGATGTGATTTCCTTTTCCCAATTTTTTTGGTCTCTTGTATATGCCTCAGGACATTTTCCAATGTTTTTTTATTCTATTCATGTGTGTGACTTAGGACATTTTCCAATGCCCTTTGCTTGTACTCCTCTATGTGATTGTGGCTTCCATACCAACTTGCTTGTTTCAACTATATGTGTATGTGGAATTTGAACATGCCTTGTGTGCTTGATTTCTAGTTTGAGTGACATATGCCTATGTCCCTTATTTTTTTGGCCCCTTGGACACTCTTATATGCTTCTTTATTCTCACTTTGTTTTATTCTCAATTGTTTGTAATGCCATGATCCATATCATGCATTATTCATGTTTTATTGGATGACATGATGAACATCATGTTACATCCCTCCAGCTAACAACTGACAACTAACAACTAAAAATTAAATATACTTTAAATTCTAGTTCAATATATTACACATGCTATTACATCTATCTAGGCATATCCCTGTTGATCTAATAATCTCTCAATGCAAATCATGTTATATCTCGAGATATCTTGCTAATTATCATTACTATATCATGTATCATTATAGCATAACACACTTGTAAAGATATTTATTTTGAGGGTAGTCATTGTAGGGTCTTCATTCCTAACCTCAAAAGAGGGGACAATAAATAGGGGTTGTATCATAGAGATCGAAGCTCCTAATAGTCAAAATAATAGAATTTAAAATACCCAAAACAACTAGACAACAAACTAGGTAGATAATCAAGAATCTAGAATAGTCTTCAAATTTGGTATAGGATAATATCACTGAGATTGGAATACAATGCCGATGGTGCTACTATCCATTTCTAGTGCTCTTATCCAAATAGTAGGAAAACTATATTTTTTAGAAACAAATAGAAAAGTAAGTCCACTTATAGTTTTGTCATCTACAGTTCACAATAGAATCAATAGTTTTAGTATCATTTTCTTAGAGAATCTAGATATAGGGGCATCATGCATGGCATGATGGATCTCACTTCTAGTTTCAGATATGGTAGTTGATATAACTTATAGATCATAATCCATGTTTTAGACACTAGTGACTGGGGGTAATGTGCATGGCATATTTGTTTTCTTTCTTTCCAAGTTTAGCATTACCCATGCATTCTTAGAAGTTGCAAGCCTTACTCCATCTACAGGTGGTTGGAATCATTTTGGTTTGGCTTTCACACAAGCCTAACTTCTAATTTCTTGAGTTCCTAAGTTCCCAAGTGGCTTCCATATAAGCTAGATTCTTAGTTTCAGAGTGGATCTCATATAAGCCTAATCTTCATCTTTAAAAATGGCCAAGAGTGGCATAGTTTCTAGTATACATTCAGCTATCCATACTGATATTTTTAGATCATAGTAAATTCATGGGATTTAGGATCCATGTCATATGACACACATTCCACACCAGTATTAGTTTATAGATTTGATTCATGGGGTAATGATGGAGCCAAATGTCTAGATAGACTTTGTACTCTTGAGCCACCTATATAGAGGGATTAGACACAGTCTAAACATCAATCAACACATGCATAAACACCTAGCTTCACTTATTGGGTGATGATGGAGATAAAGGGACAACCTTTGCAATCTTGAACCACTTTTGAGGAATTGAGCAATCAACTCCATTCATGATATTACTCTTGGTACAACACACATCTAACATTACTCAACATCACTCAACATTACAATCGGTCTTATATTATTTGTGTACCTAGTGAGGTGTATTCAATCCTTTCTCTTCCTCTCTCTCTTATCCATCTTTGTACGTTCTTATTTTAGATATAGTGTATCTAGTAAGAACTAATCTACTCTTGTTTTTTTGTGCAGACTCACACTTCATAGTGTGTTATCTTTATGCACAACCTAATATCACAACAAAATCATGAGATTCACCCTTATAGGTAAGCTTATATACACTTTCTAACTTTACTTTATCCTATTATTTCACTTTGCTACATCAATAGAATAAAGGGGGAAAATGTAGTCATATAAAATGCAAAAATTGGTAACTTGAGTATGGCTAATGACACCCAACCCATAGGTCCCTATTACATGCTCTCATGACCCTCATAGGCTTGTTTTCACTAATTTACAATCATATATAGCCTTTTAGACATGATCCTAGCTAAGCTAGGTCCCTCTTTTCATGACCATTCCATCCCCTTAGGTTCCATCTACCTAGGACAATAGTGCCACACTAAGACAATAATGCCAATGCCCCTCTTATTTAATTTTGATGCTATTGTCCAAGCTCATTTCTATCCCCAATGGTCAATTCTTTCTATCTCCCCATCCTTCTCCTTATTGGCCTAATGTAAGCAAATTCAATTCATGACCAATATATCCCTATAAAATCCCATTCAAATATCATTTGGAAGGGGTTGGAAAATATCACAAATCAAGTAAGGATATAAGAAAGAATAATGAAGAACATTTCCCTATTATCTATATACAACCATCCAATATTATTTCTACATTATTCAAACCCTTACACTAGTCCCTAATTATCTCAACCACACCCACTTTAGCATTTCCTTGCATTCTCATATCATAATTGCACCAATCACTTTTAAAGGGAAAACTACATATGGCTTGATTCCTCATCAGAGTATTGGTATGTAGGTAGTGTGCCCACACATAGGTTGTGAAGCACATCTAGTGCATATTACACACACTAACCCCTTTTTCCATATTTGACAAAGTTTTATTGAAGTACATTGAAGGCATAAAAACTAAGAAAATCAGCTCTAGTTTGCAAATTTAGAAATAATATCACATAGATCTATCAAATAAAACCTAGAAAGCTCAGATCCTCAAGATAACAACATCTAATAAGGACTATAGTTCTAGTGCCATTATTTTCCACTTTTGGTGCTCTTATCCAATCCAAAAATGAAAGCCAAAATCGTATTTTGATAGTGTCCTAGGCCTGCATAGTGAATATCAAACCCTGTCTCAATCGGATCAACATAATTTAAGATAAGTCTTATTTTATCTCTCTTATTACTATTTTTAGAAAATATCTAATTACAAATAAATTTAAAAAATTAGTAGCTTATCTATTACATATTATTTACTGATTATTAATCCAGACCCTTTACTTAAATTAGGAAGAATACACTAATATTCCCAAAAAAGTTAAATCAGATTAATTGTAGCCCTAAACGCTAAAACCTAAAACCTAACCCATAATTTAGGTCCACATGGCTCAATTTAGACTAAAACGTGTTTTTAATTACACCAATCAACTAATTATATCAATTCATGACATAAACAAATATAATTTAGCCATAAATCATGTTTTGATCTTGCAATTAGGTTTAAGTGGCTCAAATTGGCCTAAATTTCCTCGATTAAATAAATCAACTATTTGTTTCATTATATGATGACATTATGGTTAATTTCACTCAAAATAAGATTATAGGGTAAGTGCACAAATTTTATAGATAATTCTACAAACATTTTAGCATAAAACTTACACGTCATAATAATTCTAATTCAGGCTCGATGATTACTAAACCACAACATGTACACTCTATATCAAATACGTGCTTTTATCTATGAAAATTTGAAATGGAAAAAACATGCACATTTAAAATTTAAAATAAGTAAGGTTTATATACACTATTACACATATGCGTTATGTTTCAATGAAAGTATTTAAGGGCTAGAATGCAAAAATAGATGAATTAGAAGGAAGGGGGTTGGTTTACTAAAATAAATGTTAAGTTGTTTTAGTAAATATAATAGATTAGGTTCACTCTCCATTTGATAGAGTTGGTATCATAGACACATGCCTTAAAATGAGGGGGATAATTTTTATAAATCCAATATGGTCAGTACTTAGGCATTTTCAAGGTTTCAATGTTGAACCTAGGGATTTTAGGGCATTAATTTTACAATTGATGTCTATTTGGGTAAATATATAGTCATTTTAAAGGTTTTAGTGTGTTCTAGATTGATTATTGGCATTTATAAGAGTCATAGGTTTGATTTATTCCAATTTTACTTATGATTAGGTCCCTTATAGGAAAAATGGTGACATAACAACATCATAATCATTTGTGACTAGGGTAAATAGGGAAAATTTGGTCCACATTTAAGTGTAGTCACCCAAATAGAAGTTAAATTAATTTCAAAGTGGTGTGCATAGGGAAATATAGGTTACATTGGTGACCCATGCACATACAACTATCCCTTCATGTCAATTTTACTTGTGATTAGGTCCCTTATAGGCCATAAGTGACACAAAAACACCATATCCAATTATGATCAAGGTAAGCACAAAAACATTTGGAACATTTGGGCATGACCACCTCATTTCCATTCAAATTAAATAAAAAAATGTGATTATGTCAGAGTAAGCCCAATAATTAACTTTACACATATCATTCATCAATTGCCATTGAATTTGTAAGCATACATGACCTTTTCATTCTTTGAGAAGATGTTATTATGCTTATAGCTTACAATGCTTTCCCAAATAGGGGAAAATTGTAGTCACCTAAAATTGGCCACCAATAACCTCTAACCAGGCTTTTGACACATTTCTATCAAAATGCACAATTTGGCCTAAAAAACACTAAATCATTCTAAATGATGTGAACCTATTATATTCAAGTGCCAATTTTGGCCAGAGTGTCACTAAAAGGGGTAATTAATTTTATGGGCCAACTAACTTTAATCAAATTATTTCGATTCAAAATGCCAATTTTTCACTTGAGTGCCCTAGATTGCTCTTTCTTGTCAAATATCTTACATGAGACATGTGCCTTTGTTATTTGGTGTTGACAACATCTTAAATGGGATAAAAAATCCAATGCATCTAACATTGCATCCTAATTCTAATCTAATCAAAATTTAGGCCAATAACAAGTCATTTTGACCAATTTGATTAATTTGTGCACAAAGAGCCAAGGTTTGCATCAAAGTGCTTAATCATGCTTATGAGCTAATTAAAAAAAATCATGAGCTTAATTAATAAATCCATAGAACTTGTTGAATAAATATTTATTGGAAATTGATTTTCATTAACTGCATCATCAAATGATATCATCTTATGGGGTCACATCCACAAGCCATAAATGCATAAAATATCAAGATTTATGCCTCCCATGCCTCATTAAGACCCTCCATGCCTATTCATTTCCCCTCTATCCAAAATATTAATGGGGGTATTTATATATTGAATTTATTAATTAGATTTATTCATGTCCACACATCTCAATCTTGAGATGGATGATCATGGTCGATCCTAAAACCATTCCAAAAATCTATAAATAACAAGCCTTAAAGCCATAATTCTAAGCTCTTTTATTACAAACATATAATGCCTAAATGCATTAAAAATAATTACATTTTAGTGTTATAATGCCCAAATATTGAGCCAATCCAAAACTAAACATGGTGCCAAGGAGAGATGGAGGTAGCCACACTTCATTGATGTATACTTCATGAGCACAAATTGAGCAAGCCACTTTAACAAGCTATTTGGAGCATCCAAGGAAGGTGAAAGAAGGTTTATTTTGCATTTTAGTTATGTTTCCCATTTTAGTCTTGTTAACTAATCTCCCCTAGTAACTAGGCCTAGAGATGTTATGTTAGTGTGTTTATTTCATTTTGATTTCATTTTGGGACTAACACAATACTAATCATCCTCTCTTGAGTCAAATTCCTAGTTCACATAATGGCATGCCTGATGGGACCCTAGCCCCACAAATTTGCTCACAAAGGTTATTTTAAGTAACCTGCTAACCAATTTTATGCAAGATCTTGGAGTTAGAGGCCAAAAATAGTGAAAATTTAAGTTAAAATTATATTTTTTATAATTACATTTTTATTTCTAGAAACCTCAATTTTGCTCTCTATTACGATATCGCTACTCACACAATAGTGATTTTGTAATGAAATTTTTGTTTGTTTAATAGCAATTTTGTAGACCAGAGCAATGATTTTGTTGACCAGAGTAGTGATAGTATTTGTCAGAGTGATGATTTCACAAAATAGCAATATCATCATTCTGGGCAGTGATATTGTTAATTTGGAAAGCGATTTTGCCAACAGAACAATGATATTATGTTTTTTTTTAATTTCTATCTAGTAACAATGATTTTATTTTATAAAAATGATATTATTAAAATTGGTAGTGATTTTATAGGTAAATAATGATATTGTGTTCTAAAATTTTGATTTTGTAAGCAAACAATGATATTAATTATGTAACAATGGGATTGCAATAGAGAGTTGGAATTTTTAATGTTGTTTTCTCAAACTCTTAAGTGATTCAAAACAAGCTCTTATAATTATGTTTTTGTAGGTTGAGGGAGTAGATTAGAATTTTTTTGATTGAATTTAACCAAACACACTTTCAAAGTTGGTGCTTAATGAAAAAATAGGGTGCTTAAGTGAATATTTTGATAAATTATGCTTTCAAAGTTACAACTTAAAACCAAGGGGTCAAAAGAACACCACCTGATCTTTTATTTGGTGCTTAAAATTGAATTCACTTGTCAAATTTTGTCTTCAATAGTTTTTTGAACTTAGAATTTGATTGGAAAAAAGAGGGACATTACGTGTATGCTCTTCCATCCATCCCCTTTAGAGAACTTTTATAATAAAAATCAACATCTTTGTTACAAACATGACTAGTCTAAGGCATAGAAATAATGTCATCTAAAGAACTCCCTAAAAACTTGAAATAGTTTGGGTGATCTTGAAATGACCTTAAAAGTCTTTCTATTAGTCATTTATTTTATTACATCTTGGCTTGCGAAGGGGACTTCATTACCTCCTGCAAGTTGTATAGGGAAGATTTAACCCAAGGTTTCACCTCGAGGCACTGACTTCAACTAATCCCACTAGGATCATAGGTTTGAGTGGTTAAACCATCTTTTAGTGTTAGAGTTGCACACAGGATGTATATATACTTTGGACATCACACTACACTGAGAAATCAATGAATGTAGTGGTTACAAAAAGGACTAGATCTTTTTGCGACAAGCCAAGTGCCATGGACACCTAATTACATGCATTTATTTTACATCATGATGTGAAAGTAATTATGTAATTTATCCATATAGAACATTCAAAAAACTAATTAATTTTAGTCAACCCCACTTTGTAATACCCTTGTTAGGATTTGGATGATTATACTTAGTGTATTTTGGTAATTTTTGCTTGGTATGTTTTGAGACTAAAACTTGTTTCTTTGTTTATAAACTATTTCAAAACCAACTTGTTTATATGTCACTCTTTTATCTAAAGAGATGTTATGATAACCATTTTACACCACACTTGTGCCTTGAAATTTTTTATAAACTTGTTTGTGTGTGTGTTACTTATTTGAAATGGGTATTATTATGCTACCCACATAATCATCAAGTTTAAACCTTTGAGTCTTTAAAACATAACATTGATCACATCATTCGATCATGCTTATGCAATTAAACTACTCAATTTGTTTCAAAACTTATTCACCATTGTATCAAAAACTATTTGTTTCAAACCATGTCATATCAGCCATTGAGACCTTGTTTATGCACTATCATACTATCCAATCTTGTCTAGCTTGTTTGGTCTAATCTTAGTTTTCAACATTGAGTTTTAAATTAAACTTGTTTAGTTTAGATTCAAATATTGATTGATTTTTTTTTAGGCCTAAATTCATTGGGTTGATACATAGATCGTTCTCTTTTGGGTTACATAACTTTAGTTAATCGAATACTCAAATTTAAAAACTATTGATAGTTTATTTGTTCAATGCCTATCCTCATCATTGTTTATGTCTTTATTTAGGAGAATACAACCTTTCTTCAATATCCTTTTGCCTTATGGATTATGCTAGCTAATCATGCTTATGTTTGATTCAATGTGTCAGGTCTATGTTAAAGTTGTTTCCAAACTTGTTAGATTAAATCAAATCACATCATCCTTTATTTCAAGCCTAGTTTTTGACACCATTTGGCCAAAAGTACTAGCACAATCAGTTTGAGCCTAGATTTTGACTCTATATTTGGATAAAAGATGTAGTAACTCTTTTCCCTTTCTTAGTTTATATCTTGTTTGGAACACTTTGACCTAGACCTTTGACATACTAGTTTTTATTCATATATTTGACCTTTTGTGTGTATGACATTTGATGTTAGAAATTTGATGTTAGATTATTTTATGCCAAGTTTTAGCACAAATTTTTTTGGAGATACATCTCCATTTTCAGGTCACATTGGAGATAAAACTCCACCTTTGACCAAGTTAGACCAAGTTTGAACCATGTATCCTTTGGACATAGTTTTTTAGAATTTGCAAAACTCTAAGAGTTTTTGTTTCAAAGCTTTCATCATTTATGTAGATATGTCTAGCTACATTTATGGTGGAGTCACATACAATACAAATTATGATATAATGGCTGCACAAAATCTGGCTAGAAACCCCTATAAAAATAGATTTTCTAAGGAGTTTTATTATTCTCCCTACAATACTCCATATGGGGAACATAGTCAAAATCTATAAAATCCAAATAAAGTTACGCACTAGGATGATGTGGTTTATGAGGAGGACTTGGATGTTTTTACTTATGCAAGTAATCAAACTCCACCACATTTTACCATTTCTATTCTAGGACCACAACATCGCACCATTCTCATTTCAAGACCTAGTCCTTTAGCTTATGTGAACAACCAAGCTCCACACTACCCTGTCATTACCATTTTAGGACTTCATCATTTGGATTATTTGAGTAAACATGATCCAAAATGACCCAAACTTATCCCTTTAGGACCTCATCCTTTGGATTGTGTGAGAAACAAGGCCCCACAACAACCGTTCATCATTCCAGGACCTAGTCCTTTGGCTTATGTGAACAACCAGGCTCCATACATCCCTATCATTACCATTTTAAGAATTAATCATTTGGATTATATGAGTAATCATGCTCCCCAATACCCTACCATTATCCAACCACATGTCATTCCTCATCTAGTACTAATCCAATCACAACCTCAAATGATCCAATCATTTGAAGACCAAGCTATGTTGAAAACTAGTATTTTCCAACTCATTGGAAACCAAGTCTAAAAGAACCAACCAATATAAGATGTTTTTGTTAAACCAACCCCTTGTGATAATTCAACCTATGATGAATCACGTATTGATTCTCTACCAATTGTCAAGGAGTCTCACTCTGATGAGCCAGTCCTTATTGAGTCACTTCTTAATGATTATAACCACTTTTGGGCAAATCATTACCTTGACCATATGCCTATTTTTTAAGAGCCTCCTATTGAAAAACTAGTCTTTAAGGAGTTATCTCTTAACCTTTTTACCATTGTAGAGGAGTCTCATTTTGATAAAATATTCTCTGTGGAGCCCATCATACCATCACAGACCATTACTTGTCTAATACCAAACATTCAACAAGGCATCATTATAACAGAGTACCCATCAGATGAAGAATCAAAGTTAGAGTCAAGTTATATTCTTGGATTGACATCAAATTTAGCATTAGAATCAGAATCAACATTAGTCTCAACATCAAATTTAGAGTCCTTTAATTTAGAATTAGATTAAAAAATAGAATACATTCAAGACTATTAAAATATTGGTTACACATGCTTCACAGATCAGTTTGAATATATTGGTGATCCTTCTATGGTTTTTGAGGATGAGTATTTTATCTTTGACACAAGTTATCCTAGTATATTCTACAAGGATTTTGTATAAAAATCCCATTCCATAACCATTTTATAAGCTGTTATCACTAACCAATATAGTCATTTCATTGACATTCCATATTTGACAAGTGTCGATTGGGACTGACATAATCATACTTTATTAAATTACATCCATGGTGACATAGTAGTGAAAGAAGAGCAAGGAGGCCAAAACCACATTCATGTAGTAGAAAAACACTCTCCTAGTGAAACCTTTTCAGAGATTTTAGGAGACAAGCAACATCCAATCTCAACATCTTTTAGTGAAACTTTTTTGGAAGCACTAGAAGATAATCAAAGTCAAAATCCAATATTCATTAGTAAAAACTTCTCAGAGGTGCTATGGGACAAACAAAGCAACTTCATTGGTGAAAACCTCATCGAGGTGCCAATAGCTAAGCACAAAAATCCTTCACTACTTGATGAAGATAATATCAAAGATCAAATAAAAATAGCTTCCAGTCTATAGTATAATTAGATGGTAGCTACTCTTAGGTCCAAACAATAGAAAAATCTAGTGGTCTTATCAAAAGAACAAATCCTCGACCCCACCATAACCAAAATTATGTCAAATCTAGTATCAATAACATTGCATGTGACTGAAAGTACCGATCATCATTTGTTTCCCCACCATTATGCATTCCATTATCATTTGCCATTGCATTTCATAAACAAACCTATCATTCAACTTTTATCCCTATTTACCATCTGTGGTCATACTTTCCTTTATAGAGGCTACAAATATACCTTGTCTCAACATTTGAAGGAATTAGAATCAATGGCTAATGAAGATCACAACATTCTTGGCATCCAAATTTGCCTTTAGTTCTTGATAGATCAACTATTTAGATGAGGTGTGGGCTAGCAGTTAATAAGATTGATTATTCTATTAATACCATTTTTTGATCAAGACGTGCATCTCCACTTCAACAGGAACAACAAAATCATATTCCATTTTGCCATACCTAGGCCTAACACATCATAAACCAAAAACCATCACCCAAGATAAAAACATGTACCATACCATTTCATATACCACACCATTTCACATTGTTATATCCTTTTATCATTGTTTCATACCTATCCAATCACTTTACCACTTGGGGGTAATCCTCTTACCATTTTATTCAATCTATCCAAACCCATCATTATCTTATAGAAAAACCATTTCATTTTATCATTACTTTCCTATCTATACCAAAGCCTATTTTTAGTCATCCTACCCAATCTTATTTTGATCTTGGTTCATTTGATTCTTCTGACACTTTTTACTAAGGGATTTTAATCAAGTTTCAACTCTTATCAAATCCATGTGTCAATGAAAGTCTATGAAAGTAGTGTGATTGTTGATCTGGAAAGATATCTTTCATTTTCCATCTTATATTAAAGTTAGTTTATGTGAGCCTAATTATAACCACCTATGGGCAAATCAATGTTTCACTGGTCTTGCAACTAATTATAACTACTTATGGGCAAAATAGTATAATTGATCTATGTCATTGTATCCTAGTTATAACCACCTATGGAAAAATTAAGGGTAATAATTTTTTATCATTCCCTAATGTACTACTTCACCATTCTCTATATTGTACTATGACTTTATACCAATTGTGCTTATTTTGTTTGAATTGACTACTACACTAGTCAAATTCCTCCATTATAAAGCATAGCTATAGTGACTTGAGGTCCTACTCTGGGCCTATGTAGGCATTACTCAATAATTTTTTAGGTTAGCTCAGTCACGCTTTCCAACCACACTCTCATTATTTTGTGAGCAACCTAAGCCATGCTCTCACTATTTTTTGAGCAACTTAGCCACACTCTCACCATTTTGTGAGCAACCTGAGCCACGATCTCATCATTTTATGAGCAACCTAAGTAATTCTCTCACTATTTTATGAGATTAAACCATTTAGTGTCTTTTCATTCTTTATCAAGTTGAGATACTCTAAAGCTTCCATAAACATTTGTAAAACCATTAGAAAAAACCAAAAACATTGACCACTTCTTTACCTTAAAGATTATGAGAACCTTTACTAAGTTACAAGCAAATCACTTGTCACTTAGTTTCACCATCCTTTTTGGCATTTTATCTCACACAGTTTCCATTCTAAAATACCATTCCTATTCTATCATGTCCATTCTATTATTTTTCATGAATTATCATTTTCTTCCCATTTCCTAGGAGAACTACATTTGGCCTGAATTTTTTGTTTGATATTACATCCATAGAAATATGTAGGCAACATCTACATGCCTAGTGCTTATGGATACAACTTGTCCACCCCCTTCCTTTTCTTTTATTCCCATCATGTTTGTTTTCTAAGTTGTCACCTATTTTTTAGGGGCAATGTTTATCATGTTGTTTCTACTAACATTAGGATTAACTATTATTTATTTATTTGCTTGTTTGTTAGTTGTTTATGTGCCTATTTGTTTGTTTTTAACACTTTTTCCTTGATTTAGTCTATGTTCATTCATTTGGTCATTCCTTATGAATTTATAACTCAATCCATCCATATTCATATGCCTACATTAGCATCATGGTTTCTATCATTGGTGCATTATTTTTTATTATGTATTGGATTATGGGAGTCAATCATTATGCATATTTCAGCTAAGTCCTCATGATGGTATACCATGACGCCTATTTAATGTGATACATCAAACCTTAGATTAATGAATTATGTTCATTAATGGTGGCATTGACATCTCTTCAGCACCAACATCTTGATTCAATCCCAATCATATCCTAAACAACGTAATTAAAGAATGAAAGAATTTTAACCTTTGTTTAGTTTAAACGAGCATCTCCCTACTAGTAGGTTATCCCAATTCATCTTTATCCTGTATTTAAAATTATCATCATCATCATCATCTAATTAATCATGCTTTCCATAATTGAGGTCCAATGATTATAATTGTTTATGGGAAAATTATTGTACACCATCCCACCTGCATTTCTCAATGATTATAATTGCCTTTGGTCAAATCATTGTGTTCTCACCAAATTTACTTTATTTTTCCCAAATAGGGGCATTTTTTTAATCTTTTTTATCTATCCTAACTGGGATAACTCCATCTTCTTAATGATTATAGCCACTTTTGGGCAAATCATTGTGTTATCATACCACATTGCCACTATTGGGATACAATGCTTATAACCACCTTTCGGCAAACTATTGTACACTATCCCACTTGCATTCTAAATTATTTTGACTAATTTTTCCAACTCATTATGTTTTCACACCATCATCTTCCTTTCTTTGGTCCCCTCATTTCACTTCTTTCTTTTCAAGGGACTATTTGCTAACCTACTTGTGCTAACTATTCCCTTGAAGGAGTATCATATAGTTCATCAATTGCTATTGAATTTTTAAGCATATAGGACATTTTAATTATTTGAGAAGATGTTACTATGGTTATACCTTATAATGACTTCCCAAACAAGGAAAAATTATAAACACCTAAAACTGGCCACTAATAACCTCCAACCAAGCTTTTGACCAATTTCTATCAAAATGCACAATTTGGCCTAAAAATACTAAATCATGCTAAATGATGTGAAAATGTTATATTCAAGTGCCAATTTTGGCTAGAGTGTCACTAAATGGGGTAATGAATTTTATGGACTAGTAAAATTTGACCAGATCATTTCGAGTCAAAATGCAAATTTTGCACCTGGGTGCCCTGGATTGCTCTTTCTTGTTAAATTTCTTGCATGATACATGTGCCTTTTTTTCATGTTGAAAAAATCATAAATGGGATAATGAATCCAACATATTTGAAATTTCATCCTTAATCTAATTCAATCAAAATTTGGGCCAATAATAGGACATTTTGACCAATTTGATTAATTTATGCACAAAGAGCCAAGGTTTGCATTAAAGTGCTTAATCATACTTAAGAGATATTTAAACAAAATCATGAACCTAATTAATAATTCCATGGAAATTTTTGAATAAATATTTATTGGAAATTAATTATCCTTAACTACATCATCAAATGACATCATTCTATGGGGTGACATCCATAAGCCATAAATGCATAAAATATCATAATGTATGCCTTCCATGCCTCATTAAGACCCTCTATACCTATTAATTTCCCCTCTATCCCAAATATTAATAAGGATATTTGTAGATTGAATTTCATAATTATATTTATTCATGGCCACACATCTCAATCTTGAGATGGATGGTCATGGTTGATCCTAAAATTATTCCAAAAATCTATAAATATAAAGCCTCGAAGCCATAATTCTAAGATATTTTATGCCAAACTTATAGTTCCCAAATGTATTCAAAATAATTAAATTTTAGTGTTATAATGCCCAAATGTTGAGCCAAGCCAAACCAAGCCAAATCCAAACATGGTTTCAAGGAGAGATAGAGGTAGCCACACTTCATTGATGTAGACTTCATGAGCACAAACCAAAAAAGCCACTTCAACAAGCCATTTGGAGAATCCAAAGAAGGTGAAAGAAGTTTTTTTTTACATTTGAGTTGTGTTTTCCATTCTAGTCTTGTTAACTAAGCTCCTCCTAGTAACTAGGCCTAGAGATATTATGCTAGTGTGTTTATTTAATTTTGATTTCATTTTGGGACTAACACGATACTAACCATACTCTCTTGAGTCAAATTCATAATTCACACTAACCATCAATTTATGTTAATTTTAATTTTAATTAGCTTCATTATTACCATAAATGTCACAACAACACCATATCCACTTGTGACCATGGAAATAAAAACATTTTATGGCACATATATGTGCAATCACCTTATCTCACTTTGAAATCAAAATAAATTAGTGTGATAGGGTAAACATAGGTCACATTGGTGACTAACACATAAAAAATGACCACTTTATGTTAATTTCACTTTCTCATCATCCCTCCATCATCTCTAATCAATTTCTCCATTTTTTTCATCATCCCTAATCACTAATTCTTATCACTCATTTTCCCTAATCACTCCCTAATTAACCGTCTCCAACCCTCATCATATTTAATCACTCCCTCATCATCCTTAATCACTCCCTCATCATACCTCATAATACATAATCAATCCCTCCTCATCCTTTATCATTGTTAATGACATCCTTTTCATCCATCATCATCCTTAATTACTCCCTTATTTACTCTTACCATTCTTCATCATCCCTAATCACTCCATTTTCATCCCTTATCATCCCTAATCACTCCCTCATTATCCCTCATCATCTCTAATCACTCCCTCCTCACCCTTCCTTATACTTAAACACTCCCTCATTATTCGTCATTGATCCTCATCATACCTATTCACTACCTCATTGACCTTTATCCATCATCATCCCTCATCACTCAATTCATCATCCATCATTATCCCTACTCATTCCCTCCACATCCCTCTTCATACCTAATCACTCCCTCCAATACCTTGATGGTGGTTGTAGTGGATTCCTTATTATGCTTAATTGGATTCTATCCAAAATCCAAATTTTACTCACTAAAATAGGACTCAAATAAAATATTCTTTAACTCGCCCTATTTCACTTAAATAATGAACTTGGAGATATTGTCTAGTTTTCTGGTGGGATTCATAGATTTATATGGAAATCCATGCCTAGATAATGGATTGAGTGTGTATCTAGATCCCAAATAAATAATAAATATATAGGTAAGTAATAAAATGGTGGGATTAATTGCATTAATTACATATATAGATTAGTATTTATGCATCTAAAAATATGAATTCTAAAGCTAAGAATCCTAATTTATATCTATATACATAAGGCAACTGGATACTAGTTGATAATTCTAGTCCCAAAACCATATATGAGCTATCATTTTCTCTATATTTCATTGAGATTATTTCCATAGTAGATCATATTTATAAATTTATAGATAGGCAGTCACCAATCTAGTAGAGTGTGTTATAATTAGGGAATTAGTAGAGTGTGTTTCCCAATCCAAATTGACCTTTACCCACCCTGATATATACCCAAATTGATCTATAAATGTAAGGAAGGGAAATTTTATTAATTTAATGTATTAGGGAATGGATACTTAGAGGTTTGGCATGGCCTGGTGGGCCATAAAGGCCAAACTAGGGACCTACCATACTTTGACTATGCCCAAGTCCCTAGTACAATATATCAAAGTATAGTGTAGGAATGGTTCCCCTACCACATATATATGGGGGGAATCATTCTAAAGGACCTAACCTGATATAAAAATTTCCATACCTAATAATTCAAGGGAAACTTACTCTACCTACTTCATCTATGCCAAGGAGTAAGGCAAGGGAAGATTGACTTATAGATATCTAGTTTTGCTTCACCTAATAACATATCTATGGAATATTATATTATTGATAGATAACAAGGGGATAAGTCATAACTATCAAGGTAATATTTATTTCTAAAAGATAGCTTTGTTCTTACCCTACCTAGTTAGGTATGCCCTACCCAATAATGCAAGGGTAACTTACTTTCTAATATATATATTCATTATTGTCCTACCTACTTGCCCTTTATAGAATATATTATTAGCTATCAAGGCAAGTTTAATTCCATATCTATAGTTTGCATATATTATTTCCCTACCTACTTAGCTTCTATTATTAGAAAGGGAAATTTGATTTTTGGTATATATAATGAGAAATGAAGTTTTGAACCATGTTATGTATGTAATTGATCTATATAATTGAGTATACCTTACCTAATTTGCCTTATTAAATATGTCCTACTTACTTTATGTACTTCAGTATGCCCTACCCAATTTAATATCTAAGCCATATCTTGATCTTTAATATGGCCTACCTAAATACCTAACCATATCTTGATCTTGACTATGCCCTACTTAGTTCAATTACCTACTTGAGTATGCCCAACCCAATAAAATACCTGAGATATACCTTGATATTGAATACCCATATTTTATTCTAACCATATACATTACCTAAACATATATTTACTAAATTATACCTAATTGAATACTTGATTAAATACCCAAGCCATATATTGAAATGAAAGGGGACGTTATCATGCTTTAAAATCAATATAGGGGCATTATCAAATCATGGGATAAAGGAGAGGGGGTATTATCAAGGGATGATTGAAAAGTAGAAGAGGGGTAATTATCACCTATATAGATAAAGGAGAGGGGTAATTGATTGAGCCATACCTTAAAAGGAGAGGGGACATTCTAATCTATATATAGAGAAATGACTTGTTAGGTATGATCAGGCATAAGTAAAAAGCCACTACCCTCACCATAAAGGTATTAGAGGGAAAATTAAAGAGAGATTAGGGATGATGAGTGATAATAAGGGTTAATGAGGGAGTGATTAGGGATGATGAGGGAGTGACTAGATATGATGAGGGTCGATGAGGTAGTGATTACAAATAATAGGGATAATGAGGGAGTGATTAAGGATGATGAGGGATGATGAAGTATACTTGTGTCATATCTATATAGGGGTAATATTTATTTTCTAGGTGACCTTCACTACCATACATGTATAATACTGAGTCATTTCATTTCTTCCTATTGAATAGGCATTGAAACACATGATTCAGATGAGGGGTCATTGACTAGGCCATATCCTAAAAGGAAAGGGGAAATTGTAACATATATAAATAAAGGAATGAGTAGGGATGCTAAAAAACAAGAAAAAATTTATTGCATCCTCCATAAAGGTATTGGAATGATTTATTAAGGATGAGGAGGGATGAGGTAAGAGTGATTAAGGGTGATGGAGGGCGATGATGGTCAATGAGGGAGTGATTAGGGATGATAAGGGATGAGGATAGAGTGATTAGGGATGATGAGGGATTGACTAGGGATGATGAGGATCAATAAGGGAGTGATTATGGATAATGAGGGTCGATGAAGGAATGATTAAGTATGGCGAGGGATGATGAAACATTATTGTGTCATATATATATATAGCAGTAATATCTATTATGTGGGTGACCTTATCTACCCCATATGTGAAAGAATGATTCATTCCATTCCTTTTTATTGAATGGGAATTGAAACACATGCTTTAATTGAAATAAATATAATGGGCATTGAAAGATAAACTACAAAATTAACACTTACTTTTGACTAAATGGGCACTTTTAGACATCACAAATGGTCACTAGGCACTAAAGGATAGAATGGGAACTATCATATAGATTATATGAAATTAGAAATGCATAATGCCTATAAATCAATCCTAACTCATAGAAGATAGATCATACCATAAATTTTTGATTGGGGATACATTAGATAATAAGGAACATGACAAATATGGGGATTAGTTAGACCCAATTAGGGGATATCTTAACATAATACACTATGTTAGGGAGGGTTCCAAAGACTCTAGTCAAGAAAAATCATGTAATAACCCTAAGGGATTCCTATGTTTTGATATCTCACTAAACTAATAACAAATAAAACAAATCTAATCTAGTGCTCACCAAATCTTATAGCACAAAGTGGGGGTTAGAAACAATAAAATTAAACATGAATAAGAGACATATACTCACATCAATGTATACAAAATCCTAATACATGGAATAGATGTACAAATTCATATCTATCTACTCTTAAAAATGAGGAACAAAGTTAGGAATACTTACCTTTAAAGATGAACCCACCGAGCCTCAATCTCTCCCTTGGCCAAAGTACTTCACAAGAGGTTGTTGTGGTATGTAAGGATGACAAGGATAAATCATCTTTAGGCTATATAACCTATCAATGAATCCAAAATACTTCTTCAAAAGATAATATTTTGTATCTCCAAAGAAATTATGAAAACCTAAGATTTTTCTTAAAGTAGAATGGTATATGAGAAAATGCATAATAGCTCTTAATTATTTTTCTCTTCTATAAATAATGGAGAAATGAACTTATATAAATAGGTAAATCTAACCCTAAGCCCTTTTAAAATTTTTGGTCAATAGGGGAAAATCAATTGACCTAACATAATTTTGGACAAGAATTCACTAGGTCAACCAAGATCTGACCGAGACCCTAAGTGAATTTCAACCAAAATTGTACAGGGTCAACCTAGTCAACCTAGTATAGTAAGTAAAGGCTGAAAGCTATATAAGGTTGACCTAGTTGACCTAGTATATCTAATAGTCAAAAAGGGGATAAGGTTAAGAAAAGGAGGATAAAAGGGTGGAAAATGACTAGAGAATGTGCAATTTATAATAAAAATATTAGGGATAATGTTTTTAGGAGACAAGCATGTAGATAACAAGTGGTAATAGGGACAACAATTCTGAGAAGTACCAATGGTCTGCACACCCCTTTTTTAGTGCACCCTTAAGGCATGAACTTAGAGTGATTGAGAATTGATGGGGTTTTGAAAGATACAAAGTGTCAATTAGTGATAAAAGTTTTAAAATATTATGTTTATACATATTCCCCACTTGAATCTCATCACGTGTCACATGAGTGTAACACAAAATGGTGATTCAAGAAATAGAATAAGATAACACATAATGTTCATGCTAAGTAAGATGTAGTAAGGAGAAAATAATATAAATGAAAGGACATAATTTAAAAACACATACCTTTACTTACCTTAGTGTTATAGATAAAGAAGTAGACTAAAAGAGAAGTGAAGGCATCCAATGCGAAGAACATGAGGCAAACTTGTAGAAGTTAGTGTAATAAATAGCTAAAAATTGAAAGTTTTGAAAGATAAGAATATAGTAGTAGAAATGATTCTCTACGTTGTCATGATATGAGAACATTTTATGGTTCAAAAAATGTAGTAGAAAAAAAGATATAGGTAAAACAAGGAATCTAATAGAAAATATTTGAAAGATTAAGATGTTTGAAAAGTAAGTTTAAATAAGGTAAAAGAGAAGTCATTTGTTATTTTTGACTTGTTTGTGGGAGAAAAATATCTCTAAGAGACCAAACGAGTTAGGATGATGAGGAGATGATAGCCGAGATGAGAGGGACTCCCATTGGTGACAATAGGTACAACATTGGTAGGCACCAAAGAATCTCATACAAGTTTTTGAATATATTATTAAAATTAAGTATTTTTTAGAAAGTTGTGTTTTAAAATAATTAAAAGAATTGAAATGAACCCAAACAAGTTGTTAAGGGTAGGAAAAAACCATTTAGGGAAATAGGTTTGAAGGGTTTGGATTAATAATTGTTGGAAGACATTTATTACTAAAAATTTAAGGGGTCAGTAGACAAAAATAACTAGGTCGACCTAGTAGACCTAGTATGCTGAAATTTTGCAAAATCCACACTGACAACCTAGTATGTGCCAATGTAGTGTGTTTTCCATACTTCCAACTTAGTACATGATTGTCAACCTAGTACATTGCTACCAACTTGGTAAAAAAATCCACTCTGTCAACTTAGTACTAAAAGGGGAAAAAGTAAAGGGTTGACTTAGTTTTTTAAGTCAACCTCATCAAAATAAGGAAATTTTGGTCAACCTAGTGTTTAACTAAGTGACCAAAATAATATGAAAATGTGTAATGATAGAAAGGCCCAAAATGGCCTACTGAGGGATAAAAGGGATGAGTAGGCTAAAAATAGGTTGAATTGATTAAAAATGATTGAATTAAAGAAATTTAAGTTTGTTTTTGTTAAAATTTGAAAAGAATGTATTTTGATTATAAATGACATGGAGAATCTAATACATCTTTTTTATTTTATGGTTATAGGGGCATATTATATTTTGGTGCTTAGTGGATGTGGCATGGCTCCCTAACCTATTAGAGTGATTATAAATTGAAGATAGAGCTAGATTGATTGTAGTAGGTTTAGGATCCATTTTAGATATGTGTATGATTCCACTAAGTTTAGATTTTCTAGTCGTGTTCTTGGGAGCCTAGGAACAGTTGACTATTACATTTAGGTGGGAGGTGGAGGGGGATACCATTGAGGTGGGTATCACCTTAGAGTATGTCCATGTTATTCTTAGACTACCTATAGTAGTTACACCCATGGTCACATGAGTATTATATGGTCAGGAGGAGAAGAGAGACTTAGCCATATGGGTGACAAGTTTAGAGAGGATATACCCTAGATTGAGAATTAATTTATTTAATGTTTATACTTTATAGATTTTTGACATATGAAAGGTAGTGATAGGACTTGTGATAGCATGGGTATTATATCACAAGTTATATGTAAACATACCACTATTTTTGATAGCCTTATGCTAGATGATATTGGAGGATGGGGCATTATATGATTTAGGGTCTATCCTCTAGGTATATCTTATGCATGACATGTATGGTATGTTATTCATAGGGCATAAGTTGATAGGTATTATTATATTATTGAGCATGTGGATATATGAGAGGTTTCCTATGTGTCAACCAACTAGGTTAACCATGTGGTTGATGATAGGTTACCTCAAGTATAGAGGTAGAGGTAGGATCAAGTAGCACAAGTTATGTTGCATGTGCTAGTGTTGTAGATGGTGAGGTGAGAAAAAATTATATGGAAGCCTTATGGGAATATTGCCTTGGTGTGGCTGAGCTTGGACATAATGCCAATAGTATTAGCATGGACATAGATTACTAGACACTATACCTAGTCAATAGAGCTTGATTTGGTGGCACATGTACCAGGTCAAATGAGATTCCCTCACCTAATGGTATCAATATTAGTGTCCATATTTTTGTCTTAACATGTGAGAGAGATAAATGAGAGAGGAGGATTAGGGATATCAGTTACTAGGTCAACAATCAGGCTACATCATGAGAGATCATGGGCATCCCAAGCACAATGGGTAGTAGAGAGAGAGGAGATATATGTGGATGTAGGAGTACTAGAGGTACCACTACCAACACCATATTAAGATTAGTAGTGACCACCATGGACATGGCATTATCAAAGGTAGAAGCAATAGGAGAAGTAGAGACTATCACCATCCTAAATGACCCATTAGGTGGGCCAAAATAGAATTAGGTGATAGAAAGACCACTCAGGCATAGCCTGAGATAGGAATGAGTGGTGACTCTAGGATTTGATTTTGGGTGGTGACCTACAGAGGAGGTTCTCAGAGGATATACTGATGGGAATACCATAATCAATGGTTATTTAGATGGTGAGATGGTGGTAGGTGACACACTGGTAGGTAAAAATAGGTGGTTAAATTTTTCTTAAGTAATTTTAGATAGAGTATAAATAGATAAATTTTGAGATATATCAGTGATTTAATATCTATTTGGTTAGAATTTTGTAGGTAATATAAAGGAGGAGGAGACAATATGGGGTTCCATAGTGAAGGGAGTAATCTATGATATCCTAGATAAGGCACTGATGCCATATGATAATGCCACACTCAAGAATCCCATGGTACCATCTACCCCAACTCAAGTGAGCTGGTTCAAACTAGTAGGAGAGGCTGTAAGGTTGTTACAAGCATATAGAGAGGGGATGTAACCACTAGTAGTGGTGGGTATAGGAGAGGCACGTACATGATAGGCCTTAGATTAGGAGAGAGCCATTCATCTAGTCACCATGACATAGATGGGATAGGTATAGGCCTAGGAGAGGGTGGCACATCTAGTAACCCTAACCTAGTTGAGGTAGGCAGAGGCTTAAGTGGCTCATCTATAGGGGTAGGTATCAGGACTAATATCTCAAATAACCTCTTTATATCATTTTGTTTGAAAGAGTCAATTTGAGGCATCTATAGGTAGTGTGGATAGGTCATGAGATAGGCATGATGGGGCCCAACCATAAAGCTAGAGATATGTATTTCTATACCTTGTATCAAAAACACATTATATATATAGATATCTAATTCTGGTAGTTGGATGTTGATTTTATGTATTTGCATTATGGTTGTGGTTGTGGATGCTTGGATATTTGTGTTTCTAACACATGTATTTTACTTTTATTTGTATATGATAAGGGAAATATATGAGTTGAGGTTTCTTTTTTATCACTATGTAGGACACATGCATGGTTAAAAAGAAATAGGCAAAAAAGATTTGGTTAAGTATAATCAATCAAAAAAATGTAATACACACTATTTCATATTGGGAAATGTGTAATAACAAGAAAATGACTAAGTATAAAGAACCTAAAGAATGGTAAACAAGATGGTAAAAAGTTGTTTTTAAACCATAAAAAGATATTTTATCACCAAATTAAAACAAGTAAAATCACACTAAATCATGTTGGGAAGTATGCAAATAATGTAATAAAATGGAAAGCATGTGAAAGAGCATTGGTATAAAAAAATCAATTAAATCAATCAATCATACTAAATCACATAGGGAAGTATAAAAGATAAAACAAAATTGGCAAAAAATGGTCTTAAATTTATCACACTAAATCAAGCTGGGAAGTATGAAAAATTCAAGAAATGGCCGGATTCTTACATGCAATTAGAAAATAAGAAGGTAGAAGGTGAAAGAGTAATGAAATAAGTATAAAACATACTAAATCAAGTTTGGAAGCATGTCAATGATGTGTAACTTCATAATTAATCAAATTTTATCTCATATTTGACACATAATTTTATTGTGACTTGGATTATTGAAAATTTTTGTGAGGAAGGCCAAGTCCTATCCATGGTCTTACAATGCAACTCACAAAGGCAACACTAATGAGGTGGAATAAACGTGAAATTATGGTAAAAATGGGATGTTGGTAATAAGAATGTGAAATTGTGGTAATTTATGAGGAAGGCCAGGTCCTATCCATGGTCTTACAATGCAATTCAAAAATGGAATCCCTAGGGGAGTGATCAGTGCACAAAACAATATTTCTCAAGAGGAAATATGAGGAATTTAGGGATTGAAAAAGGGAATGTAAAATTCATAACTTAGGCATCTTATGAGAAAACCTTAAGATATGGGAGGCATACTAAAGATATGAGAAGACACTAAGTCACTAGTGACCATCAATGTACAAAGGAAACCTATTCACTATAGACGCAAAGTTGTGTAGAAAAATAAGAATAATACTAAGATCAAATCATAAAGATATATTGGTACGAGAAAATTAAAATGGACCTAAATTCCTAGATGTGTTCCCCATTCCTTAGGATCCCTTATAGAGTCATCAATCTACTACGAAGATTGGGTACTTACGTGAGAAAGTAGGTAGCACTAAAATATTTTTATTATTCTCCTTTTCTAATCTACTATCCTACCACACCCAAATGGACCTCATCTCTATCATGAGGCCAATTGTGGGGTTTTATTTTTGAATAGAATAAGGAGATGTGCTTTGGATCACATATTTTAGTGTAATTTGACTTTAAAGAATTTTGAATGTTTTTACCTTTTGTTTCATTGCCTTTTATTAAATGAATTGGATTTTGAATTTTTTTTAGTATTTTTAAAATTCCTCCTCCATATGGACTTAGAATGACCAATCATGAGAGATAGAGTGATACACATGAATGAGTTGTAGTCTTAGGCTAAGGAATCTAAGTGACCAAGGACAAGACTGACTAGAACACTTAGGCTTAACAATGAACCAGCATGTTATCTCAAGTCTCAATTATGTATATGCTTAGTTTACAAAAAGGGAAATAGAGGGAAAAATGAGATCCAAATTAGACTAGTAAAAGGATATTATAATGAGATTAATTGTTTTATAACTAATCACATCGTAAAGAAGGAATGAACAAAGGGAACTAGGTTTATATAACCAAGTTACAATGACAATTATCCATGTAGATAGAGATAAGAAAGGAAACAATCATGAAAAGAGAACAAGGAATTTTTTAAGAAATAATATCAAGAAATAAAAGAAATCAATGATAAAAAATACATCCATGAGCAAACATAAATGATATTATAAGTAATATAGAATATGAAATCAACACCATCATGTAAGATAAATAAGAATTTGACATAATTTCAAATGATATAACAAATAGATAAAGATAAATTTAGAGTACATGTCCAATATAAATGAAAATGTAAGAACACCATGTATGTGTTCATAAGTAATAATATATTTTCCCACATAAATTATCCATAACATCTAAAAAATATCTATGAATTTGGATGTGAACTATAGCTAATGTCTCATCTATATTTAGTGAAACCTGGGAAAATAATTTACATCTAATGTCCTCAACAACAAAATTTTTTTTTTTTATGGATCATGTTAAGGAGGGCTATCAAGCAAGGGATACTTAAAATTATGCATGGGAATGGAATCTATAAGAGATAAAGGGATCACTAGTGGGGAAGGATCCACAAGTGAGTAACTCACAAATGGAGAAGGATCCACAGGTGAGGGAAGGTCTACGGGTGAAGGATTCATGGGTGGAGGAACAAGAGGTGACAAAAGGACCACAAGAGGGGATGGAACCATAGGAAGCAAAAACATAGAAGAAGGGGGAACTTTCTTATGGGAATGACCTAGGGAGGAATAGTATAAGGTGTGGGAATAGTTAAGATATGATATTTAAGGTGTTACTGAAGGATGTTGTAATGATCAGTGTGATGGGTGCCACATTGGTGCCAAAGATAGTACACCTCTCCATAATTAGTAATATACTTAGGTAGTAACTTTAGGGGAGGTGTAGTCTTTTTTGAGGACTGAGGGATAAAATGATGTAAAGTATTAATATATTTTCATAACTTACAATGATGCATGGATGAATGATTATCTGTGTCATGGAAGAAATAGATACACTTATGAGTAGTATTAGTAGAAGTATTCATAGGAAGAGTGTAAAAGAATCAGAAGGAGTTTGGTAAGGATCATTGGCCTATTTTTTAGGCAACAAAGCCATTTATGGTAAAGGAAGTAAACCATCATTGAGATATGCTAGTGGTGTGAAGGAACTAGACTAGGTTCGATGGAAGGAGAGATGGGATCAAAAGCAGGGATAGACTCAATTAAATCATAAAAAATGGTCTTTAAAATAAGATCTACTAAGAGAGGGGTGGGGTGTATAAAAGGCCAAAGGAGGGTTACACGCATCTCAGGGATATGCTGGCTATATGGGTCAGGGTACCTAGCAAAGTAGTAAGGCCTAGTCATAGCATGATCCATAAGCATTCTTCTATGTGGTTCTTTATAAAATAGAGGTGATCATACCATATATAACCTATGATAAAAATTTAAAATTCTAAAATTAGGAACTATATACAATGGAATATGGGAATAAGCACTGAAAAACTAAAATAAAGAGGAATGATAATGGTTAATCTCAATGTGATGGGCCTAAAAAAGACCACCAAGAATGGATCATCTAAGATATAACCATCATCATAGTCAAGTGTATAAAGATAAATTATAAATATAGGGATGACATTATCATATGATGAGGTGTGATGAATTGAATGCTAAGTCTTAGTCAAGACAATGGGGATGTCATCACAAGGTGGTTTACGATAATGAGGCTAAAAATAAATGTGAAGCTAAGAGATGAGATGAGGTGAGGGATCAAAAGTTTTAATAGTTAGGTTGATCTCATTAGGTTCATCATCATTAGAATTTATGAGGTTAAGAGGATTATTCCCCATGAGTTGAGTATGACTATTATAACCTCAAGTGGAATTGATGAGAAATTTGAATCATTGAGACTCATAGAATAGAAAATTGGGAAAAGGTTAAAGAGTAGGAATCTTGAAGACACCATAGTCTTGGAATTATTCAAATTTATAAGCATTAGTGTTACCTTGAATCCAATAGATAGATCCATTATGAGTGAATTTAATGCATTGGCCAGTAGAAGAAGTAATGGCTCTCATATGGTGAGTCCATGGCCTATCAAGTAGGATGTTAGAAGATAGAAGAAAATTAAATATCATCACCTTCACATGAATGGTGATAGGTGGGATGGTAATGGGAAGCCAAAAATAACCTAAAAGAGGCATTTTACTTCTATCATATCCTTGACATGTGTTGTGTGTGGACTTGATATTACATTTAAAATATCCAAGGGTTTTGATAAAATCAAGAGAGGAAACACTAGTGATAGAGCACTTGTCAATCGAGGGATGATTGACTTGGATATCACCAATTTAGACACTAATGAATATAAGAGGATCATTTGTATGAAGTAGAATCTCATTGGGAATTATCAAAGCAATGGGAAACTTTAAGGAGATAAAATTGTCCATTATTTCATCAATATGGATGGACATCTCTTCACATTATTGTAATATGTTGTCTTTAGATCTAGATAAGGTTACTTCACATCCTGCTAGGGGAGGACAAGTGATGTTCATTTCAAATAAGAGTTGCATAAGATGGTTTTGATGATGTAGAAAGGTCCTCATAAGCTTAATAAGTGGAATTTGGGATGGGAGATTAGTGAGTTCCATGATAGGATCCCACTCATCATAACCCATAAGAAGATTGTTAGAAATAAGTGCATAGTGTTGAAGGAGGTCCTTAGAAGGAGGATCAAAAGTGAATTGAAATTTGTGTTGATAAGAAGGAAAAGGTTTAGAATAATTTGGTAAACTATATTGATAAATGAATCAGTTGGTTTAGGTTGGTTTCTAGAATTGATAGAAGAAGTGTTGATAGAAGCTTGAGTGTCATTAATATTAGGTAAAGAAGATAGAGGGATTGTATAAATAAAATGGGGAAGTGTTATCTAAGGAAGGAGTTGGTATTAGATCATAAAATGTTATAGTATCATCTTTCCCCAACTCATTTAAGTGATTTGGATAAGAATCTTGGCTAACATAAAATGTACAAGATAATAGAGGGGTGTAGATATGTTGAGGATCAATGAAAGCAAAAACCCTTCACATATTAGTCATATTTATCATATTCTCTTTAGGAGTTGGGTCAACAAGACTTTCTACATTATTGGTGGAAGGGTGGCCTTGTCTTAGTTGTCTTTGTGAGTTTGGTGATTTAAAAGAGGGTCTTTATAGATATCCAAATGAGAATTATCTTGATTCAAGGCTTGATATTTAGTATGTGTTTCATGGGATTTAAAGGCAATGTCATAGGTTTGTTGGCATTTTTGAATGATATAATCATGATCAAAATTAGGACCAAGAAGATCTATGGACAAATTATGTAGCTGCCTACATGTCTTGTGAGAATGACCTTCTCTTATATCATGATGATTTTTTATCCCTATAGAATCATCATGATATATATATATATATATATATATATATATATATATATATCCCCACTTACTAATTATAATTAAATGAAGTTTTATTTCATTGATAGCATGATGATTCTTGTTCTTGAGTAAGATACGAGTACCCACATAAGGTTGGGGTGGTTTGAATTAATGTATAAGGAAATATTGACATTTTTATTGGTTAATAGATCCTTCTAAAGTAAGTGGAGAGAGAGAGAGAGAGAGAGAGAGAGAGAGAGAGAGAGAGAGAGAGAGAGAGAGAGAGAGAGAGAGAGAGAGAGAGAGAGAGAGAGAGAGAGAGAGAGAGAGAGAGAGAGAGAGAGAGAGAGAGAGAGAGAGAGAGAGAGAGAGAGAGAGAGAGAGAGAGAGAGTAGACTAGATATTGTAACTTAGGAAAAATAGCAGTGGTAAAAAGATGAAAAAGGTTATCATCAGCCATGTTATGTTCACATTTGTTGGACAATGTTTTCCACATTTTAATAACAGCTTGTGTAGTTTCATTTTCAAGTTTTTTATAATTTATAAAATGGGCCAAGGTAATCTCAGGAAGATCACTAGTTTCGAACTCTTGGATTAAAGCATTTACTAAAATCTTCCAAAATAGTAATAGAATGAGTTTTAAGTTGGTTGTACCAATCTACAACATCACCTATGAGAGTTTTGGATAATATCTTGGTAGAAACAAAGGTGTTTAATTTGACCTAGTATTTATAGAGATTTACAATGTTTTTAGATGAAGAGTAGGATCAGTTGATCCATTGTAAGAAATGGTAGGGGTGATACCTCCTATATCAATATTAGAAATTTGAGTTGTAAGAGGCTCATTTTGAAGATGTTTAATCATCTTGTTGACAAGAGGAGGTTGAAAGATGAGATTGACATGGTAATCTCAAAGAGAAGGTGAGGGAACATTTTGATTATGCATGCCCAAAGGCATTGGTTGAGGGTGGGTTTGAATATGGAGAAGGTGATTTTGCATTCTCATCATTTGATTTGTAATATGATTTTGAAAGTATTCATTTGATTAAGTGTTTTTAATAAAATTTAGTGGGTTTGAGTTGTATTTTTATCATTATTTGAAGCATTGGAATTAGTGGTTTGGGTATCACTATTGGTATTTGTAGGATCCTGACAGGAACTATTAGAATGTGAGGCACTAGTGGCAAAATTTTCTTATGTAGAAAAAGATGGACTAGTAGATGGATGAGAAGGAATAACACTATAAGAATGATTATGATGGGTATAAAATGATGCACTAGTGGGATATTTAAGGAGAGTGGATCTTATAATAGGCCCTATAGATGTAGAACTTGCCATGATAGTGGAGAAACTAGGCATGGAGGTAGAAGAAGTTAAAGAGGAAGAGGTTATGGTATGAGAAGGGGTCATAATAGAGGGAAGAATATATGAATCAAAGAAGGTAGTACCCACAAATCCATGTGAGAAGGTGAATGAGGCTCTTAAACTTGACCACTAATTATGAGATGGTAAATGGTAGAAGGATCCTTTCCTCAGTGTTGAGGAGATTTTAAAGATAAAGAAGAGCAAATTAGGGGTATACTCTAATTTGGGTTGCTCTTCAAGTGAGAAGAGAGGATTATGAAATGAAAAAGAATGAGGAGGGGTCTGATAATTCATTGTGTGAGTGGTTATATGAACATTACTCTCATTAGGAATGAGACCTACTCTAATTATGGGAGACCCTATGAGGGTTGGTAAAACTCATCATATCTATTAAATTCATTATTGTATTGAAACAATAATTTCATGATGAAGGAGAAGGATTAAACAAGGAAAAAGAGATGTAAAAATAAGGAAATAAGAAGTGACAAAAAACTTTATAGATTCAATAGGGTCACCCTAGTACATAAAATAGGGATTGAAAACTATATAGAGTCGACATGGTTGAACTAGTATAGAAAATAAGGGTTGAAAAAGTATACAAAGTTGATAGGGTTGACCTAGTACTAGAAATAGAAGCTAAAAAAGTAGGAAAAATATATAGAGTTGATAGGGTTGACCTAGTTTTGTATCCTTGGAAGAAGAAAATAATATTATGTCGATAGTATTAACCTAATATTATAAACAGGGAAAAAATAAATAGTCTGTAAAAGACTATGTCAACAAAAATGACTGTGTACTAAAACATTTTTTTTGTAAGTAATTTTGAAAGAAAAAAATGAAAGGAAACACACAATCAATTGTGTTAATGAGGTTGATATAATTATGGCACACAACATAAAACCTTGCACCAATGCTAGATAATGCAAGTTTTTCCAATAAAACATACAATTGAGTAGAGAGAAAGCAATCAACTTGGAAAGATAAATCTAACTAAGTGGTCATCCTGAATGTTGTTAGATTATTAAAATAATTTTAGATGTGATAAGAAGTTGGTTGTAAGCATGGAACTATAAATCAATCTAAGGATGGTTTTAGAATGTTTCAGCTGAAAGGGATCTGTATTGGCAATGGTATTGGCTTGGCATTAGGGATTAAACCGCACTTCACACACCATAATGATAAGGGTGTTAGGTGTTTAGCCAAAATATACCATTAACCACATGTTTATACTTGGCTAAAAAACCAGGTCAAATTCCCCCTTAGTGATGACATCTAAGTAGGTCAGCCTTGGGAAGACAATTATTAAAATACTTTTTGATATTTTATGATTTATTAGTGTGTGCATAAAAGAGAAAATAATGCAGCTAAATGGTATATTAAAAAACCACCTAATTAGACTATGGATTATATTCTAAGCATGAAAACAACAAAAAATGAAAGTGTGAGCAAATTACTAACATATAAGTGTTAATTATAACATTTAAACATTATACAATGTTGATTCAGATGACAACATATGTAAAGAATATAGAATAGAGTCAACAGTGTCACCTCTATACTATGAAAGCAAGGGTCTAAAAAATAACTACGTTAATAACATTGACCTAGTTTTCTAGACATATTACAAAATATAAAACTATGTCAATAGGGTCAACCTAGTTGACTATACAAGGGCAGTTTTAAAGACTATAACTATAAAAAATAGATTTGTAACAAATGCTATAAATGATAGAGAAGGATAGAAAGGAAGCTTAGTGGGTTAGAGGATGGAGAGGAAAATAAGATTGTTATTGAAGTACCCTAATTTATACTTGTAAATTATACCAACTGTGTTGACTGGGTTGACCTAGCTTTGTAGATCCTATTTGCTAAAAACCTATAAAATGGACTATATTGATAGGGTCAACTTAGTATGTTTTCTAGAAGTCTATAAATGTATAGGGTCGACTTGGTTGACCTAGTAGTCTGAACTAGATGTCTAAAAATGTACTAGGTCGACTGAGTTGACCTAGTAGTCTAAGCTAAAAGTTTGGAAAACCTAAAAAACATAACAAAATCATATTTATGTGACTATGTGTTAAACCTATGAACATAAACTAGAGATATATCAATGTTGTTGACCTAATATCATAAATATAGAGAAATAAAAGGATAAAATAATGAAAAAACTTGAAATATGAATTGTAAGTGTTAGATTCACATTGGGTTGACCAGAATGTATGCAATCATAAATGTATCATGTTTTCAAATCAATCCTAACTTAGAGAAAATAGATCATACCATATACTTCAGATTGGGGATACATTAGATAATCAAAAACATGACCAATATGGGGATCTACTAGACCTAATTAGGGGATCTCTTACCCTAATACACTATTATAGGGAGGTTTCCAAAGCCTCCATTCAAGCACAATAATGAAATAACCCTAAGGGAATCCTATTTATTGATATTTCACTAAAATAATAACAAATAAAGAAAATCTAATCTAGTTCTCACCAAACCTTGTGGCACAAAGTTGGGGTTAGAAATAATAAAAGTAAACATGCATAAGAGACATATACTCATGTCAATGCATATGGAATTCTAATGCATGTAAGATAAGTAAAAATGTATATCTATCTACTCTTATAAATGAGGAACAAAGTTAGAAATACTTACCTTTGAAGATGAACCCACTAAGCCTCAATATCTCCCTTGGCCAAGGTGATTCACAAGAGGTTTTTTTAGTATGTAAGGATGACAAGGATAAAACATCTATAGGCTACACAACTTATCAATGTATCTAAAATACTTCTCCAAATGACAAGATCTATATCTCCAAATAAAGTATGAAACCCTATGCTTGTTCTTCATGTAGAATGGTGGATATGTAGATGCAAAATAGCTCTTAATTATTATTCTCTTCTCTAAATAATGGTAAAATTAACTTATATATATATATATATATAGAAGGATCTAACCCTAATCCCTTTCAAAAAAATTGGCTGACAGGGTCAACTCACTTGACCTAGAATAATTTTGGATAAGAATTCACTAGGTCATGGGCTATGTCAACCAAGAGATTACCTAAAGCCTAAGTGAATTTCACCCAAAACTATATAGGGTTGACTCAATTGATGTAATACAATAATTAGAGGCTAAAAATTGTATAGGGTTGACCTAGTCGACCTAGTATAACTGATAGTCAAAAAGGGGCAAAGGTTAGGAAAAAGAGATAAAAGGGTAAAAAATGATTGAAGAGTGTGAAATAGAGAATAAAAATCTTAAGGATAAGGTTTTTAGGAGATAAGTGTGTAGATATCAAGTGAAAAAGGGCACAATAATCCTAAAAAGCACCAATGGTATTTCCACCCCTTTCTTGGTGTACCCTAGTGTGCACTTAGAGAGATTGAGACTCGATGGGTTCCTATAAGATAGAAATTGTTAGTTAATGATAAAGTTTTGAAAATATTATTTGTATACATAGGTCACATAGATAATATGTATTACCTCATATATACAGATACTACATAAAACATTTTCACTAGATATGATAAAGAACGATGAGGGAAGATGGAGTGATTAGGGATGATGAGATAAAATTAGGGATGATTAGAGAGTGTTTAAGGATAATGAGGGATGACAAGGGTGTGACTAGGGACTATGAGGGATCATGATGTATGATGGTGATTTATGAGATAATGAATAAGGATGGATAATGAATACTGATTACATAATGTTTAGGAATGATGAGGGATGATGAGGGATGATGAAAATGTTACTAAGGACTATGAGGGAAGATGAGAGACAATGAGGGAGTGATTAGGGAAGATGAGAGTAAATGAGAGAGTGATTAGGTATGATTATGATGATGATGATGATGATGATGATGATGATGATGATGATGATGATGAGGGTGTGATTAGGGATGATGAGGGTGTGTTTAGGGAAAATGAGGGTAAATCAAAGAGTGATTAGGGAAGATGAGAAATGATTAGGTATGGTTGATGGTTATTAAGGGAGTGACTAGGGATGATGAGGGATAATGACAAGGTCCCTATCTATAAATAATCAATTAATTTATTATAATAATCAAGGGTGCTTATATATGGGGACTCGTTTATCCCTATCTATATCTAATAAGGGTGAGGGGCACATAGGGTTTGAAATTATAGTATTTGAGTCATGGTACTACCAAATTGAGTAATTGCTCCATCTTGCTTCATTAGATATGGGTATGACCATAGTGAATCAATGCTATATTCATATCCCATATCTATATTGGGTATATTTCCTCTAAGTGAATGAATCAATGTGAAACATATTACTTACATAATATTTTTATATCATTCAATTGCAAAAAATAAGAATGAATGATGTGGCAGTACCATAATTTGTCAATGAAAAATGACACAATCATGAGATCAACCCCCACTATATAAATACAGGGTTTCATTAGCATTGACATAACATATAGTTTAATTGACATAATATATTGGCACCTCGATCCCACAAATAAATTTATATATAATATTTAGAGAGAATAGAGAAAGGGGCCAAGGTCTATCACTACTATCAGCTATATCTAGTTCACTCTATCTATTGAACAAGTCTATCAATGACTAAACAAGTCTATTAATGATAAATGCTACTAAATTACATGCATAATATGTATGGTATGACCAAAGTGACCCAATCTGCATAATGCTCACATGCTATTAAATATTTATGTGATGAAATACATATCCATATCATATAATATACCAATGTCATATTTATACGTATTTTAGGATGTTGATGTGATAAATAATGAAATCCAGGTGTGGGTAACACGATGTGATGGTTAATTCTTTCCCTATTGATATTATATTTGGTTTAAACTACTTGACATCTTTTAATTTAATTCATTATATATGGTTTTCATTAGTGTTATGAGTCCATTATTTGAATTTACCTTGGTCATAAGCAAATATGGTGTTTTTATGTCACTTTTGGCCTATAATGGACTTAATAGTAAGTAAAACTATCATGAATGGGTGGTTCGGTGTACATGGGTCACCAATGTAACCTATGTTTCCATATGCATAACACTTTATCATGAATTCAAATTTAATTGGGGGGTGACCATACCTGAATGTGGCCCAAATTATCCCTATTTACCCTAGTTATAAATGAATATGGTGTTATTGTGTCACTTTTTAATCTATAAGGGATATAATCATAAGTAAAATTAGAATATAATAGTGGTTGGGTGTGAATTGATTTGTAAACTTTAATATTGACAAACCTAAGACTCTTATGAATTATAGAAATCAATCTGGAAGGTGACAAATCCTAAAAATTGACTATATGTTTACCCAAAATGGATATCAATTTCAAAATTTATGCCTTAAAATCACTAGGTTCGATATTAAAAATCTAAAAAATGATTATACTAACTAGATTGAATTTTAAAATACTACCTCCCACATAATAAGGTATGTAGCTATGAGACCAACTCTATTAGATGCAAAGTGACCCTAGTTTCTTATATTTACTTAAATAAATTTAAAATAAAAGTTGAAATTTATATTATTACATTGATATTACTCATTACATTTATATATTTTATAATTAGTATTTATTTTAGTAAACCACCCCCCACCTTCCAATTCATCCCTCTTTTGCATTTTACCCCTTCTAATACATTTTTTTTGTTGTCATGTCAATGTAACACATAAAAGCTATAGTGTGTACATGTTACATTGACATAACACCTCTTTAAATATATATTTTTTGTATTTTTTTCTTTTTCAATATAATGCATATGTGATATATTATTTATGAATTCAAAACCAAGCCTTTTGGCTTAGAAATGGCTTGAATTCCTGAACCAAATGCTTGGACCTGCCAACACACAACTAAATTAGATATATTTGATATAAAATAATAAAATTAAACTTCCATCACCAAATATACTATGAATTTCAACAAGGAAATTCATAAAATTATACCATGATGATGAGCATGCTCTCCTCTTTCCAAATATATGATTTTTTTTAATTTTTGGACTATTGAAGCTTTCTATCTATGTTGATTTCTTATGGCTGTGTTAGGCCACTACATGTTGCAAATATACATTCCTATATATGTTTAAGTATTTTTTTCATTGATCTAAATGTGAAAAAAATTATATTGTTACAAACTAAGCCTACTTATATATGCATTCAAAGAAAACTATGTTTTCTTTTGTTTTAGGTAGTTATGGAGGTCGTACGATAATCTATCCATTTTTATCAATTTTTAGGATTTATTTACTTGTAAAATTTAAAAAATATATATTCATTAATTTTTTTGTAATAAAATATAGGTCATAAAATATATGATATTATCTAAATTTACACAAGAGGGTTTCACAAAATACTAAAAAGGTTACTCCTTACATATGACTATCTACTATGTTTCCTAAAAAATAGGAGTTTATATTCAAATTTTATATGTTTGACCTAATTATACTTTAACCATTCTTAAAAAAAAATTATGTTTTGGAAACTGGACAATTCTAAAATTCATATTTTTATACCATATTCATAGTTTGAGTGTAGACATCTCAAATAATAATAAAAAAATTAAGATTTTTTAATTTTCAACAAATACATGTCCATGAGTAGGCCTCTGTTTTTTCAAAATATTTTTGTACTTACCCCATATAAAATTCAATCTATGTTTGGATGTGGCTCAATTTTTATAAAACTGTGTCATTGATTTCATCATTTAACTAATTAGCTCAATCTATGATGAATTCAAATCTAATTTATCCTTAAATCACATTGTATAGTCACAATTAGGTTCAAGGGGCTCATATTTATCCTAATTACCTCCACAATTAAACCTATCAATTATTTAATTTATTACATGATGACATTGGGGATTATTGAGCCTCAAACCACATCTTATACATGTCAAAATTTCATTTTTCATTGAACCAAATGATTATTTACTTTATTCTCTAATGAACTTGGAGTTGATTAAGGCCCAAATCACATTTTATAGTCATAATTAGGTTGAATGCACTAAAATTACCCCATATTGCCTTCAAATTGAACCAATGGACTAGTTAGTCTATTTTGTTATGATATTGGGGTTAGTAGCCCCAAATTACATCCTTTATAGAAAAAATTAGGTTCACAAGGTTCAATTTCTCACAAATTACATCACTGATTGCACCAATTAACTCATTCACTATATATGTTGGAAAGATAAGATAATTTATCCCCAAATCACATCCTATAGTTTTAGTTATATACAAGGGGTCCAAATTGGCTCTAATTGCCTCCACCATTGAAACAATTGACTCTTTCTTCCATTTTTATGAAATTAGGCCTGGTTGAACCATAAATCATATTATATACAGTCTAAATTATGTTCACGGGTGAAAACACACCAAAATTGCATCATTATATCAATTATGCCTTTGTTTGGTAGTTTATATATTAACACACTTCCCCTTAAAATAAAAATATAAAATAATGCATGTGAATAGATATAAACATAAACAAGCCTTTTGGCTTGGATTCCCAAGCTAAAGGCTTGGACTTGTCAACACACAACTAAATCCAAGATATTTCATAGAAAATTAAAAAATTAAATTTTCATCACCAAATACACTATGAATTTCAATGAGACAATTCATAAAATTATTACCATAATAATTAGTACACTCTCCTCTTTCCAAATATATAATTTTTTGAATTTTTGGACTATTTTAAGGTTTCTATTTATGTTGATTTCTAACTATGGATTTTTTAGGCCACTACATGCTGCAATTATATATGCCTATATATGTTTAATTATTATTTTTCATTAATCCAACTACGAAAAAAAATATTTGTTAACAAACTAGACTTAATCATATACATATTAAAAAAAATTATTTTAATTTTTTTTTAATGTAGTTATGGAGGTCATATGACCATCTTTTCATTTTTTGTTAGTTTTTAGGTTCTATTTACTTGTAAAATTAATAAAAAATATTAATTATTTTTTAAAATAAAATATAGATCACAAACAAGATGAGTTTAGCTAAATTTTCACAAAAGGGTTTTAAACAATATTAAACTTTGATATAAAAAGGTTGCACCGTACTAGCAACTATCTACTCTTTTTATTTAAAAAATAGGAGTTTATCTTCAAATTTGAGATATTTTACCTACTTACACTTAACCATTTAAAAACAAAATTAGTGTTTTGGAAACTTGGCTTGAAATTATACAATTAGTGTTCTTATACGATCTTCAAATTTTGAGTGTAGCCATCTCAAATAATCTAATAAAGTTATGATTTTTTAATTTTCAGGAAAAATATGTCCATGGGTAGGCCCCTTTTTGTATACTAACTTTCTACACTTACTCAAGAACATAATCCTTTTATTAATACCAATATACCTTTTAGAGGTACATACTCAAAAATAGGTTTTCAAACCATAACTTATAATATATATGTCTACACATATGGTTACACATGTGATGTCCACTCATATTGTGGGGAAAACACAAGAATTTCCTCATATTTATATGGATATCCCTTCATAACATACCTTTTACCTCCTATAATGGTTACTAATGTGACCTCATCTATTAATTTATAATTTTTTGTGCCTAATTCTCAATCCATTATATAAAGGATCCTTGATCTTAAAACTAAAATTTTATAATTAGAATAAGGTTCTTCTATTAAAAGCCACTACATTGATTCTAAAAAATTACTACATAACTCAAGTGTCCTAAATATTTAAACTTATCCTGTAACTATAGTATTTTTGGTACCTAATCTTACATTATATGATGGTAAAAGTGATCTAGAATAACAACTACAAATCTTTCATCTAACATGCTTGTACTACGTATCCAATGATAAATTGTTGACTATGTTTTTCCTACAAGCCTTGAGGAGTATGATTTGAAATAGTTCTACCACCTCCCCTTTAAATTTTTGCATGCCTTCAATCCTTTGGCTGATCAATTTTAATCATACTTTTCAAGAAAGTCAATGAGAAGATAACATATGCTCAAATTGAAAAAATTATGAAAGTACCCAATGAACCCATTAGTGATTATGTGCATCATTAGAAGACTATGCTCTCTAAGATGAAAAATCCTATGAATAATAACAAGTTACAAGACATATTCAAGCAGAGTGTGCTTTCTCTACTACATGAAATAATTATATTCAAGATATTCCATTAATGTATGCCATATAGTAAAGTAGCATGTAGTTAGTCTACTTGATATGAATAATTTAAAGATGGATCTAATCCTCAAAATAATCATAGTGAAAATTTTTAGAGAAAACAAATGTTCTAATATAAATAAAATGATATTAAGAATAAGGCAAAAGGAAAAAATAATTCCATGTCATAACCTACTAATTGGATTATCTTATCACCCCCAAAAAGGAGGCAATTTACATGATTATAAGAACCTTTTAATATAAAACAAGTTACTTGAGTAAAATATCTTATCCCTCCCTCCCTAATTTATATTCATATGAATAGGACACTATCTAATTGATTCAATAGCAAAGCACATTGTGATTATGACAAAATCAAAAATATTATACAGACAATGTTTTGGGTTAACACATAAGATATATGATATAATTGATGAAAATACTATTAAAATAAATTATAATAGAACATCTACGAGTGATCTAGAGGCACAACCTAATGGGAATGTGAAGATGAAAATATTTTTGATCCCTTTGTAAAATATAGGAAAAAGAAACCAAGACTAACACTTAAGTGCATATTAATTTTAATGAATAATAGGAACATCCCATTGATGGTATTATTGGTACAATTAAGGAAAAGTATGTGCATATACCTACTATCACATTTGATATCATGATATTATTTATGATGATTTGATTAGTGTACCATTATTTGTGTTTGCTTACATTGACTCACAACCTATACATGATGTCATGGTGGATAATGGATCAAGTGAAATTTTTTACATAATGACAATGATTAATAGTAATAAGTATTGTGAAAATATTAAAAAAAAATAGAGAAAACCCTCTTGGGAGTATTATGTTACCATTCATGGTAGGCCTAATCTACAACATGAAAAAAATATTAGTATTTTTATTATGGGGGAATTTGACATGTTACTCATAGTATACATGTAGTACCATCTTCAATACTAGTTTAGGAGTATCCAAGGCCCTGAGCAATATTAGATTACCAAAAAAATGTGTGTTTACTTTTTAGTTCTTTGCTTCTATCTATTTTATTTTTTGGTGTGTTGGTGTGTCAGAGGAAGTTTATTTGGTTTTGTATCAGTCCTTATTTTACTTGGCACATTATTAAATGGCATCACACTTGTACTTGTAACACTCATCTTGTACAATTATGGCTACCTTAGTGGTTGGATGTCATGGTAACTTGATTTGAAGGTCTCATGTGTTAAGCATGAGATTATAATAAATGAAGTCTTTGATGTATCACTCTCATTGGATAGTGATGTTTAGGAAAGGAAATCATGCATAAGTCTTTATTCTACTCCTTTGGTAATTGATAATTGAACTCCAATTAAGTCATAAATCTTAGCTTTTTATGCTCATAAGGATATTTTTTAACAAGTGGTAATTAAGACTCATTTTATCAAATTATTCTTAAGCTATAAATGCTTGAAATCAACCTTTATTATGTGGGATATATTTTTGGGTTTGGTCTCACATAAAAGTTTAGTTTAACTCTTTTGGTAATTGGACTTATGATCATGATTTGGTCTTAACAATCACCATTTTGAAGCGATAGTGTTAATCAAGTTTTGGATTGTCAATTAGATCGACATGGATTTAAATGGTTTCATTCTTTAATATAATATTTGATTGGTTTATTTGGTAATAAATATTATTTCTCTAATTGGTAATCTCAAGATCACTTATATTTTTTGAGATCCAAATCCTGACTACATCCTTAGTTTTTTGGCCAAATCTTACAATTTTTATCATTATAGAAAACCCCGCATAGGTCTCAAGTGAGTCAAGGTTTTTATGCATCATTAATTAGAGTGGTTAATATTTCATCAGTATATGTTATACTTGGTAGAAAATTTTAGTGGTAAATGTTTATTGTAATCTTGATTGGGTTGTGGCATCTTTTAAACATGGTGTTTGGCATTTAGTGAAGCTCGACATGGTATAAGTATGATAAAGAGGCTTTATATCCTCCAATAGAGTTTCCATAAAATTAAAAAAATTATTTTAATTTTAATTACTCATTCAAATACTGATTATAACCACATGTACATGAAAATTGATATTTGGCCCTTTCCTTGTGGACATTATATTATTAAATGCTTAGGTTGAGAATGAAAATTTAAGGGGAAGGAAAAGGGACATGGGAGAAGTCCAGGAGTCATTCATTTTCACCTATATGAGAAAGAATACATCTATTTTAGATATTTTAGTCTAATCTGGACTATAAATTATATAATAGAACCAAAATTATAGTGTTTTCTCATTTTCCTGGTCTGAGTGTATTGGGAAGCTACAATTTTTATAGGTAGAGGTCTATGTGATACTTCTAGATGTATTTTATTATTTCCTCCATGTATTTAATTATTGAATAATCCAAAAAATGGAATAAATTACCTTTGTATTCCAATATAATTTAATGAATTAATTGATCTTTATTAGATGTATGTCAACCATTTGATAAAATGTTTGTGTCTATTAAACTTTTTAAACCCATGTAGCACAATAGTGAATGGTAGAATTTAATTTATATCTCCTCTCTTATGCTTTGAACAAGTGGTATTTGATCGATGTTGTGTCCTTGAAGTTGCATATTTGGAATAAAAATACTCAATTTGTAATGTAGGTTATGTGAGGGGAGTATGCATAAAATTGTAAGTTGTTGAGAAGCTTGCATAGATGGTTACAAGAATGTAAAGTCATAAAAACTTTTGAGATAATTTTTGAGAGACTCAAATTTGGATTTCATTAAAATTTATGAAAGAGGATCCTATTGATTCATGGTAAGAGATGGCATACAATAGAAGGATATGTGATATGGGTGAGTTGATAAAGATGCTAAAAGTGTTTCAGGAAAGATTAGATATGTTTACACAAAGTGATGGTGGTGTAGGTGCATGTGATGGTGTATTCATATAAAATTCAAAAAATTGTAAGTTGAGAATGGATAATGACACCCAACCCTTAGGTCCCTCTTGCTTGTTCTCATGACCCTCTGATGCTTACTTTCATTGATTCCCAATCATTTATGGTCTTTTAGACTTAACCCCAACTGAGCTAGGACTATCTATTCTTGACTAATCCATCATCATCTACTTAGGATAATAGTGCCAAATTTAGACTATAGCCCTAGACCCTAGGGTGTCCCATTTTCAGTGCTCTTATCCAATCATAATTTGAGCCTAGATTACTATTTTTCCTCAATTCCTCTTATTCATTATGTTAGCGTAGTCCAATTTCATCTAACCCATGAATAATAAATCCATATAAAATCTCAGTTAAATATCATTTGGAAAGGGTTGACAAATATCATTAAACAAAGCAAGAATACACACAAGACCACTCAAGCAATCTTCCCTATTTTTAGTCTACAACCAAACTATATACTTTCAAGCCAATTCAAGTACTTACACCAGTCCCTAGTCATCTCAAGCATACCCAATTTTGGTATTTCTTATATTTAATTCACTATTGTACCAAGCACTCTTAAAGGGAGAAATACATATAGATTGATCCCTCTTTGGAGTATTGGTATGTAGGTACTGTGCCCACACACAGGATGTGAAACACATCTAATGCATCTTACACACACTAACCCCTTTTTCCCATTTTCTAAAGTTTATTTCAATTGCATAGAAGATATAAGTACACAAATAATTAGATCTATAAGGATCTCTTTTGACATTAAGGACCTAAAAATTGGTACACAGGGTCATACTAAATAGGTGAACAAAACCTAAAAAGATTAAATCCTCAGGATAATAAAACCAAAGCCCAGGGTGTCTAGTTTTAGTACTCCTATCTAATAAAAAAATGAATTCTAGGATCCTATTTGGGATAGTGTCCCAGTCCTACACACAAATTTCTAGATTTTGTCTTAGTCAAAATAGTCTAGAATAAGCTAAGTTTGATTTCCCCTCTCTCATTGCTATTTTTAGAAAAAGTCTAATTGGAATGCAATTTCAAAAATTAGTAGCTTTAATTAGGAATATTATTTACTGATTTATCCTACTCAAACTTGTTTATTAAATAGGAATAAAAATCCATTATTCCTAGAACATAATAAATCATTTGGTGAGCCTAACTTACTTTTAAATTTTTCATAAAAACCCTAGAAACCCTAGGGTAAATTCTTGATTAATTTTTCCCATAAAATTTTGAATTATTTCTTGAATATTTAAATCAAAAATTCATCTTAAATTTTTAAATTTTGTAGTAAATTTTAAAATAATTTTATTTCAAACCCTAGTTGCATACACCATGTCCCAGTAATTTTATAGTAATTAATCTAATATTTTATTGATTTTTTCTTTCATATATAAATTATAAATTTGCTTCAAATTTTCAAACTCAATAGTAATTTCAAAAATAATTTTATTTCAAACCCTAGTTACATGAACTAGCTCCCAGTAATTTTCTAGTAATTAATCTAGTAATTTCCTAATTTTTCCTTGCATATATAAATAAAAAATTTGCTTCAGATTTTCAAATTCAATAGTAATTTAAAAAATAATTTTATTTCAAACCCTAGTTCCATAAACTAGCTCTTAGTAATTTTCTAGTAATTTTTCAATCATTTTCTAAAATTTTAGTTGCATATTAAAATCATAAAATCACTTTAAATTTCAAAAATTCATAGTATTTTCAAAAAAAAATAAATGTAAAACCGTAGTTGCATCTACTATGTCCCATTAAATCAAGCATTTGACCATACATTTTTGATTTTTTTTTCTTGCATGCTTAACTCAAAAATTCAATTTCAATTTTAAAATTTCATAGTATTTTACAAAAATATTATTGTTAAAACCCTAGTTGCATGTACTAGCTCCTATTTTGCTTCTTGAAATATCACCTTACGTTCATAATCGAATTGCAAAAATTATTATCACTTATGTACAAATTTTTCTTAGATTCATGTAAATAACAAGGAAACCATAATGGGCCCTATCATGTATGAATTCTAAACTATATCATATGCTAGTACAAAGCTTCACCCTTTGCGTTTCATGTTTATGTTTCATTATATTGGATGATACTACAACATTCATTGCAAAAAATGCACAAGACTTCAAAATTATTTTTGCATATTCTCTTTTGCTCATACAGAGTAAATACCAACTCCATTTTGCTAAATACATTCAAAATGTTATGTTGATGTCAAAAATTTATATGCCTTTATGAAAAAAGTTATGTTCTCTATCCTTTGATTTCTATTTCTCATGTGGAAAAATGTTCAAATTTATCATGTTAAATGCATTCAAAATGTTACGTTATATGTCAAAAGTTTCTATTCCTTTATGAAAAAATACATACCTTTTATCCTTTGCTTACTATGGACTACTCTTTATAGACATATTATTGCACAAATAAACACTCAAAATTCATGCATTTCACTTCACATTCATGCTTTCTACCTAAATGTATCTAACTCTTTGGTTACTTTTAAGTATCTCCCTATCACTACTAAACACAAGCAAACACTAGTGGTTATATTTATGCCTCCTCTCTTCAAACTTGGTTCATCTAGATTTTATCATGCACATACTACTAGTTATATGCCTATAGTAGATTATGAAATACATGCTCTCACCCAAGTTTATGAAGATAGGCAGGTTGTTTACACCCATGGTTATAGCTTTGTCACTCAGATTAGGACCCCTTTCGATCTAGTTTCAGCTCCACCTATTATAGTTCTTCCTCTAGTCTAGATTTAGCCACAATCAAGACCTTCATTTCCATCATAGAGAGTTCATACACCTCCATAGCTTCAATAATCTATATATCTTCTAGCTATAGTGTTCACACTCAGAGAATTATCATTAAGGTTTCATGCCTCTACACATAGAGCACATGTTTAGAGAGCTTATCCTACTACTAGATGTGTCCCTAAGAGCCCTACAGTTGCATCCACTTCTCAGAGTTATAGAGGGAACCCATAGTTGGTTTCTAATTCAAATATTTCAAAACATCTACATTATATATAGCTTTCAGATCTATATTCTCAACATTTCCATCATGATTCATGATCATGCATGATTCCACTCCTTGATACAGGATAACATGATAGGGAGTCTCCCATGAGACTCATTGGTTAGTATCATTTCTTCATAGTATTACTTGTACATAGATTCCTTTTTCTTGATTTTACATAGTTCTTTTTTGATTTCTTATACATATTCTTTCTATGATTGATTGTACATAGTTTAAATATCTCAAAACACCAAAAATAATTTAATATTACAAAAATAAAAAAACAATATAACATTTCAAAAATCTAAAAACATTAAAATATAACAAAACATCAAATAAACATTTTGATTGTATGCACCATCCATGTTTTACATTGCTAATATATATTGGAAATATTGTCATTGGTGTCAAAGGTCTAGCATTATTGGTGATAAAGGCCCCATTGAATTTAATGGTGTTTTTAATATTCATATCTTGGCTAATGTGTGTTAATATTTATTTAATATTAATGAATATATTTTTTGTTGAATATAGGTCAAAAGAGGGCCCATGGAGAAGTCAAAGAGTTATGGTGTAAAATACAAAAGAGGAATGAGACATGTTTTCTCATGAAGAGTCATCTTGATGAATTCCAAGAGTCACCATGTGAAGACAAAAGAGGGTATGGTGCATTTTTTCATGAAGAGAAACTTTGAGGAATATGAAAAGTCACAAAACTAAATACAAAATAACAAAGGATGCATTTGCTTATGAAGGGTCACCATATGACTTTTCAACTGCAAGGATACAAAGGGTCATGCAGGTTTGGAACCATTTTCCATGAGGATTGAAGGGTCATAAAGGGTGAATGTCAAAGGTCATTTGGAAAGCTATAAATAAAGTCTTGAGAAGCCATTTTTAATATGAAAGAGAGTGCATGATTTATATTTGTTTTTAAAGAGATAAAAAAGGAGATATTGCAGAGATCTATCATTTGTTGAGTAAGCAACATATAGAGATAGTTGTGTTTTATACACAAGAGGGGTTGGTGCTCCTGTGGGTTGGTGTTCATAAATAGTTATTGTGCTGGTGTTTGGAAAAAGGGTTGGTGATCCTTTAAGTTGGTTCTTTTAAACTTTGTAATTTGAGTTGGTGTTCATTCATATACTTGAGATTATTCTATGTGATTATTCCAACTTTGGGTTTCCACATAAAAATCTGGTCTCTCTCTCTCTCTCTCTCTCTCTCTCTCTCTCTCTCTCTTGTGTGGTGCATAATATTGTTTCAATTTTATTGTATATCTTTAATATTTGATTAAGTAGTTAAAGAAAATAAATTAGATTAAGTAAAAGATATATAATATACTAATTCATGCCCCCCTCTTAGTATATTTCATGCTTAATGATTGGTACTAGAGTAGGTTCCTTTTGAAAAAGTTTTATAGCTTGAAGGTAGATCATGAAAGCACGATAGTTGGATCACATGAAGGTTTTTATATAAATAAGACACCTTTGTTTAATGGGATAAATTATTCTTTTTGGAGTATAAGGATGAAGACTTATTTGATGGCCCTTGGATTCAACATTTGACAAGTAGTGGTGGAGGAATATGAAGAGCCACAGACACTTGTAACTACTCTGGAAGAAAAAAAGGCAAGTGAAAATAATGTTAAATATTTAAATGCTATTTTATGTGGTTTATGTGAATCAAAATTTGTTAAAGTTATGGAATGTAAATATACTCATGAAAATTGGGTAAAACTTGAGAATGTTTACAAAGGTGATGGAAAGGTTTAGCAAGTTAAGCTTCAAACTTTTAGAAGAAAGTTTGAGAGTTTGAAGATGAAAGAGGAAAAAAATATATCAATTTATATTTTTTGAGTTGATCAAATATTTAATCAGATTCAAGGTCTTGGATAAAAATTAGAAGAATCAATTGTGGTTCAATTTTTTTTGATATCTCTACCATTACGATATGATGCAAAAGTTTCAGCAATTAAAGAGATGAAGAATTTAGCCAAGCAAAAGATGGATGAGATACATGGTATTCTTATGGCATATGAGATGTGGACCAAACAAGAGAAACTCTCAAAAATAGAATCTACTTTCAAGACATCAAAAAAGAGAAGGCTAAGATTCAAGAATCAAGTGACAATTCTAGTGATGATGAAGATGATAAAAAATCTCTATTCATTCATAATCTGAAAAAAGGCACAAGTAAATATAAAGAAAAATTACCTTTTAAATGTTTTAATTGTAATAATATTAGACATTTTGCAACTAAGTGCTCAGATAAGGGCAATGGTGAAAATGAAGAAGGAAAGTCTACATACAAGAAGAATTTCAAAGGAAAATTCAAGAAGGGATTTGAGAAGAAGAGTTTATATTCTAAAGATCCTAGCTCAGCGAAAGATAGTGGAGTCAGTGATTCAAAAGAAGAAGAGATTATATTCATGGCCATACATAAAGATGCCTCTATAAGCAAAAGTATAGTTGATCAAGAATAAAAATAGGATGAAGCTGAAGTAAATCTAGAAGGAGAACTTGTTAGTGCCTTAGAAGAGTTAAAATTTCTTGAAATAAGAATTGAAGATTAAAGCTCTAGATTGAGAAAAATAAATAAGAGTCAAAGGAAATAATTGAAGATCTACAAGCACACTTTGAAGAAGCCAAAAAGAATTAATAAGATCTAATGACATAGTTTCAAATAGTAAGTAAAGAATGTGAAAGGTATGTTATTGAAATTGCTTCTTTAAAAGTAGATCTTGAGAAAATAAATAAAGCAATAAATGATAGAGTAGCCAATGATTCAAAATTTGAAAATATCACTAATATGTTGAATAAGATATCAGAAAATCAAAGATCAATGCCAAATAAGACAAGTATTGGATTTAAAAAAGAGAAAGGGGAGGCCACTACTTTCACAAATAAGGAAAAAGGAAAGAGCTATACTGAAGCTCTTAAAAAAGAGGAAATAAAAAGGGAATAATTTAAGAATATAGAGGACATCTCAAATAAAGAAGGCTGAAGGGAATAGAGTTACAAAAGGCAATCAGATCAGAGATACACAAACAGGTCCTATTTTTATGGTTACTATTTTTATTGTAATAAATATAGTCATAAGAAAATAGAATGTAAAAAAGGCTAAAATTTTTATAAATAAGAAGGAAAGTCATGCAAAGTCAATCAGAAGCCACAACTCTTTTTCTCCTCTATCAGGATTTAATGAAGAGGCCATAATATGTTATAAATGCAATAAATTCAAACACATAGCCTTGTACTGTAGAAGCATGTTTGAGTCAATCAAGAAGGACCAAAGTTTTAAGGCTCCATTCATCAAGAAGAAAGTCTAGATAGGTTCATGGCAGAAGAAACAACGTAAAAAATATATGTTGGTATAGACAACTTTGCATACAAGAAATGAAGAAAAGCCATGGTTCAGTGACAGTTGATGTTTGAGGCACATGATAGGATACAAAAGCAAGTTCATAAAATTGAAGAAGATCAATAGTGGCACAATGAAATTTAGAGATAATACTACTTCTAGAATTGTTGGAAAAGGTACACTAAGTTTGGATAATGGTACAACTAAAAATGAAAATATTTTGTATGTAGAAGGTCTTAAGTATAATATTTTGAGTGTAAGTTAAATGTGTGATTAAGGTCACACATTAAAGTTTTATGTATAAGGTTATGAAATTAAGAGAAAAGATTCAGATGTGTTGATTGTAGATGCTCAAAGAATAAGCAATAATTTGTATATGTTATCAGATATCAAAGGTCAAAGATGTTGTTTGAGTTAGATTGAAGAAATTTGGCTATGGTATAAGAGAATGGGACACATAAATTTTGACAATCTTGTCAACATCAACAAAAAACAAGCAGTAAAAAATCTTCCAAAGATTACAAATCTATCTGACACACTTTGTGAACCTTGTTAGCATGGGAAGTAGGCCAGAAGGTGATTCAAAAAAAAAGAGTACTGGACCACTCAGATGTTAGAGCTTGTTCACACTGATCTATGTGGACCTATGAGAACTCAAATTAATCAAGGTGATAAATATTTCATGTTGTTTATTGATAATATTTTGCATATGACTTGGGTAATGTTTTTAAAGAAAAAATTAGAAGCTTTCAGGCATTTGAAAGCATTAAAAGCATTAGTTGAGAATGAAACCAGTTTGAAGATTAAGTGTCTAAGATTAGTTTGAGGAGGATAATTAATGTTAGATCAATTTATTGAGTTTTTTGAAGACCATGGAATAAAGAGACATTATTCAATAGCCAGAACTTGACAATAAAATGGAGTAGTTAAGTAGAGAAATAGAATAGTTCAGGAGATGGTGAGGATAATACTAAATGAATCCAAGATACCAGATAAATATTGGAGAGAGGCATTTTCTACAATAGTGGATATTTAGAATAGAGCATTATTGAGATTCAATAGTGACAAGAGTCCTTATGATCTATAGAAAGACAAACCAATAAAAATTGATTATTTTAGAGTTTTTGGCAATATATTCTTCATAAAGAGAACTGATGAAAAACTTGAGAATTTTGAATCCATAGCAGATAAAGATCTATTTATTTTTTATTATTGAAAAATTAAATATTATAAATGTTATAACAAAAGAACCAAGAAATTTGTTGAAAGTGCATATGTCAGGATAGAAGAAGATGGAACACAAAGAATCAGTAATCCAGTAGACATTCTTGAAATCATTGAAGAGGAATATTTTTAAGAATTAGATGAAGATGAGAAGGAGAAAAAGGACACCAAAACTCCATCCAAATATGTTTAGAGAAATCATAATGAAAGTGATATCATTAGTGACATAAATGAAGGAATTCACACCAGAAGAGTAATGGTAAGTGAATTTGAGCAAGTTAATTTCTCTTTGTTAGCCAAAATTCAGCCCAAAACTTTTTTAGAAGCTATACATGATAATCATTGGGTTAACGCTATGGATGAAGAATTAAATCAGATAGAAAAGAATGATACTCGGGACTTAGTGCCTAGACCAAAAGATCACAATGTGATAGGAACAAAATGGGTTTATAGAAATAAGTTGAATGAAAATGGAGAAGTGACTAGGAATAAAGAAATATTAGTATGTAAAGGATATGCTTAGATTGAGGGAATAGATTTTGAAGAAACTTTTACACTAGTGGAAAGGCTAGAGGCTATTAGAATGATTATTGCATATGTAGTGCTTAAAATTTTCAAAGTGTTTCAAATGGATGTCAAATCTACCTTCATAAATGGGAATCTATAAGAAGAGGTCTACATTGAATAGCCTAAGGGATTTATTCTCTCAAATATTAGTAGCCATGTATGCAGATTGAATAAAACATTGTATGGATTGAAACAAGCTCCTAGAGCTTGGTATGCAAGATTTGATAAGTACCTATAGGATCAAGGTTTCAAGAGAGGGTTTGTTGATAGTAATCTCTACACCAAAATAGAAGGTGAGCATCAATTGATTTATTTGGTATATGTTGATGACATAATTTTTAAAGAAAATATTGAAAAGATGACAATTTTTTTTTTATAATATGCAAAAAGAATTTGAGATGTCTATGCTTGGAAAACTATCAATTTTCTTAGGATTGCAAATATTTCAGTTAGATAAAGGAATTTTCATATCTCAAAGCAAATATGCCAAAGAAATGTTGAAGAAATTTAGTTTTGAGGATTGTGCACCAGTTGGCACACCAATGTGTACAAAAAATAAGGTGAGCAAGGATGAAGGTTCACCTATTATAGAGTAATCTTTATATAAATATATGATTGGTAGTCTTTTATATTTGACAGCATCGAGGCTAGACATCATGCATGTAGTAAGTATGGTTACAAGATATCGGTTAGCTCCAAAAGATAGTCATTTTTAGTTGGTGAAGAAAATATTCAGATATATCAAGGGGACATTGTATTATGGATTATGGTATCCCATAGGTAGAGATTTCACTTTAGTTAATTATACATATTCAGATTGGGTAGACTTCTTGGATGATAGAAAGAGTACAAGTGGAAGAGCTTTCTTCCTTGGTGATATCTTAGTATCATGGCTAAGCAAAAATAAAAATTTAGTATCACTTTCTATAGCTAAAGTAGAACATATTACAGCAGTATTGTGTTATACTCAAGTGCTTTGGATGAAGAAAACTTTAGAAGATATCAAGGTAAAATATGATGAACCTATTTCTATTTTTTGTGACAACACAAGTGCTACTAATATTTCAAAGAATACAATGAAGCATTTAAGAACAAAACATATTCCCATTAGATATCACTTCTTGAGAAAGTAGGTTGTAGATAAATAGGCTAAGATGGAATATATTAGTACTACAGAGCAAATTATAGGTATTTTCATAAAATCACTACTGAAAGACACATTTGAGTATCTGCAAGAGAAATTTGGAGTAATTTCTTTTACTTCTTGCCATTGAGGTAGGCTTTGAATCTTGAAGATTGTACTTCTTTAGCATGTCTTGGGCATACTTAGCTTGATAAATGAATACTTCCTCTTTATTTTGATGTAATTCCATGCTAATAAAGTAATTCATAATTCCAAAATCAGTCATCTCAAACTGTATCATTTAAGGGGGAGCTAAGTGTTAGCTCCAGGTAGGACCTTTGCCATTGATGTCAAAGGGGGAAAATAATAGAAATAGGTATAGGTATAAGTGCATAAATAGGTACAAGGAACATGTACATGTTGCTATAGTAAGGGGGAGTCATTGTATGTTTTTCAGATGGTAGTATGTGCAATTTTTAGGATATGGCAGTTTCATTTTGAGGTTGCCATCAATGATAAAGGTAGAGATTGTTATAAATATTTTCGTTGATGTCAAAGGTCTATAATTATTGGTGATAAATGACCCATTGAATTTAATGGTGTTTTTAATATTCATATCTTGGCTAATATGTGTTAATATTTATTTAATATTAATGAATATATTTTTGGTTGCATATAAGTCAAAAGAGGGCCCATGGAGAAGTCAAAGAGTCATGGGGTAAAAGACAAAAGAGGAATGGGATGAATTTTCTCATGAAGAGTCATCTTAAAGAAATCCAAAAGTCACCATGTGAAGACAAAAGAGGGTATGTCACATTTTTCCATGAAAGGACACTTTAAGGAATACAAAAAGTCACCAAGATAAAGACAAAAGAGGAAAGGACACATTTGCTTATGAAGGGTCAACATATGACTTTTCAAATGCAAAGATATGAAGGGTCATCCAATTTTGGCACCATTTTTCATGAGGATTGAAGGGTCACAAAGGGTGAATGCCAAAGTTCATTTGTAAAGCTATAAATAAAGGCTTGAGAAGCCATTTGTAATATGCAAGACAATGCATGATTTTTATTTATTTTTGAAGAGAGAAAAGTAGGAGATATTGTAGAGTTATATAATTTGTTGAGTAAGCAACATATAGAGATAGTTGTGTTTTATATACAAGAGGGTTTGGTGCTCCTGTGGGTTGGTGCTCACAAATATTTACAAGGGGTTGGTACTCATAAATAGTTTTTGTGCTGGTGCTCAACAAAAGGGGTTGGTGCTCCTGTATGTTGGTGCTTGAAAACTTTGTAATTTGAGTTGGTGCTCATTCATATACTTGAGATTGTTCTCTATGGTTTTTCCCACTTTGGGTTTCCATGTGAAAATTTGGTCTCTCTCTCTCTTTCTCTCTCTCTCTCATGTGGTACATATTATTGTTTTAGTTTTATTACATATCTTAAATGTGTGATTAATTGGTTAAACAAAATAAATCAGATTAAATAAAAGATATATAATATACTGATTCACCCCCCCTCTCAGTATATTTCATGCTTAACAATATCATGTTAGGAATTACACTTGTTATTTCATGTTATTATATGTCAATTTATCTACATTACCATGCTTCACTTGATCTTATTTGAGTGTGTGTAGTGACACATAACTACTTGATTGCTTCACTCTACCCATTAAGGGGGCATCTTATTTCTACATTCGAGCCACACTTTGATATACATACCCACTAGGGGCATCTTCTACATGACTGCACCATCTAGGTTATTTTATTCCTACACTACATACTCCAAGTTATCACACTGATTTACATTAATTATTAGATCATACAGATTACTATATTAACATTTCACTAGTATCTAGCACTTATGTATCTCTTAGCATATACCTAGTCTTGTACTAAACATGTCTTGTATACTTTCACTCTTGCTTTGATTAGTTAGATGTGATTCTATCTTTCTAGTTATAACATGCTTTCTCTTCTTGCTTAGTGTAGCTTATTGGATTGTTATTTTAGTTCCAAATTATCTCCTATATGTGCCTTAGGACATTTTCAAATGTATTTTGCTTGTACTCTTATATGAGCCTATGAACCTTGTGCCAACATTACGTGTTTCAATTGTATGTGTCTATGGCATTTGAACATGCATTGTATGCTTATTTTCTAGTTTGAGTGACATGTGCCCATGTCCCTTGTTTACATGGCCCCTTGGCCACTCTTGTATGGTTTTTGATTCTTTCCTTGCATGCTTGTTACTTAATTTTTTCTTGATTGTTGTAATGCCATGATCTATATCATGCATTTTACTATTCTTTTGGATGCCATGATGGACATCATGCTCCATCCCTCCAACTAACAACTAACAAACTAAAAACTAACATTTATAGTTTCAATTCAATTCAAGAACATTGCACATGTTATTACATTATTACATCTATCTAGGCATACCCCTATTGATCTAAAAATATCTCAATTCAAACCATGCTATATCTTGAGATATCTTGTTGTTTATCATTGCTATATCATGTATATCTCTATATTAACACAATTACAAGGCTTATTCTTCTGAGGGTAGTCATTGTAGGGTACATATTCCTTCCCTCGAAAGAGGGGGAAATAAATAGGGGTTTTGATACAAAGATCAGATTTGGTATTGGTCAAAAAATATATTTTTAGAACAACCAAAACAACAATAGTCATCAGACCACTCAAAACAGACTAGGTAGATAGTCAAGAATCCATAACAGTGATCAATTTCAGCCTAGGACAATAGTGTCGAGGATGGACTAACTAGGGTATCCTATTTCAATGCTCCTATCCAAATAATATAAAACCCAAATTTTCTATAAGCATGCAAAAAAGTAGGTTCATATATAGTTTTGCACAATCAAACTAGTTTATAATTAGTAGTTTTTAGTATGATTTTTTTAGAGAATCTAGACATAGGGGGCATCATGTGTGACATGATTGGTTCTCACTTTGAGTTTTAGATACAGTAGTTGGTATAATTTCCAGATCAAAATCCATGTTTCAAACACCAGTGATTGAGGGTAGATTGCACAACACTTTTGTTTCTTTCCTTTTTGAGTTCAACATTACCTAGGTATTCTCAGCAGTTACATGCCTTATTATATCTATAGGTGGCTAGAATCATTTGAAGTGGCTTTCATAAAAACCTGACATCCACATTCTTGAGTACTTGAGTTCTCGAGTGGCTTCCACATAAGCCAAATTTTTATTTTTGGATAAACTTTCATATAATCCTAATCTCCATCTTTTTCAAGTTGGACAACATTGGCCTAGTTTCCAGTAGACATTCAACTATCCATGACACATTGTCAAATCTATAGAAAATTCAAGGGATCCAAGAGCCATCTCATATGACACACTTCTTCATATTGGTATCAGTTTATATCTTCACTTCATTGGGAAATGATGGAGCCAAAGGGCCAACCTTTGTATTCTTGAGCCACCTATTTAGAGGGATTACACACATAGTCCAAATATCGATTAAAACATGTAAGATCATCTAGATTTACTTAGTAGGTGATGATGGAGCCAAAGGGATAGATTTTGCATTCTTGAGCCAACTATTTAGAGGGATTGGACACATAATCTAAACATCAATTAACACATGCAAGATCATCTAGCTTCACTTAGTAGGTGACAATGGAGCCAAAGGGATTGCCTTTGCATTCTTGAGCCACTTTTTTGGGAATTAAGCACTTATCTCTCTTTGTAATATAAATTTTGGTACAAAATCATCCAACACATCTAACATTACTCATCCTTACTCAGTATCACAATAAGTTTTGTATTGGTTCATGCACCCAATGAGGTGTATTCATTCCTTTATTTTCCTCTTTCTTACCTAGATTTGTACATTCTTATTTTATATTGCATATAATAATAACTAATCTACTCTTTGTTTTCCTTTCATAGATTCACACTTACACAATGTGATCACTATGCACTATCCAACATTACTCAACATCACAAGCTTCATGGGCTTCACCTTTTTAGGTAAGTTTAGGTACTCTTTCTATTTTCATTTATCTTATTATTTTACTTTGTTGCATCACTAGAATAAAGGGGAGGCAAATGTAGTCATATAAAATGCAAAAAATGGTAACTTAAGCATGGCTAATGACACCTAACCCTTAGGTCACTCTTTCTTGTTCTCATGAACCTTTTAGGCTTACTTTAACTAATTCCCAATCATCTGTGGCCTTTAAAAATTGACCCCAGATGAGCTATGACCCTTTCTTCATGACTAATCCATCCCCCTAAGTCTCATCTACTTAGGACAATAGCACCAAAGTTAGACTATAGCACTAGACCCTAGGGTGTCCCCTTTTTAACACTCGTATCCAATCACAATTCAAGCCCAGATTATCATTTTTCCTCGATTCCTCTTGTTTATTATGTTGGCCTAGTCTGGTTTCATCTAACCCATGACCAATAGATCCCTATAATATCCCATTCAAATATCATTTGGAAAGGGTTGTAAAATATCATTCAAGTAAGCAAGAATAAAAGCAATACCACTCAAACAATCTTCCCTATTATTTGCATACAACTATCCTATACGCTTTCAATCTAGTTCAAGTCCTTACACCAGTCCTTAGTCATCTCAAGCATACACATTTTAGCATTTATTTTATTTAAATCACTATTGCACCAAGCACTCTTAAAGAGGGAACTACATATAGATTGATCCCTCTTTGGAGTATTGGTATATAGGTAGCATGCCCACACATAGGGTGTGAAGCACATTTAGTGCATATTACACACACTAAACCCTTTTCCCCATTTTCCAAAGTTTATTTCAATTGCATAGAAGATACAAGTACATGAAAAATCATCTCTACAAAGAGCTCTATTGACAACAAAGACCTAAAAATTAGTACACATGCTCACATTGTGTAGGCAAACAAAACCCAAAAAGCTTAAATCCTTAGGACAAAAGCGTCAAAGAAGGAATATAGTACTAGAACCTAGGGTGTCCAATTTTTGCACTCTTGTCCAATTATAAAATGAAGTCCAAGATCATATTTGTGATAGTGTCCCAGTAATGCATCCAAATTTCTAGACCTTGTCTTAGTCAAAATAGTCTAAAATAAGATAAGTTTTATTTTCCCTCTCTCACTACTATTTGTTGAAAAGGTCTAATTGCAATTCAATTTCATAAATCAGTAGCTTTAAATAGGAATATTATTTACTAATTTCTCCTACTTAGACTTGTTTATTAAATAGGAATAAAACTCCATTATTCCCAAAAAATAACAAATCAGATGGTGATGAGGAAGATTTTATGGTGGGGTTATTTTAACTATAATTGTAAATATATTCTCTATATAGAGTCCAAGCAAGTATAAAAAAAGAGGCCAATAGATGAAAGAGACCAACCTAGGTTGTGGTGAAGAAAAGAGGTAAATATTCAAATGATGTCTTTCAATTTTGTCGAAAAGAAAACCCAAATCATGACTTAGATATTTGAGCTAGATATGTATTTTATGCATGAGAATATTATTGACCCCATGAGGGTGAAGGTTTCATGCAAGTGGTTGAATTGAGTTGCAACCATGTATTATAAATATCTCCAAGTGAGGAGACAATGAAAAGGTAAGTAGGAGATTTGTGATTGGGATCATATATTTTTCAAGATGTTGGGTCAATTTGTGAACCCAAAATTATAGATGGGATGGTTGAGAAAGCTTCATGTGAAGAGGCTTGAGAGGGTTAGTGAGAATAATATTTTCAAAAGATAGAATAAAGATCAAGAGATATCATTTGAACAACCAAAGACTAATTTGAGAAGCAGCATGGACGTGCATGGGTATATGAAAGAGATGGCTATCTTGGAAGGCAAATGAGGTAAGGATTCTATATGTAAGGCTTAATTATAATTTAAAAAAAAAATTGTATTAGAGTTATGAGAATCTCTTAAGTGATGATATCTGCATGATGGATAAAGGAGAGGTGATAAATTATTCATTGGAAGATAGACACCCATTGTGTGATGATGGGAAATTGGTTTTAAAGTCCCACAAGTGGAAAAAATCTAATTTTTCCTTATCTCATGATGATAATGAGATTGTCAATTATTTTTTGGATGGTATTAGGGTTGAGTAAAACCAAGGAATTATTTTTTCTATAAATGAAACAATTGAGTTTAAGGAAATTTGAAACCATTTAAAGCTGTAGGTAGGTGAAGAGATCAACCAAGTAGAGGTGCAACATTCTATGGAAACAACATTGAATGTAGATTTTATGTAATCAAGTGCACATAAGGAGATGATTATGAATTTTTATCCATGTGTATAAGATGAAATGATAAGTATATATTTGGTGAAAACAACATTAAGAGGTATGGATAATGGGCCATTGATAACCATAGTGTGAGTAAAAGAAATGATCAACATTCTAGTAGTGAAGAGGAGTTGGACAATATGTCATTGGGGAATGATGAAGTGGTGAATGTGTTGTTGGAGGGAGAATTTTTTACCCTAATTGTTTATACATTGTGAAGGTCTAGCCATAGAGATAGTATAAAATAAGAGGACTAAATGGGACATGTAATCTAACACATTCATTTTTATGATAAGTAGAGTGAAGAAGCTAACCAAGTGATTGATATAATAATAATGGATGAAGATATAGTTGGTGTTGATGTTATAGCCATAGAGGAGTGTCTTCAAATTGATATAGATACAAGGGAGTGTGATATAGAATGAGAACAAGTTAGTTTTCAAGGACATGTGTAGGTGAATGTTCATTTTTAGTGGCATGTGGAAAGAGAGTTATCCCTAGAAAAGTTGAATTTTGTCCAAAGGAGTAGGGAGAATTAAGGTTAAGGATTAGAGAATCCAAAGATTGATGATGAGAAATATTATAACATTAAGATGGATTAATTATAGTAGGTGAGTTTGAGATCAACTCAAGTATGTGATGTTGAAGGTATGAGGAGTGATTTTATTGAGATCACCAATTAGAAGGAGTTGATAATGTGTATAGCAACCCAAACATGTTAAGAAGAAGTTGATGTTACAATAGAGGTGGATATATTATTTACAATGCATATAGTGAAGGATGTGAAGGTAATAAATTTCCTTGAGTTTAGTTTGGATGATATGGGTTATCATTTGGATGCCCTAGTGTATGTTGATTCAATTGTGCTAAGATTGGGCATGATATATGAGATTACAAACACGAGAGATTATTTTCACACATGGATATATTATGTTTTATAAGAATGAGGTGTGAATAAATACAAGTGGGTTTTAGGAGGAGATGGTCAGTTTATGGTGAATTTGAGCCCAAATAAGAGTGTGTGATGTATGAAAAAGCATCTTGGTGATGGTGGATGAATAAGAGTGTATTTTAGCACACATGTGAGTTGATTAAGATATGGTTATGTATTTACTAATGGAGGATGGTCTATGGTGTGTTAAATCCCATAAATAAGATAGATTGTGGTGAGTTAGATAAAATGCAAAGAGAATAAAAAAGAAACAAATATGTAAGAGCTAGAAATGATGTATGAAAATGAATAACAAGCAACTGGTTTAATTGGTATGTTAGAAGGGGATGCCATGGTCACTTTGCCTCATGACTAAAATAGTATATTTGATAATTATCCTATATATTTTAGATATAGATCACATTATTTGAAACTCAGGTGTCTGATGTAAGAGCATCCAAAGTTCTAAGACATATTGCATCACCAAAAAACAAATTGTCTTTGATTTCTAGTTCTTTGCTTTTGTCCATTTTAGTTTTTGGTGTGTTGGTGTGTTGGAGGAAGTTTCTTGGCCTTTGTGCTAGTATTTATTATACTTAGCATATTCTTCTATGGCATAACACTTGTACTTGTAACACTAATCTTGCATATTTATGGTTACCTTGGTGGTTTGAGGTCATTGAAACTTACCTTGAATGTCTCATGTCTTAAGTGAGAGATTATAACAAAATATGTCTTTGATAGATCACTCTTGTTAGATATTTGTGTTTAATAATGAAAACACTACAAAAGTCTTTATTATATTCCTTTGGCAATTGGAAATTTAACTATAATTAAGTTATAAATCATGACATGTTGTGTTCATAGTGGTAGGTGTTGGTCTCCTAGACTTGCACCATAGCTAAGAAGGGGATTGTTTATGTCCAGTTAATCAAATATGGTCTAACATGGGACTATTACTAGGCTATGGGTATCCTAATAATGGATCAAACCTCCAGAGAGGTCTGGATTTATTTCAGATCTATCACCTATAATAAACCTAAAATATCACTTTGCCTGGAAAAGGGAGATATTTTAACAATAAATTATGAAATCATGTAAAATAAGTGATGCACCAATGATTCAATCAATCAAACTCACACAAGGCACACTATAGGATGCATTCAAGACTATATAAAATAACTCACATTAGTATTTCACAAAAAGACATGAATCGGTTATTAATCTACTATGAGAGGGAAGTTAACCACTTCAAAAACTAACCAACATAACATATATTGCACTTAGAATGACCTATGAGGATTTCCAAAGTAGTTCATGAAGGTGAGAAAAACTTAGATAAAGACAAGCAAAGCATACATTCACTTGACCACATCAATGAATTTATAAGACACTTTAATTTAGTTAAAAAATGGATGAATCTAGTCTTTTGTTGCTTCACATAGGTATTATAGTACAAATTTTGGTAGAGTCTAGTCATACAAAAAAGAGGGATCAATTTCAAGGCTTGAAAGCCTATATTTGTAGAAAAAAGGAAAGAAAGAGAGAGTTTTGCATTGAAAGAGGCCCAACCATTTTCTATGGATTAGCACCAATTTCAGGATGCTAATTCATGACCTTATCAATAAGGAACAATTTCTATAGAAAAATTGAATGTTCATTGTCCTTATCCATTCACACAGTGTCCTTTTTGGAACTTTATGCCATCTTTTAATTGATCTATTCATGAAGACTAACTCTTCATGCCTTAGAACTGACAATGTCATGCCACTTTATAGATTGAAAACCACTGTCATATATTGGTTTTCCTATAGCTATCATGTCAATGAGATAGAGTTTTCCAGCTGTTTGATCTTAATTTGACAACAATCACTAACCCTTGGTATATTTTAATACTTAAAAGGACCTATCTCATCTCTGTTGAGCTTAAATGGTAGAACTTGCTCTTGCAATATTTATCTTGGTTCGATTATGGACTTTATTAAAACTTGACCCCTTTATTATTACCTTGATCAGGTTGAAGAATGCCCCATTGAATTCCATCTAAAATGTTAGGGCTTCTTTTGTTTGATTGGCCATCAAAAAATGGCTCAGCTTATTGACATTTTGACCCCTGTCTCACCATTGATCTTGATCAATATGATTGAGTGAGATTCATAAATCTTACCCTTGACTTGTTAAATCTATCTAAGCTAGTACCACTTGGACGTCTTATGTTTGCACTTAAGATCCACTCTTAGTCTACCTGCTTAACACATTTACTCCATGTGGTGGTTTCTCAAGCTCTTTGATTTTTTTGACTCATTTTGTACCATCAATATATTCGGTATGAATGAATGCAAACCTTTTATCTTTTACCAATATAATGCACTTATGCCAATTATCATTCATGCATTTGCCTTTGAGATTCACTGACCCCTTTGACCCTTTTCTTGTCATTAGATATGAATTCATGATTGAATGCGAGCCATTAGATCTACCTAGACCCACTATCTTATTAGTCACCATTCACCATTGGATCTTCTTCTGATTAAATGTAGATCATTGATCTTGAACATTTGAAATAAAATGGATACTTCAAGAGGCTTCACTTTAACATTTGCATGACTGTATTTAATGTCCATGTGATCATATTTGACTTCCACATGATCATCATTTAGATATTTGAAAACTAATAGTCATTTTTTATGACTTAAATTTGACACTTGCAAAACTATCAATTGACATCTGTGGGAATGTCAATGATGTCTATGAGACCATCAATATTTGGACCCTAATGGATGATTTCTAAGCTTTTATTTGATGTTTGCATGAACATCTCCAAGATATTTGATATCCAATGGCTATTTTTATGATTAAATTTGACACACACACCCGTCATCTCTCTATTAGATCAACTTTGCCAAAATAAACAATTCTATCAGAGCTTTTATATTGGGTATTTTGTATCAGAACTATTTCCTTTGGCTTGTTATTTTGGCCACATTCCCTGAAATAAATAATTCTTTAGGACTTCTATTTTAGATAATTTATTTGAAAGAATCAAGACTTATCTTTTTTATATCAGACATTTTGTCTGATAAAATTTGGTCTTCATGGAAATTTTTGTTGAACAATTTTCTTGAAATAAATACTTATGCTTCAGATTTTTTTTCTAAAATAATTAAGACTTAGATTTTCAAAATCCTGAAAGATTTTGACAAGTGAGGACTTAGCCAAAAGAGGTTTTGTAATTAGCTTTTTGAAAGCCTGTAGGTTCTTCTAAATTTATGATTGAACTTTAAATGCTCAAAGGACTTTCCAATGCTTGTGAAACTTATCCTTGACCTTTGATCTACTTGGTTTCACCATGAAACCTATTTAAGAACCTTCTCTTTGCTCTATAGACATGTCCCTCAAGTATTGACAAAAATACACTTTAAGTAAATTTAAAGTGTTTCAAAAGCTTTGTAATCTAAATGTGGTCTTTGGATGACTCATTTCATTCAAAAAATATACTCAAGCTTTGCTCCATATTTTATCTTCATGAAACTACAATGTATTTAGACAAGTTTGCTATATAGGCCAAAAATTGGCTAACATCTTTGGCAACTTAGCTAGGTAGCATAACTGCAATGCTTTAGAACTAGGACCATTTACATGATATATGGACCATTTATAGATAATAAATTTGTTCCATGACTATAAAAAACCTCTTGGTTGAAAAGACAAAAGAATTCCACCAAAACAAGGAAGGAAACAAAAAGAAAAATAGGGAAACTACCTAACAAAGCAAATGTGCAAATAAAGCATTTATTTGGGATAAAACATAAATAAACTAATGTGTCAAAAAACAACACTTGGAGGAAAGAAATTAAACTAACTATGTATAAGGAACTTAGCTTCCTCAATATCATCATTTTAGATGTATCCTATTGACTAGGATAAGAAGCTCCTCACCATCAGTTTTTACAAGCTAGAAAGTGTTGTGGGATTTGCAGTAGGAGATTGTATATGGGACACTCCAAAGAGAGTCAACATTTGTATGCCTTCCTAGCATAACTCTATCCTCATCCCACTTGAGGACCAAATCTCCTTCTTGAAAACTTCTTGAAGAAGTTCCTTTGTCAAAACATCTTTTTACCATTGCTTGATGGGCCTCCATAGCCAACATGGACTGATGCCTTATCTCTTCTACATCCATGAGCTTAGCACATATGATTTCCATTGGTTCAATCTCTAAAATATCAAGTTGATGCATTAGTTCCAAAGTAGGGAATTCAATAGAAATGGGCATTCTTGCTTCCTTACCATATAATAGCTTATATGGAGAATTAGATATTAACCTTTTATAGGTGATCATGTCAACCAATAGAGTTGAATTCAATTTGAGATGCCATGACCTCTAATTATCTTCAACAATACTCCTAATGATATTCAACAAATTATTATTAGTGGACTCAACAAGGCCATTGCCTTGTGGGTAATAGTTTGATGAGGTACTAAGAAAAAAACTATGTTGAACTACCCACTGGCTGATCTTAAACCCTAAAAAATCCATAACATTGTCAGAAATGATGGTTGAAGGGACTCCAAACCTAGTAATTAAACCTTCATATAAGTCTAGAACATTGGTTTCATTAGCTTCTTTCAATTCTACTACTTCTATCCATCTAGTAAAATAATATTTGGTAGTTAGGATCCATTTGTGTCCTGAGCTTGAAGGGGGGATAACGAGACCAATAAAGTCTAATCCCCATTAGACAAAGGGTTGATTCATTGAAATTGGTTGGCAAGATAAGGCTGCAAGCTTAACTTTCCAAACAAACATATCACATTTCCTACATTTCCTAGTCCATGAATGACAAACAAAAAATATACTTGGTAAGTAATATCCACTTCTCATAATCTTGTGGGCTATTATATTTGTTGAATAATTCCATCCATCATGTCCATCATGGAATTTCTCAAGTAGTCTCTATGTCTGTCTTCGCTCTATGCACCTTAATAATATGTCATTGATATCCTTTTTGAACAAAACACTGTCAATAATAAGAAAAGTAATTGAGTGTGATATAAAATATCTCCTCTTTGAAGGGGTTAGATGAGAAGGATAAACACCATATTTTAAGTATCTTACCATATCTTGGAACTAGCTACAAGGTAAGGTGTGATCATTTTCAACTTCTTCATCATTTGACAACATAACCACCCCATTATCTTCTTACAAGTCTTGGGATCAATGTTCACAAAGTCCTTTGCCTCTAATGAAAATTTTGACCTTGATCTCAACATCATACTCCATTACTCTAGTTATCCAACTAGCTCTTTTGTCATTTATATCCTTGTTCAAGAGGAAATCCTTGACACTTGGATGTGTAACCATCAAATGTATATTATTATTAGACAATAAGTACCTAAACTTCTTAAGAGACCCTATAACTAAAATTACATGATTCTCAATAAAATATTACATTATTTCATACTCTTCTAATCCTTGACTGAATAAGGCTATTGGCTACTCCAAAGTCTCTTGATTCTACTACATGAGAATACTTGAAATTATGTCAATATTTGCATAGGTATACAAGAATAAATCCTTTGTGAAGTTAAGGTTCAAGAGTGTAGGAACACTAGCTATAGCTTTCTTTATCTCTTCAAAACTTCTTACTCCTTCTTTGGAGCAACTAAAATTCAAACCCTTCTTTAGCATGGTTGTGAGTGGCCTAGCTAAAGTAGCAAATTTTGAAATGTGTCTTCTTATTAAATTGATCTTGCCTAAAAATATTTTCAAGGATTTATTATGTTTAGGCAAGGAGAGTGAAAGAATTGAATTTATCCTATTAGGATCTATACTCATATCATGATTTTAAATCACATGTCTAAGAAGTTTACCTTCATGAACTGAAAAGACACAATTTTTGGGATTTAGAGATATCCCAAACTGTCTACATTTTTCAAATACTTGCTCAAGGTGAATCATGTGCTCAACTTTGATATCAGAGAATACTATTATGTGATACAAATAAACAAGTATGAACTTGTTAAGGATACCTTAGAATACCATATCCATGTCTTTATGAAAAGTTAATCCAACATTAGATAAACCAAATGGTATCTTTCTATATGCAATTGTTCCCCACTTTGTGGTGAACACCATTTTGAACTAGTCATCTTCTTTGACCAAAATATGGTTATAACCATTATATCCATCCAACAAGGAGAACTTTTATGAACCTAAAACTAGCTATAGAATTTATTCCATAAATGGCAATGGATGGTGGTCTTTAATGGAATCCTTGTTCAAGTCATGAAAGTCAACACAGTCTAATGTCATCATTATTTTTACATACTGGAACAAGGTTTGACACTCAAGTTGAGTGCTTAATTGGAAATATAATTGTTGATTCAATGAGCTTGTGTAGCTTATATCTCATCAAAGGTTTACTTTTTAGGTTAATAGGCCTTTGTCTTTATCTAATTGGCCTAGTATCATCCTCTAACTCAATGGTATGCTGAGCTAGACTTGGATAAAATCCTTTAAGGTCACAATACTACCATGTAAAGACATTTGAAAAACTTAAACATAACTTAATAAAAGTTTCCTTCTCTAAATATTTGCAAACTTTGCCTAACTTTAAGCTCTTACTAATTGCAATATCCATATTTGTATAGTGTTCTTCCTTGGTTGATAAAGATTTTTTTTTATTAATTCATCATATTTTTTGAATATGTTTTCAAGTGTGACCAATCCTTTAGGAAACATATTTATCTTCAATTATACAATTTGGTCACCATACTACTACAAGTGTTTATCTTGGTTCCTTGAGGAGAATTTAGCTTCCTCTTATAAGAACCTAAAAATATAACTATCATCTTCAAATACTTTCTAATTTTCATGGTTGTCTAGGACATAAGGCCTTATAATCACCTTGATGTGTAATTGAACTCTTTCATTCTTTAGGTCATCTGGGATATTGAATTGTGACCCAATAGCAGCCAACCTATTTGTATGTTTGTTCTTAATTCTTGATATGGCACAAATATTGAAGCTTGAAAGTATTTAATTAAGTCCCATACTCTATTCTTATATTACCTAAGTAGTGGGTTATTTCATATATTAAGTCCTCTTACTTGGTGAACTACCAATTCACTATCACTAGAGACTTGTAAGGTATTGACCTTCATCTTTCTTTCCCATTACAAACCATGCGCTAGTGCTTCATATTTAGCAACATTGTCGGAACAACCAAAATAAAACTTGAGAGAAGATAAATACCTTTGATTGGTTTGATAAATTAACATCGTTCCAGCCTCAGTGCCATGTTTGTTCCTAGATCCATCAAAATATAGTTTCCATATGCCATCATTAGGTTGATCATATTTTATCATTGCTAGAATTGGTGTATCACTTTCATGAAGGAAATAGACACCAAGTTCTTATTATTCAATTAAATTTTAGGAATAATTATCATTTAAATTAGATTCCCACTCATGAAGGAAAATATTTGTAACTCCATCTAGAGGTGATTCAGTTTCCACTTCACTGTTTTCTAGTACCTTGTTTGAGATAACACAATTAATATTCACCATACTTGGCATATATCGATCGAAATGAAATCTTGTCATAGGTTTAGAACATATTGTTACCTTGTTACCATACCTAGTATTTAACATTAAATATGTTCAATTAACTAACAAATATCCTCCAATATTTGAAGTAAAGTCTCTTGATAGACACATGGCAAAATAGGGAGGTAAGTCCACTACTACTACATCTTGTTGAATGGTAACATTGGGGAAAGAATGTAATGCCAATTTTATATCTTTGATTATGCATATTGTCTTTTTTGGTGATCCATCTAATTTTAATACTCCTTTGGTATTTGGCTCAAAGACAAGACCCAACTTGTCTATAATTTGCTTGGGCATGACAGTGATACTAGATCCACTACTTGTCTGCAATTTGCTTGGGCATGACAGTGCTACTAGATCCACTATCTACCATAAAATTATGGACTAAGCAGTCACCAAATAATAAATAGAGTTAAAAGGGAGGGGTTTTATTTGACTTGATAGTTATTTTTTCCTCCTTTATCATGTTATGTACCTATTGATCAGGTTATTTGATAGGTTGGTCTAAATTAGCTAAGACATCTCCTTGTTTATTAATTGGTTCTTTAGACACCTTGAGAGTTGAAATATCTTAAATGAGCATGTATTTTTACCTAGAATAGAAATGGAATCCCACATGCTAATTATAACATTTGATTTATTCATTTGATTTATTATGTTGAATGAGGATCCATTAACCTTTGGATGCATCTTTTGAACCACTGGTTGTTATCTAATTAGAGGCATTTGGGGAACCTTCTCTACCTTTGCATTCTAGTTCTTTTATGCTATAGGGACAACAAGTTGATCCTTGACAATTTTTGGAACAATGTTAGGAACATCATAAGTATTGCTCATATCTTAAGCTTCCTCAACTACTCTTCTTTTAGCTCTAGTCAGAGCTACCATTTTACCATTTGTGTTACTAGTTTCACCAAATTTATTAAATGCAATATGATCATCCAATTACCAATTAGCATTAATGGCATTAGGTTACCCTAGAACTTGTTGAGCCTCTCTTTGGGATGACATATTAATGTTTTGATATTGACCACTTTGAAGAGAGAACTCTTCTTGTGTCATTTATGGCATAGTAATATCTTGTGATATTAAGTCTTAGTTTTGAGTGTCATTTCGGTTAAAAGGTTGACAACCTAAATCTTACATCAAGTTTTTTTAAGGAACAATAGATTTTGAACTAGTAGTTACATTATGATCAAGGGTTGCATATGGCTTAGTTTGGGTTATGGCTCCTTAGTTTTGGTAAGGTTTCCTATTATCCTTGAAACTTTGATAATGTATTTTATTATTGAAGGGTTGATAAGTGTTCTAGTTTTTCTACTGATAAGGCCTACCTTGATATTATTGTCTCTTGATTTAATCAATATCATTCCCAAAAGCTTGTAGAATACTTTTCAGATCTTCGATATCACTAGCTTGATTAGAAGGGGCTACAACTTGGGTTTTTGGGTATGGAATAGGAGATATAGATGGGATATGAGGAACTTGAGGGGGAGGAATAGGTTGAATTTTTTGAAATATGTGTATTAGAGGCATTGGAGTAAGTTTACCATCTTGTATTAAGCTAATTTTTGCTCTTATTACAAGTTCATAGGCATGTTGAAAAGTATTACCACCCACAGACTAGATCATGACATTAATATCAGAATTAATTGCCTTTAAATAATATAAAAATGCATATTCTATAGATGGTTTGACCAATATAGGGATCTTAGTCCATGTCTTTTGGAATCTAAGGTCAAAAATGAACTCATGAGGGTACCTTTGTATGGTAGTTAGTTATTCAACCAATGATAGATGATCATATTTGTCTTAAAATTTCCTAACTAAGGCTACACGTAAATCATACCAAGTAGCAATGGAGGTCAAAGGGATATTTATATTCCATTGCAATGCTTTTATTTTGGAGGAAACAAGTAGTCTGATATCCACACTATCTTGAGTAACATTGTGAAAAGAACATAGGTTGGAAACATCTTGAATATGATCAATAGAAATAGTTTTATCCCATATTCCTGAGAAGAAAGGGAAACTCTGTAAGTTAGACATAGGGATGTCATCATATTGGACAAAATTCAAGGGACTACCCATATTTAATGGAACAAACACTTGATTCCTGACCACCATTTGGGTAAAATGGATTTGGATTATGGGGACAATAGCTTAGACTAAAAAAATAGGATGACTGGGAGGTGAAAATTTCTTTTAAGGATAAGTTTTGGTCGTATTGAATCTTTCTTTTTTGTAAGAATTGAAAGGTAGATCAATGAATTCAAAAGGAATACCTTTACTTGATGAACTTGTTGTAATCGTTGGCATGAAAACACTATTTGAAAGATGCTATGAACTCTGTAGATTAAAGAATATTCAAATTTTTATGATGGTATATGTGTCCTCATTTTACAATTTTGTATTCTCAATCTTCAAAATTTAATTATGCCAAGGAAACTTTGTCCCACTAGGTGTGCCAAAATTATTAATGTCCTAGATTATCACCATAACTAAGAAGGGGATTATTTAGGTCCTCTTACTAAAATATATTCCAAAATGAGACTAATCCTAGGCTATGGGTATCCTAATAATGGATCAGACCTACAGATAAGGCTAACTTTCTTTTGGATCTATCACCTATACTAAACCTAAACTAGCACTTTGCTTGGAAAAGGGAGAGAGATTTTAACAATAACTTATGAAACCATGTGAAAGAGGTGATGCATCAATGATTTGATCACTCAAAATGACACAATGAATACTATAGGATGCATTCAAGATTACATAAAATCACTCACATCAATATTTCAAAAAAAGGTATGAACTAGCTATTAATCTACTATGGGAGGGCAGTTATCCACTTCTAAAACTAACCAACAGACCATATATTTCACTTAGAATGACCTGTGAGGATTTACAAAGTAGTTCATGAAGGTGATAAAAACTTAGATAAAGATAAGGATAGCATACATTCACTTGACCACATCAACAAATTTATAAGACACACTTCAAATCAATTATAAAATGGAGGAACCTAGTATTTTATTACTTCAAATAGGTATTACAGTACAAATTTTGATAGAGTCTGGTCATACTAAAAAGAGGGATCAATTTCAAGGCTTAGAATCTTGTATTTATATAAAAAAGGAAAGATAGAGAGAGAAAGCTATGCATTGAAAGAGGCCCAACTATTTTCGATGGATTAGCACCAATTTAAAGATGCCGACTCATGACCTTATCAATAAAGAATAAATTTTGTAAAAGAATTGAATGCTCACTATCCTTATCTATTCACCTAGCGTATTTTTATAAATTTATGCCATATTTTAATTGATTTATTCATGAAGACCAACTCTTCATACCTTGGAACTGACAGAGCCATACCACTCTATAGATTGAAAACTAATGTCATATATTGGTTTTCTTGTAGCTATCATGTCAATGAGATGGAGTTTATCATCTATTTGATATTTATTTGGCAATAACCACTAACCCTTGGTCTATTTTAGGCCTTAAAAGGACATATTTCATCTTTACTAAGTTTAAATGGTAGAACTTGCTCTTGAAATATTCATCCTAGTTTGATTCTGGCCTCTACTTAAACTTGACCTCTTTATTTTTACCTTGTTCAGGTCAAAGAATGCCCTGTTGACTTTAATAAAAAATGTTCATGATTCTTTTGTTTGATTGGCCATCAAAAACTAACTCAACCGAATGACATTTTGACCCATCTCACACCATTGATCTTGATCAATATGATCGAGTGAGAGCCATTAATCCTACCCTTGACTTATCAACTCTGTTTGAGCTAGTGCCACTTAGTAGTCTCACGTTTCCCCTTAAGATCTAATGTCAGTATATTTTATTTACATGCTTACACCATGTGGTGGTTTCTCAAACTCTTTGAACTTCTGACTCATCTTGTGCTATCAATCTACTAAGTATGAATGAATGCAAACCTTTGATCCTCTGCCAGTCTAATACACTTGTGCCAATTATAATTCATGTATTTACCTTTGAGATTCACTAAACCCTTTGACCCTCTACTTGTCATTAGATCTAAATCCATGATTGAATGTAAAACATTAGATCTACTTGGATCCACTATCCTTTTAGTTGTCATTCACTGTTTGATCTTCTTCTGATTAAATATAGACTATTGATCTTAAATGTTTGAAATCAAATAGCTACTTCACGATGTTTCAATTTGACATCTGCGTGCCTATATTTTAAATTCATAAAAACTTATTTGATATCTATACGATTGTCACTTAGATATTTGAAAACCAATGATCATTTTGTGTGACTTAAATTTTACACTCACACAACCATCAATTGGCATCTATGCAAACATCGAAGAAATATATGAGACCATCAATCTTTGGAACCCAATGGATTAATGCTAAAATTTAATTTAATGTTTGTGTGAATGTCTCCAAGACATTTAAAATCCAATGATAATTCAATGTTTTTAAATTTTACACTTGTACACCTGTCATCTCTCTGTTGGATCAAATTTGTTGAAACAAATAATTCTATCAGAGCTTTTGTATTGGGCATTTTGTCTCAAAACTATTTCCAAATGATTTTTGTTTCAGCCACTTTCCCTAAAAGAAATGTCATCAAGACTTTTCTTTGGATAATTTGTTTGAAATAATTAAGACTTAGCATTTTTATATTGGATATTTTATCCGATAGAATTTGGTCTTTGGGGAAATTAATATGGAAAAATTTTACTGAAATAAATACTTATGCTTCAAAAAAATTTCCGAAAGAATTAAGACTTAGCTTTTTAAAATCTCGAGAGATTTTAACAAGTGAGGACTTAGCCAAAAATGGTTTTCCACTTAGCTTTTTGAAAGTTTATAGGCTATTTTGAATTTATGCTTGAACTTTGAATACTCCAATGACTTTCCAATGCTTGTGCAACTAATCTTTGACCTTTGATCTACTTGGTTTCACCATGAAACCTGCACAAGAACCTTCTATTTGCTTTGTAGATCTATCCCTCAAGTATTGACAAAAATACAATTTAAGTAAACTTAAAGTGTTTCAAAAGCTTTACAATCTGTATGTGATCTTTGAATCACTCATTCCATCCAAAAAATTTGTTTAAGCCTCGCTCCATATTTGATCTTTAGGACACTGCAATGTATTCCAACAATTTTTCTATGTAGGCCAAAAATTAGTTAATAATATGTTTTAACAAGTGGTAATCAGGTTTGAGTTTCCAAAATTAGTGTTATCCTATTTTTTTGAAAGATGGTCAAAAAGTCAAAATAAGTCAAATTTAGTAAAAGTCTAAGTTAGTCAATGGTAAAATTTCCATGTTTTGATAAAATTGGTATTTGTTAAGTCAAAATATGTAAAATGGTTTTGAAAAATTTCCCAAGTCTACCTCTTTTGGTTAAATTTTCAAAAAATGCTCAAAGACCCTTTGGATCCAAAAAAGAGTGAAAAATAATCATGTGAAACCTGAGAGCCTTATAAGCACATCCTACAAAACCTGATAACTTTGAAAAAAATTCCATAAGATCTTAAGAGATGTGTTGGTAGACCCATTGAAACTTAATAGGCATGCTAACACTAGTAATAGGGTCTGATTTATTTGTAAACATGACTGTCAAGATCTAGTGCCCTTGTAAACAACTCCCTAGACTCTAGCATATTTGCATGCATAAATTTAAAACTTTACCAATTTTTAGTATAAACACTTGTTTTTTGGCCATTAATGGTTATCTCCTCTACATATATGAAAGTATATATTTTTTTCCATCCTCATCCATTATTGCTCACATCTCTCTATAGAATCTTTGATATCTTCATGTTCCTTTCAATTACCTCTACCCTGTATTCCATCTATTTGTTGTAGCTGAAACCAACTTGGAGTCTTTTTATCTAATGACCAGGGTTTGAATCTTAAACACAGGTAGGGTATTTTATATCCCCTATTTCTTTTTGTAGCTAAAACTCATGATTCTTCCATCTTTTCCTTAATTATTTTTCGTTTGCAAACTACCATGTTTTCCATTTTAGGGTCTTATAAAAAATAGGAAATATTTTTCAAAAAACCTCAAATCCTTGCTTGAAATCTATTATATCTTACACATTCTACAATTCATCTCCCCAATATTTTGTTTTCTCTACCATATCTCTAGTATCTTGTTTACATTCTCCTTGAGTCCTGATTTCTCTATCTATACCTTCATTGGGCCTTGATACACTTGATTATAGACCTATCAGATAATTATAGATGTTCCAATAGAACCACTAGAACCCAATAGTAGTGATAACACTACCCCATGAACCTAGCACTCTTATAGATAGACTCCTCAAATTTTGGCACTCCTGTGAACTTTTTTTTAGAAACAAGGTTTTTCACTATTTTTTCAACAAATTATCTATTCCAAGTGCATCGTAGTGAAATGATTGTCACTCAGGTGGTGTAATTTTATTATATATCAACATCCAAGACCCTCATTAAAGGTATCCCAAAGAAAACTCCTCCAAAAAAAGTCTTGTAGGGTAAAGAAGGATCAAAGATGAAATACTTGTTCCAAGGTGTTGTTACTTCATCAAAGTTGGACTCAAATGTTAAAAATATAGCTAATAGTTATTTGGCACATATAAACATGGAATTTGTTTTGAACAAAATCAATGGGGTGCACAAAACAAATTATGGTCAAAGTATACATGATAGTCGATTAACAAATGTAGTTACTTTTCCAACTTTAGTGCAATGACTAGAAATAGTCTTGACTATAGCCAACCATCATGACCCCAATAAAAATTAGGTTTTGATTTATAAAGGAAATTTTTTCATATGTTTAACTCTAGAACATATTGATATGCTATTTCAATTTCTATAATGACAATAATATGTTGACTTGTCTACCACTTCAACTCAAAAATTTTGGGATGATAACATCGATTCTTATACAAAATGGGTGAATAAGAAATGGCCAACAAAAGCTAAATATATAGCTACAAGGATCCCAAATAAATTCTATAGGTTTGAATTCATGAATAAGGTGAATGACATGATCACGCTCTTACACAGAGTGGTGGAAAGCCTAGCTGTAAGGAATTCCCAAACTTGGATGTATAAATACATATGGATTATTCATCAAAACAAATAATGCATAAATTAGGGATAATTGATTAGTGAATCAATCCATAAGTATTTCATGCAAGTCAAAACAAATTTCATATTATACATGACTTCATATCTAGTCTATGCATTTTTTAGGAGGATATTCTATGATGGATTGAATTAGGTAGGAAACATAAATACTAAAAAGATATATGAGTTCTACCATCAACTCACCCTAAAATAAAGTGCTCATCATTTTTGAAGAATAAATGATTCATTCCTTTAGTATGCCATCCAAATGTTTGAAATATAACCCTACAACATGAGGATATATATGGAGGCAATGATAAAGATTTCTAGATGGGGATCCAAGTTTATTCAATTTCCCAATTTTGAGAGTTTGTGGATGTGATTTTTCACCATATATGTTTCCTAGGTACATATATAATAAATGAGATTTAATGGAACTCGTAAGATAATTAGTTGAAACCCATAAATTCTTAGCTATTAAACAAAATCTAGAGTGAATTTTTTTATCTCCATAGGAAGGTACACATGCCCATTATTTTCTAAAGAAAAATCATAGGAATAAGAGATGACACATGTTACTTTAAGGCCATTTAAAATCAGAGCTTCATTTTATATAAGAGGTTTAGTGTCTCATGTCCTTGGTTGTTGATATCAACATGTACCTAATTTTGAAGACTATTGGCTAGATTGTAATGATTAAAATAATGTGAAAATGAAAAATTATTCACGATTTAAAATAGAATAAGTTAATTTATTTGAGATTAAAAATGTCCCTAAGAAAATATTTGATGATGAGGATACATTGGATCCCAATTATAAGAATAAATACTTGAATTTGAACCAATTTTCAAGGTTGATTGGAGCAATAAAGAATCAACCTCTCTTGTGAGTAGAACTCAAGGTGTACTTGAAAGGACATTACAAATGTTGAAAGATAGAGGAGTCAATGTTGACAAATCAGAGTTCTCACCACCACCAAAAATAGAATTTGAATTGGGAAGATTTCATAAACAAAAACAAACTAAAGATGAAACATCTCAAGCAATCAATGAAGGTGAATACATTCCTAAATTAGAGGGAGAAACTAAAAAATAAGTTATCTCAACAACTGCTTCAATATCTAGGCCTCTTAAAAAGAAAACCAGAAGGTTTGGAAATAAATTTTCTTGTTCTCCAATTTTCTCTATTTCTAAAAATGTTCCTCTTGACAATTTTCATTCAATCTAAAAAATTGGTAACAAACACTACTCAATAGTTTCTTGCATCTGATTCTTCATTGTTACCATCATCCTCTGCTCAACCTGATAGTTATTTATCTTTAAATCCTCCATAATATTAAAAATTGGTTATTGATCCTTCACCCAAAACTCTAATTCATTTTATTTATAAAGATAAAGATGAGATAATATCATAGGAATCCCAACCTTCATAAACTACTCTCCCTTCTCATAAAATCTCCAAAAAATCTGATTCTGTTTAAATGCAACAATTTCTTGATAATATTGAAACAATAAAATCCCAAGAGATTTATTTTATTAAAATAGCTTCTCTTATTCCATAAATAGTAAAAAAACCAAAATAATGACAAGGATAATCATAGACAAAAAGGGAGATAGATATGTATAAGTAGTTATTCCCTCTACAGGGACTATTTCAGATAATTTGACTTATTTATAGTCCAACTAAAAAACAAATATCAAGAATACATTTATAATTTTAAATTTTCTCCAATATAATAAATGGGGAATATATCCAAATCATTACCATACTCTCCAAGTTCAACTGCATAAAACACAAAAACTATTCATTTTAAAAGATTATCTCCCATCCAATTTGGGGATATAAGTCTAGATTATTTAAAATAGTCCTTTTACAGAAAAAGATAAAGATAGTGTCAATGCTTCAGATTATCAAATATAAAAAATACACTTGGGAAAAGCTACAAAATAAAGAATTAAAGAAGATGTTTAAATTACTATTGGAACTATGTTTGAAAATATGGATCATAATAAAATAACTAAGGATCAGCTAAAAAAAAGTTGAACAGTTGATAATAGTGAATCGATAAAGCCATTCAATATTCTTAAAATTTTCATCAAATTTTAGATACCAAAACACTGAACATTGAAAAATAAATTGGGCATATGGCCAAAAAAATAAAGGAATTATTCGAATAAATCCTACAACATGGATTTAGTTCTATCTAGATTGCAATGGATCTATGTTTTGAGATCCAATCAAAATATGATGATGCAATAAAATTATAGGATAAATATATTGAGGAAATTTATAAATGAAATGGATTAATTCTTGAATTAAAATAAATATCTAATGTTGACCCAAATGATCTTGTTCAAGCAAGATTCATTAATAAATATGAAGTTATAAACCTTAATGAATGTCTTGGAGCTACAAAGTTTAGAATTTGCATCATCAATGAAGGTACCAAAAAATTATTTGATTCTAAATCCATGGGAGGAGATGATACTCTTGAAATAATAGGAGGACTTCAAAAATTGCATTACAAAATCACTGTTGATGATAGTAAGGTAGTTTCTCTAGATATTGTCATCAACTAATTTAAGAAGAACATTGAAGAGATTCTAAATCCTAAATTTGTAGTCAATCCTAAATGAATTTAGAGGTTGATCAAATACCATCTCAACTTAGATAATATCAATGTAATGACAAAGAGACTTCATAAAATAACTGACAAAATGATAGAGATACATTGTGATGCAGGGATAAATTTCACATACTCAGATGGTCATGATGAATAAAAGGTTCTTAATATCCTATATAAATTTTATAAATATCAAAATGAGAAAAAGAAGATAAAAAATAAAAAGAGAAAACTCCCATCATTCTCAACAATGAAGAAGAAGGTTTATTTCTCAAGAATCTTTGATCAATTTTCTAAATTAGGATTTTCAATTCATATTTTGTGTTTGTGATTTGCATAGTGTATTTGTGCAATTGTATTAAGTTATTTTTTTAAATTTTGAGTCATGTAAATTTTCATTACATTTTTTCAAGTCATGTAAATTTTCTAATGTAATTTTAAATGTTGTAAAAATGCCAAAGCAATTTTACAAGTTGTGAAAATTACTCAACACATTTTTACATATTTTAAATTGTGAAAATTCACTAACATATTTTTACAAGTTTTTAAATATGCAAAAAATGTGGTTATACTTTGTAACCACCCATTTCAAGATATAAAAATGAGTTAGGGGCTCATTTGTAAAAAAAATTGAACTCATGCGAAAATTCTTCAGAATAGGTGAGGTCATGCAAAATGACAATAAGGGCTATCCTAGGCAAAAGTTTCCCAAGCACTTGCTAGAGATTTGCCTCCAAGTTATGAAGCACCTAACTCTAGAAGGTAAGTTAACCTTGATATTCTCACACCAATTCCTATTACTTAACCATTTTCATGGATATATAATTAGATTACCATATTATCTACTTAAATATCTTAAAAACATTACCCTAGCCTACCAAGTTAGTAACAAGAATGATATTATCCATCATGGCTTAATTTTCCTACTATTTAAAAATGGGTGAACCCTTATGTGGTAAAATTATCCCTTGGATGAAGACCTTCTTGAGAAAGACCCCAACACCTCAAAAAAGGAATAATTCCCTGCCCCTCACTCCTTATCCTCCCTAACTAGTCTGATAAGATCCCCCTCAAATGACTATTAACTCCATCCCCTGACTCTGCCAATAAAATACACAAATCCTTTGATATCTCTAGGAAGGAGTAAACTATCCTCAAGGGTGTTGTTAATCTCACTTTGGAAAAATTTATTGTGCAACACAATAGGAAATTAAGTGTCTTCCTACATAAGTATAAAATATGGGGATTGTTATATCATAACTCATCAAAGATTAGAACCACCTCAAAGCTTAAATTATGGTTCTTAAAAAGGATCTAGACATGGTTTTGATGATGGAGGCAACTATGCATGATAAGACTATTAAATAGGTGGAGGTCTTAGAAGACATTGAGAACCTCTAATACACCCATCAACCTAAAGGGACCCCCAGTTCCTCCTAGAAGAAAATCATACAGAGCTCTACTGAAGGCCCTTATAAAGGCAAGAGAGGTATAATCTCCAAGAAACTGATGAAGGAACCAATAAAATATTTAGTATAGGAGGATCCTCATGTCAAGTCTACCTCTAAGGAGCTTTTTCCTTCTACTTAATATTGACATTTTATGTGTTTTCTAATATCTGTTAGTTTTGGTTTTTTGTTGCTAGCTAAAGACTTTTTTTGCACTATGATCGTTATAGGCTTATTTTTTTAATCTTAGATCTAAAATTTTAACATTGTGGTTGTTTAATCCCTCAAAAATTAGATTTATTTATCCTATCAAATAAAAAAAACTTTTTAATAGATAGAAACTTCTAAGATAATTTTTGAAAGTAGAAATTGTATGCGCAATCCATCAAAGATTGATATAAGGAGCTTTTTCAAATTTTACATTCAAAATTTATACATAAATAATATATGTATTTAATATTTATGTGTATTATAATATTTGATTTTAGAATATTGTCACAGTTATAAAAAACTAGTTAAAAAAACAAAATATGGAAATTTCATCATAGTATTTATTTTTAATCTATATTTGCTATTTTTTTTTGGGTAAAATCTCGATGGAATTAGAGAGTAATTCTTTACTTTTTAGCAAATAAATAAAAACTAATAATTACTTTTTTGTTATCACTTATGTGATCACTTTGGTTTAAGTTGTACATTTCTATAAATGTATACATGTCTTTCCTATCCATTGAATGATAGTGGGTTCCCATTAGAGATTACACCCAAAATTCCTTGACATTTCTAATATGTTTTTGAATTTCTTTTATTGTTTATGTTATCTTTTCACCTTCCAAAACATATTTCTCTACTTTTGATCTCTCTATCATATTTTCCTTTCTTCAGCATTTTCATACTTTTTGGTTAAAATTACTACCCTAATGAAACTCATTTTTGTTGTAAATACTTTGATTTGTTATTTATTTTTGGCATTCAATAAAGGTAGCTCCACTTATTAATAAGAAAGGGACTTTATCCCCTAACTATTGATGAGAAACATTTGTTTTTCTACTTGACAAATTTTCACACCAATCATTTTTGGTACTCACTATGGGGAATGATTATGATAACTGCATGAAACCTACGTTTAGAAATATTGATCCATATGAGTTTGTTATCAACTTGAGGACAACTCTATGAACCTGAGCTAGGTTTGGAATAGTTTGCATAGTTGGATATTGTATCAAACAACTCACTTGGGATTCTGAAGAAGTTTTTGTATCTCATTTTCAAATTATCCTATCAATATTAAATCAAGAATTTGAATGATTAGAAAGATAAGAAATAATTATCACATGTAGATAAGCCTACATAACTAGATAAGAAAGTAAAAATCAATAAATTTCATTCATGACCATTTTAGATCTACAAAATCTTGATCACCAACCTAACCTAAACTAGATAAAATTGATAAAAAAGATATATTGCTTCAAGTCTTGATAATTATCTTGGGATAATAAAATAAGTTATGCTCAACTCAACATTATCACTATAGTAATAAACACTAAATAATATTGTGCTACCATTTTTTAAAGAAATGCTAAATTTTATTCTAGAAGACAAGCATGAAGAGTTATTTGTATAGTTACTCAAATACTTTCTACTATCAAAATTTATTCTCATGACCATCCAAACACCTCAAGCTCTAGTTCTTTAGCCTAATATTGATTGGTTGAGTCAAACTCAATAAAACATTTTATCATATTTAAGAGCATTTTCTTGGGATAATAGAACTAGTTCAACACATTTTCATAGATTTGTTAAAATTCTATAAGGAAAAGAAGATTGTGTCATTGTGGCATAAAATATAAAACATTAGTTACATGAATAATTCAACAAATAATACCAACACATAAAATTATTCAATTCAGACAAACTCCACTCCTCATCAATAATAAGTCTTTTAAAGATGATAGAAAATATTCACCAGAGCTAGTAAGTCTAAAGGTGAGATTGATCTTTTTCATCAATTACAAGAAGCCTCAAGTTTAAAATTGAATCCATAACAAAAAATAAAACTAAAGAGAGAAATTAGTTTCCCTTAAACTCATAAAAATGATAAATATTCTCAATGAGAAATAATTTACAGTCAATCCCTTATTCTAATAGGAACTATTATCCCATTATAATCAATCTTTCCAACAATGGTACAGCCATGGGGTAATGTAATAAGTTTGTTGGATCTGGGATAGCTATATGAACTCTTAAGAGGTTCAATAAAAAAAAATTCAAAAAATATAGATGATGAAAACAACATCTATGTGAACACATCGCCACATTATCTATCGCATGTGGAATTCTAGGAGTTGAGTATGAAGATATTTAAGCAAGATTGTTTATTGAAACTATCTATAATGGAGCTATAGATTAGTTTTATCATCATATTCTAAGAGCATTAAAAACTTATAATGATATGAAAACAAAATTTGAAAGATGATTCAAGCTAGTGGAAGATGTACATGCATTATTAGCTCAACTCACTTAGATGAAGAAATAATCTTATGATTCAATGAGAGACTTTATAGATAAATTCAATAAGCTGCTACATAAAATTCTAGTAACTTCCAAACCTACAAAAAACTAAAAAATGATTCTTTATTAATTCATAATTTATAAAGGTGAGTTATCAAATTAGAAGGGATAGTGTGTCTGATTTGACTATAGCCCAAACATTGGTAGTTGATGTCAAAGATGATATGATAATGGATTGAAAACTTAGAAATAAACCATCAAAAGGAAAAATACAGAATATAGGTCAATCTTATACTAAATAAATTTAAAAATGTAAATTCCATAGAAATTTTTTATTGATCCTTATCAAGATATTCCTAGAGGAAATTATGTTCCTTTTCAAAGGGTTCATCCTCTATTACATGCTCCTCAACAAAAGCTTTCACTAGAAGCTCCTCTTCAACAAAATGCAAATCCACCTATGAATGTTATGTTAGAAACAAAAGAAATAATTCAATATGAGTGATAACTACTTGAAACAAATAGGTTGAACCTTGTCCCCACTTAGTGCGAGTGCACAAGTATTTTATTAAACTAAAAAAATCAAGTACATAAGGGTGCCTTTACTCTGTTAACCGTTTTACAAAGCAAACATGGATTTATTTAGTTTTTACCAATGACCAGTAAAAAAACTAATCCTATAATCAACTAAATATGGGAAAACAACCTGTAAGGTAGTTCTAATTAATTAACACAAAATATAAAACTACCTAAAACTAAAACTAAGTAAGTTTATTTTATGTGGGTGTCTTTACTAAAAGATGCATGCCCCATTTACAATAATTATTTATTACCTACCAAAAATCTAACCTAATGTTAATACTTTGGAACAAGTCCTAACAAACCCCCCTATGATCCAAATTCAGGTCTTTAGATACATACCAAGCATTTTTTTGAATTTTTCAAATTTGATTCTGTTAAGGTGTTTTGTGAAGATATCAATTGTCTGATCGGTAGTTGGGCAATATATTGGATCAAGAGTTTTCTTTGCCACCAGCATTTGCAAATAATGGTATTTGACATCCATATGTTTTGTTTTAGCATGAAAAACTAGATTATTAGACATATTGATTGCACTCTGATTATCAATGTATAAATGTGTAGGAGCAAATTGAGAAACCTAAATATCTTCAAGAATACAATGAAGGTAAACAATTTCTCTGGAAGCATCCCATGCTACAATATACTCTAATTTTATTTATGAATTTGCCACTATATCCTACTTCTTACAACACCAAGCAATGGTAGCTGAACCCATATGCATAGTGTATTTTGTGGTTGACACTCTGTCATCCACACATTTTCCAAAATTTGCATCACAATATCCAACAAGTTTGAAGTTCTTGTTGCGGTGATATTCAAGGACATATGTTTTCATTCTCTAAAGGTAACAAAGTACTCATTTTTCTGCATGCCAATGAATTTATCTAGGCTCATGCATAAACCTATATAAAATTCCAACTAAAAATGAAATATCAGGCTTGGTAGTTCTCAAATATATCAAACCTCCCACCAATTGTCTATATGTGGTGCCACTAAAAAAGGCACTGCTATCATCCTTAGACAATTTCAAGTTACTTTCCATGGGAGTGAAGGTAGGTTTGCAATCACTCATGCCAAACTTCTCTAATAACTCATAAATATACTTAGTTTGTGAAATGAAAATACTATGCTCTTTTTGAGTTACCTCTATGCCTAGATAGTAGTGAATAAGTCCAAGATCTATCATCTAAAACCCATCTTTTAATTCCTTCTTCACAGACTTGTTATGGTTTTCATCATTACCTGTATTAAACAAGTCATCTACATAGAGAACAAGTATCACCATTTTCTTATCCTACACTTGAAAATAGAGAGTATCATTAGATTGACTGCAATGAAAACCAATGGATTTCAAGTATGAATCCATTTTCTCATACCAAGCCCTGGGTGCCTATTTGAGCCCATACAAAGCTTTTGTCAATTTACACACTTTGTGATGCTAAGGCAAGTACCATATGAATAGTGTGCCATTTGGTAGTTGGTGCAAATGTTTCCTCATAGTCAATACCTTCTTGTTGTGCATATATTTTTGCAACAAGTCATGCCTTATGTTTATCAATGGAGCCATCTAGTTTATACTTAGTCCTATAAACCCATTTACATCTGATGGGTTTAACATGTGGAGGAGGATCAACTAAAACCCATGTATTATTGTTAAGTATGGAATCATACTCACATTTCATTCCCTGTTGCCAAACATGTTTAGTAGATGCCTCCTCAAAAGTGGATGGCTAAGTGGAAGAAGTAGTAACAACCATAGCATATTTTACCTATTTTTGGGAATTCTTGGGCCCTGTTAAACCAACTACATTTGTTGTCAAGTTAGAAAAAGTACTTTGAGCCCATTTTGGATACTTAGACAAATTATTCAAATTAGGGACTCTAGAATTCTCATTATGTGCATTATTTGAAGGGAGACTTAGATAATTTTCAACAATGTCTAAGTCATCAACCTGTGAACTTGTAGATGAAGGAGAGGAAAGTGAAGGAATTTGACTCTCATACCATAACTTCAAAGAGTTATCCCCATTATTAAAACCCTTATCTCTTTTTGTATTTTTCCTCTCTAATCTATCAAGTTGAGAATTAATCTCTACATTGTTCATAGTCCAAAACTCATCAAATATTACATCTTGACTCACTATGAATTTTCCTAAATCCTATGCAAGCAAACAAAACCCCTTTTTATCTTTAGAATAACCAAGAAAGATGCATTTTTGACTTCATGGTTCCCACTTAGTTCTATGTTTAATAGGAACCAAAGCAAAACAAAGACATCCAAACACTTTCAAGTGTTTAACATTTGGTTTAAATCCATACGATGCCTCATATCGAGTTTGTCCCAAAAGTGCAATTGTGGGGGACCTACCTATTTCTCAAATACAGTATAGTACCAATGGCTTTGGCCCAAAACTTATCATCAAGCTATTTATAGTGCAACATGGCACATGATGTGCCATCTAAATTTCTATTCATTCGTTCAGATACTCCATTTTGTTGTGGATTATAAGCATTACTATATTTTCGATGAATGCCATGTTCTCGACAATAATCTAAAAATTCATTAGAGGTATACTCACCTCTATTATCTGAACGAAGAGTGGCCAAATGTGAACCTATTTCTTTTTCGACTAAGTGTAACCAATCAACAAACTTAGCAAAAAATTTAGATTTGTTTTTCATAAAGAATACCCAAGTCATCCTAGAAAAGTCATCAATAAACAAGACAAAGTATCTACACCCACCAATGGATGACTTTTTCATGTCACATACATCATTATGAACTAACTGTAAACATCTATTTGCTCTCCAAGATGATTGTTTAGGAAAATTTTCCCAATTTTGTTTGCCCAAAACACATGACTCACAAAGAATACTATCTTTGTGAAAAGTGGGTAACCCATCAACATACCATATCTCTAAAAATCCACTAAAGAGTGGATATTCAAATATCTGCAGTGGAGATGCCATAATTGCTATGTAGACATAGTACCTATACTTGTGTCAACAACTACCACAAGTTCTATATTGGGAGGAAGCACTTTACAATGCAATCTAACCAAGTTTACACCTTCATATCCTATATACATTATTTTATAATCATCCTTCACTAAATTGATGTAAATGAGCCCATTTTCAAGCACAATTTGATAACCTTTTTTTCAAATAGTTACCAAATAAAGTAAGTGTTTCTTCAATGTGGTAACATACTAAATATCCTCCAAGTATTTTATAGACCCATTAGGAAGAAGAATTCAAATAGAACCAAGTCCTAGTGGTGTATGCATAGACTTATTTGCTAAAGAAAATGGAGAGAGAAAAGCTTATTTATAAGACCAAAATAAATCTCTCCTAAATTTCATGTGTTTGGTTGCTCCTGTGTCTAAAACCCTTACATCTATAAGCTCATCTCTAGCCTCATATTCAATATAATCAATGTACCCCAAAGTAGTGAATGCAAATTCATGGGAAACATTACTAGATTCATCATAATCATGATCAGCATACTGAGTAGACTTAGTCTTAGTCACTTTTTGTGGCCTCTGAATTTTATCAAAAGTAATCCTACATTGTGAGGCAGTGTGACCAAATTTTCCACATCTATGACACTGAATGTCTGATCTACCTCGACCTCTGCCCCTATATGAGTTGTGACCATGTCCTCAATCACTTTTTTCATGTGAATGTGATTGATTAGATTGTTGATTATTTGAATGAACCCTACCTATATTTTTATATATGCTTCCTCTATAACCTCGATGCCCTCTATAACTGTTTCCTCTATTGTTTTGATGCCCAGATGAAGATGAACTAGAATTTGACTCTAAAACATGGGCTTATTCAATTTTCTTGGATTTCTTGGGTAGAGAGAGGTCATGTTGGATGAACAACTCAGCCAATTTATCAAAGGTGATGCTTGTGATCTTGTCAGAGACATGCAACATTTTAACAAAATTCCTATAGGACCCTGGTAGTCCTTTCAAAGCAGCAGTAACTATGAGGTCATCATCTAATTTTCCAAAACCAGCCTTAGTGTACTCAGTAGTGATATTTTTCAACTTAGACATATATTCTCTCATATCCCCATCTTCATCTAATGAAAAATTAAATAACTGCATATGAATATCTATCTTCTTATGCTTAGGTTTCTTATCATACAAATCTGATAATATTTTCCATGCAATGTAACTATGAGGAGAGTTTTCAATATGAACATAAGTATCATGAGTACAATAGCATTTAATGAGAGCTAAGGCCTTAGAATCACGCAAATTGAAAATATCTAATTTAGCCTACTCTATTGACAATGTGGGATTTTCATTCTTAGCAATATCCCATAACTCATTAAAAACAAGTGAAACCTCCATCAATCATTTCCAATCTGAATAATTGGAAATTGTTAATCTATCACCATCTGAAAGCAAATTTTGAATTTTTGGCATTTTGAAATGAAAGCAAGTGTAGTAGAGAAAAGTGTGACAAAATGCAAAAGAATTTATATCGCACTCACTGTAGAAGACACTGCTTCTACGGGGTTTTGCACTTAACCTCCGTGTAGAGCGTAAAAGAAAAAACAAGTATTTTTGATGGCTTTTGCACTCAACCTCACCAAAAATAAATGATTACACCCTTATTTCTCCAAATTACAACCTTATTCCACCAATTACACCCTTATATCACCATAACAATGTAAAATAAATATGATTGAATTCCCCCTTTTTTGATTTTTAAAAATAACACAATACAATAAGTATGTGTTTTACAACATTTAGATTTAAAAAGGGAATATTCCTTTCATAAAAAAAGCATATTCCAAAGCAAAAAGAACTTTTTCCAAAAATAATGTATTTGAACCCTTGACCTCCTCCTTTGCAAGCTTCTTATAAAATAAGCTTAACCAATTACTCTAAGAGCATTTTCAAAACATTACACTCAAAAATTTATACTTATACCAGATTTTGTGTATGAGGGGAAAAAAATATTACATGTGAGTAAATAAATTCAATTTTTTTTCCCTTTTACAGCCTTCTCTTCCAAGCTCTCTCCCGTGGGACCCACTAAGGCAAATTTTTGATATAAAAAAACTTTAGAAACAACAAAAATAAATTTTTGAGTTTTATACCTATGCCATTCTTCCTTGGGATGCCATGGCTGCTCCTGGTAAGTTTTTTCTTCACCTGCTCTCTCTCTTATAGGCCATACAAATCTATACAGGCATGATAAAATGGATTTTCCTTGAGTTCTGGCAAATTTTCAAGGTATTTTTTGTAGGGAATGGATTCAAAATGAACTTAGGGCATTGGAAGGCCGCAAAACATAGATTTTTCTCAATTTTTCAATTAGAATGCAAAAATAGGGGTTTTAATAATATTTGAAGGTGTTTTGGATTTAAAAATACTGAGAATGAGAGCAAATAACAATGGCAGCCATGAATAAACATTACAGAGGTTTTTCTCAAGTAAATAGGCCATACAAATCTAGTTTTTGCAAAAAACAATGAATTTAATAACATTTAAATGCTAAAAATTCTTTTTAAAGCCAAATTTGGAGTTTGAACACAGGAAAATGGAGTATCAAATGGCCAAAATGACCACATTGTGGTATATGGAAAATATACAGGTTTAAATTTAAAAAATATTTGAAAAATTAAAATAATTTAATAATTTTTCAAAATTTTAAACCAATAATTTTTTTTCATTTTATATGGCATACCTTATTTCATGTCAAAATGATATTACGTGAATTTGACTTTTCACCTTACTCCTTCGAATTCACCAAGCTTCTAAAATTACCATGCTCTGATACCATTGATAACTCCTTGAACCAAATAGGTTGAACCTTGTCCCTGCTTAGTGCGAGTGCACAAGTATTTTATTAAATTCAAAAAATCAAGTACATAAGGGTGCCTTTACTCTATTAATCCTTTTACAAAGCAAACATGGATTTATATAGTTTTTACCAATGAATGGTAAAAACAACTAATTCTATAACCAAGTAAATATGAGAAAACAACCCGTAAGGTAGTTCTAATTAATTAACATAAAATATAAAACTGCCTAAAACTAAAACTAAGTTTATTTTATGGGGGTGTCTCTACTAAAAGATGCATGCCCCATTTACAGTAATTATTTATTACCTGCCAAAAATCTAACCTAATGTTAAGACTTTGGAACAAGTCCTAACAATGAGGAAGTAAAAAAATAAAATGAATCGGAAAATATGGATCCTCAATAGTGTGAAATTGAGGAACCTGGTGGCAGCTCTGTAAGTGCATTCCTAGAATATAATTCATAAGAAGATAATTATGAAGATAATATTAGAGACATGAATAGTCAATCATTCATTGTCTTCACAAGAGCTCATAATTAGAGAAAATAAAAAAATGACGGATGAGAAGAATCTCTAAAAATTATTCTTCTAAGAGGATCAACTCTTTTACGATAGATGAAAAGAGAACAACCAATAGCTAAAATAAGTGAGTACTCCATGAATGTCACTACTGGTTATCAAAAAGTACTTCTACTATCAATAATTCTAATGTATTTCAAAATATATAAGGTTCTTCTTCTTATAGTTTACCTACTTTTAACAGAATTGAACATGTCAACAAGACTAAAATCTAAATGTTGCAAGATGAAAACTTGAGAGCATACCCATATTGGCTAGATAGACTAGTAGAGTTCATCAAAGGTAAAAATTCTAGTCAAAATAAAATTGATGCCAAAAGAATACTATCTACTCCACCGTCTTCCAATCCAATAAACTCTATGGTTGTAGTGACTTTAAAATCAAATAAGCTTGATCCTTTTTACATCTCTTTATTCTTTAAAGGATGTAAAATCATGAATTATGTCATTGACACAAGATAAAAAAATTAATGTAATACCTACTAAAGCTTCCCATGTTATTGGTTTGATTTGTATAAAAATATTTAGTTTTTATTACTCAATGAAATCTAAACAAGTTATACTAGTCAGCCAAATCAAAGATGCTCAAGTTTCCCTTTTATCTTTCCCTTAGAAAAGGATTAAAATCAACATTTTAGTAGCTAATATCCTAGTAGCCTATGGTATTCTATTGGGAATAAAATTTTACAAATAACTTGGTGTTGAGATTGAGTTAGTTCTCTCACATGTAATGATTCCAATCAAAAGAGTAAAACAATGCCTTGAACCAAAATTGAAAAAAAAGAAGACTATGGAAAAATTTGATGATTCTAGAGCGTATATATTATGTGAAGATATAGGTATATGCAATTATTTATTGATGTCAAAAAAAGATACATATATGCTAGAATTCATAGAACCTAATCCCAATAACATCTAGACATTAGAATTTTATGGTAGTTACTCTTTAATAGGGTTTGGTACAAGAGTTATCCTGATATCTCTAAGTAAAGATTATTTTCCCTTCTCTTATAAATTTCAATTTGAATGGACTAATAACACAATAGACTATGGAACACTCTTATTAGGAATACAAGATTTAGAGGAAATGGGAATAAAAAACTTGAGAGCCTTGGGTGATACAAAACTAGTTGTAAAACAAATCAAAGGTAAATATTAGGTGAAGAATGATCATTTGAAATATTAAAAGAATAAATTATGGGAAAATATAAATTTTTTTGAGGCATTATCCATTCAATCTATTCTAAGGGAAGATAAATTCAAATTAGATGCAATTGAAGTGTCAAATTTATTATTGATTCCACATTTAAAATTTGATACAGATAAATATACAATTGAATTAGTGTATCAACTCAGTGTACCAAACAATTTGGATAACTAGTAGGTTTTCAATAATGATTAATAGATCATTTCTTTTTTTGAAAAAGGTGATATATTCAATAAATTATAATTTGAAGGTAGTGATTTATCGTACAAGGAATCTTCTTCTCAAAATTAGAAAGAGGGCATAGCTAAAGAACATGATGAAAAAGGATTAAAAAAATTGAAAGGAAATAAAATCCCAAAAGTTTTTGTCTCGCTAGAATAAATATTTGATAATCATGACACATTCATTAAGAAGAAGATTTAGAAAGACTCTCTCAGTTCAAAATGTTTATTAAAAAGTAAATATTGGTTCTAAAGAGCAACCTAGACTGGTAAATATTGGTAAATGTTGTTCAACATAAGAAAAAATAAGATTCATTGGCTTACTTTGAAAACATATCAACATTCTTGCATATTCATACAAAGACCTCTAGTCTTTTCATCCAAAATAAATGCAACATATGGTTTCTTTAAAACTAGATGTCAAGCCATTCAAATAGAAATAAAGACAATATAAACCAAATATTGTAGATACAATATTTGTATAAATTCACTTTTTTTTGAATGAACGAATCATTTTCCATATCCATCATTAAACTTGATTGCTAACATAGTTCTAGTTCATAAAAAGAGTCAAGAAATATGGATTTGTGTGGACTTAAAAAAATTGAATCAGGTATCCCTTAAATATAACTATCTATTATCTATTATGGATCAAATTATCCAAGAAGTTACAAGTTCATAAATACTTTCAATGTTATATGGTTTTTTAGGTTATAATAAAATTGAAGTTGACAGGTAAGATCAACATAAAAAAACTTTCACAACTCCATGGGGAACTTTCACTTATAGATGAATTTCATTTGGATTGATGAATGTAGGAGATACATTTCAGAGAGTCATGGATCTTTCATTCAAAAATTTGAAGAACAAGATAATTGTGGTATATTTGGATGACTTAACATTGTTATAAAAAAAGAGAGAACATCACTGTGAACATCTTGAAAAAGTATTTAAAAAGTGTCAATTACATGGTATTTATTTTAACCCTAAAAATTCTATTTTTTGGGGCAATTTAAGGGAATCTTCTTAGACACATCTCTCCAAGGAAGGGATTAAGATTGATATAAAAAGAGTTGAATCAATTTAGAAGATATCTTTGACAACAAGTAAACTAGGTGTGCATTTGTTCTTTGGGAAAGTTAATTTCTTGACAGTATTTATTCCAAATTTTACAAAACTCACCAAACATATTGTTTAAATGATGAAAGGGAAACCTTACTTCAAATGTAATAATGAAAGAAAAGAGATAATTTGAAAAGATAAAGGATACTATTTCTCATGCACCAACTCTTGTTTTTCCATATTTTAAAAATTAATTTATCATTTATTTTTATGACTTAGAACATACTCTCTCAACTATATTGGTATAAAATAATGAGGAAAATATTGAATCTCTTATCACTTTCATGAATTACAATTTGAAATATTATGAATTGAAACATTATCTAAAAGATAAACATGCATAGGCAGTTGTGATGGATGTTAAATAGTTCAAATATTATATTTTGCATTTACATTCTATGGTAATGGTCCCAAGTGTAGTTGTCAAATACATTTTGACTCAATATAAACTAGGATAAAAAATAGGTAATTAGTTAACCAAATTTTAGGAATAAGATATCGATATTGAACCTATGAAATTAGTTTGAGTAAAAGGGTTATGTCAACTCATAGCAAAATAAGTAGATGTTCAATAAAACACTCTGATATATTTTGATGATCAAAATAAGAAAGATCTTATTTTATTATTTTTGTTGATTCTACTAATGAATGGTTTGTAGATATTGCCTTATTTATGACTTATGGATAATGTACATCTTATATGGATACCAAAAAACTCAAAAAACTCAAGTTATAAAACACAAAATATGTCACTTGGGATAGAATGTTATTCAAAAAGAGTATTGAAGGTTTTTTCTTGAGGTGTGTTGACAATGAATAACAAAATTTCTTAGAAGCCTTCCATTACCAAGATTGTATAAAACACTTTTCTGCTTCTTTAACAACATTTAAGATCTTAAGATATCACTATTACTATTCTATAATGTTTAAAGACTCATATGACTAGGTAGGGAAATGTGAAGCATATCAACATTTTTTTGGAAGGCCAAAACTTAGGACATTCCCTCTTAATCTAGTGGTGATTGAACAACCCTTCCAACAATGGGGGTTAGATTTTATAAGAGCTATGAATATCAATTAAGTGTAAAATATACACATGTTCTCATTGATATAGACTATTTTACCAAGTGGGTGTATGTTATTCCTATAAAAAAGACAACTTCAAATGTAATTTTTAATTTTATCAAAGAGAACATCTTAGTGAGATACGATGACCCACAAAATATAGTAATAGATAATGATCCAATTTTTTATTCTTCAAAAATGATTGAATTTTGCTATGAATATGCATTTAATTTTCTAATTATTAAAATTATTACCCATAAATAAATATTCAAGTAGATTCAAGCAATAAAAACTTGGTAATTATCATTCGTAAGTTGGTTGATGGAAACCAAAAAAACTATCACAAGAAGTTGTATGATGCATTGAAGGTAGATTGCATAACATTGAATAAGGCCATAGTTATGTTCCCATGTTGATTGATTTATGGGACTGATGCTATAATTACAATAACACTTGAACTGCTTGCACTTTAACTTGCCAAAGCCATTTAAAATCAAAACTTTGAATGTTATTTCGACAAAAGGTTTCTTTATTTGAATACAATTAAAGAAGATAGATATCAAAATAGTGATAGAATTTCTAAGTATCAAGAAAAAATTTATGTCCTTTTTGATAAAATAGTAAAAAGAGAGGTTTTCAAGTAAGAGATATTGTTCTTCTATGGGATAAGTGTAGAGAACCAAAAGGAATTCATGAGAAGTTTGACTCATTATGGATGGGTTCCTTCAAGATTAGGCACTTCTATGTAGATAAAACTTTCTACTTGGCCTATTGTGATGGCACATATTTGTTGTTTCCCTAAATTGGGTAACATCTTAATCATTAATTCAAATTAATTCGAGTAGTCCCATACATAAAAATATATACACATAATTTTGGCTTGTTTCCTTTTTTGGTAATAGTTATTATTATTATTATTATTATTTTTTTTTTGTGTGTGTGTGTGTGTGTGTGTGTGTGTGTTTGATGTTTTTCAATAAATATAACCACCTATCTATTTTTACTTCCTTTTTATGTATTAATATTCTCTTATTATACATATATTATATCACCTTCTCCAAGTCCAAATGAGATGCACATCTCCATTCTTATCTAGTTTCAAAATCAAGAGCTTCTTCAATTTCTATAATTAACATGTTTTCACCAAATCTTTCAAGTGAATAAGTAATAAAGAATTAGAATCCTCTTCAATGGGATCTGGATTGGTAGCACATGTTTATTTCTTATATGATTAAAATAGGTAGTTTGACTTCATTTGGTTAGATCAGGGTCTACAAAATCTATAGTGGGGGATCTAGCTCAGTAGCACGTGCTCATTTCTCATATAATTGAGATAGGTGAACTATATGTCAATTTGTCAAATTAGGGCACACAAATATATCAAAAATTTAAATAATTTTAAACAATAAGATTCAAATGAATCTATAACCCAATGAAAGTACACTAGTCTATAAAACTATAGTCTAGAATTCTTCTCTCATCCCTAATAGTTTGAGGTCCCCAATTGGAGCTAGATATTATCCTAATTTTTTAACAATGGTAAAAAAGTCAAAATTACTTAAAGTCAAAGTTTTTCAATGGTGAAATCTCCATTTTTTGATAAAATTGGTATTTATTAAGTAAAAATGTGCAAAAAGGTTTTGAAAAATTTCCAATTCTACTTTGGATTTTTTTTAAAAATTGCTCAAAGACCCTTCGAATCCTGACAAGAGTGCAAACACATCCTACAGACCCTGAAAGCCTTGTGAGCACATTCTATGAAATCCAATGGATTTGAAAACATTTCCATCAGATCCTAAGAGGTGTTTTGATAGACCCATCAAAACTTAATAGGCATGCCAACATTATCGATAGGGTTCAATCTATTTGTCAACATGATTATTGAGATCTAATGCCCTTACAAATAACCTCCCTAGACTTGGACATGTTTGTGTGCATAACTTAAAAACTCTACCAATTTTAAGAATAGGCCATATATTTTAGATTATTAATGGTTATATCCTCCATATGTGTGAAGATATATATATTTTTCCATCCTCATCCATTATTTCTCACATCTCTATAAAATCTTTGGTATCTTCGTATGTATTATGATTGCCTCTGTCTCATCCTCCATACATTCATTGTAAACAACACCATATTGGATTCTTTTTTTCTAGTGGATAGGGTTTGAATATTTAATAGAGGTACGTTAGTTTATCTCCCTTGCTTACCAAAAATCATGATTCTTTTAGTTATTCCTTATTTGTTGTTGTCTACAAACTACCTTGTTTTCCATTTATGGGTCTTATAAAAAATTGAAAATCTTTTTTAAAAAACCTCAAATCCTTGATTGAAATATTTTATATCTTGCACATTCTACACTTCATCTCCCCAATAAGTTTTTCTCTATTGGATATTCACTATCTTGTTCACATTTTCTTTAGGTCTCAGTTTCTCTATCTACACCTTCATTGGGGTCCAATACACCTAGTTATTGAACTATCAAATTACAATATATGTTCCAAAAAAACCATCAAAACTTGATAGTAGTGATAAAACTTCCATGAAACTGAACACTCTTCTAGATAACTTCCTTAGATTTCAACACTCTTGGGAACAATTATTTTTTAAATAAGGTTTTTCACTAATTTTTCAATATATCATATTTTCCAAGTGTAGTGCAGTATAGTTTTTATCACTCAGATGGTGTAATTTTCTTATATGTTAATGTCTAAGACCCCCACCAAAGGTAATCCAAATAAAAATCCTCTAAATGAAGTCTTGTAGGGAGAAGAAAGATTAGAGATGAAATACTTGTTCCAAGGTGTTGTTCCTCTATTAAGCTTAGATTCAAATGTTGAAAATATAATTGATACTAATCTAAGACTATCAACATGGAAGATTTTTTGAATAGAATCAATGGGGTGCATAAAAATGATTATGTTCAAAGTATACATGATAACAGATTAACAAATGTATCTATTTTTCCAGCTTTAGCGTAATGCCCAGAATTAGTCTTGATGATAGCCAAACATTATGACCCTAATAAAATGCAAGTGTTCAATTTCAAATGATAATTTATTTTATGTTTATCTCCAAAACATATTGATAAGTTATTTCAGTTTATAAAATGGGAATCATATGTTGACTTGTCTCCCTCTTCAACTCAATAATTATGGGATGATAACATCAATTCTTGTGAAAAATGGTTGATTAACTAATGGATAACAAAGCCTAAATATATAGTAACAAGGCTCCCAAATAATACTTATAGGTTTGAATTCATGAATGAGGTGAATTACATGATCACACTCTTACACAAAGTGGAGGGAAGCCTAACTGGAAGGCAACTATAACCTTGGATGTATAATTACATTTAAATTATTAATCAAAATAAACAATACATCAATTGGGGGTAATTGATTAATTACTCAATACATTAATAGTTAATTGAAGTCAAAACAACTTCTAGATTCTATATGACTTCATATCTAGTCTATGCAGTTTCTAGGAGTAGATGCTATGGTAGATTGAATCAATTAGGAAACATCAAGACTAGAAATTTATATGAATTCTACCCTCAAATCACCCTAAAAGAAAGTTCTCATCATTTTCAAGGAGTAAATGATGTATTACTTCAGTATGTCATCCAAATTTTTGAGATAGAATCCTATAACATGAGGATGTTTGTGGAGGCAATAAAAAATTGCTAAATGAGGAACTTGGTTTATTCAATTTCCACTTTTTTCTTATTTGAGAGTATATAGATGTGATTTGTCACCATATATAGTTCCTATGTATTTTTATAACAAATGGTCTTTAATGTAATCGGTAAGATAGTTGGTTGAAACCCACAAATTCTTAGCCAATAAACATAAATCCAAAGTGAAGTTTCCTATCCCTATAGGTAGGTACACATGATCATCATTGGATAAAGAAAATTCAATTAAATAAGAGATAATATTTGTTTATTTAAGTCAATTTGAAATAAGATCTTTGTTTACTATAAGAGGTTTAATGTCACATGTCCTTAGTTCTTCATATCAACATGTACCTCATTTTGAAAAATAATGGCTATATTGTAATGATGAAAAGGAAGTAAAGAAAGATATTATTTATGATTCACAATAAAATAAGTTAATGCTTTGGGCTTACAAAATTACCTAGGAAAATATTGGATGATGAAGATACATTGGATCCCAATTATCATAAAGAAAAATTTGAATTTGAACTAATTCCCAAGGTTGATTGGAGCAAGAAAGAATCAACCTCACATATGAGTAGAACTCAAGGCATACTTGAAAGGATATTAAAATGGTTGAAATATAGAGGATTAAATGTTGACCAAGCATGGTTTCCACCATCACCAACAATAAATATATGAATTGGAAAGTTTTCATAAACAACAAAAAACTAAAGATGGAACATCTCAAAAAACCAATGAAAGTGAAGACATTCTTGAAACAAAGGGATAAATTGAAAAACAAGTTATCTCAACAACTGATTCAAGATCCAAACCTCTCAAACTAAAAATCAAAAGGTTTGAAAATAAGTTTTCTTGTTCTCCAATTATCTCTATATCTAAATATGTCACTCTTGATAGTTTTGTTCAATCTCAGACATTGTTAACAAACACTACTCAACAGTTTCTTGCTTCTGATTCTTCATTATTACCATCATTCTCTACTCAATCCAATAGTTATTTATCTTTACCTCTTCTAAAAAATTACAAATTGGTTCTTGAGCCTTCACCCAAAACTCGAAGTCATTTGATTGAGAAAGAGAAAGGTGAGACAATATTAAAGGAAGTCCAACCTTCATAAACTATTCTCCCTTCTCATGAAATCTCCACAAAATATGATTCTATTCAAATGTAATAATATCTTTATAATGTTGAAATTATTTATTAGCTTAATGAAATGGTAAATAAAATAAATAAAATTTTGGAACTCTAAGAGATCGATTTCAATACAATAACTTCTCCTCCTCCATAGATAGTCAAAAAGTCCAAAATAGTGGCAAGGATAATCACATACAAAAAGAGAGATAGATATGTAGAAGTAGTTGTTCTCCCTTTATAAAAAAATAAAGATAGTGTTAGTGCTTTAGACAATCAAATATCATAAATAAACTTGGTAAAATATACAAGAGAATGAATGGAAGAAGATTTCAAACTTCTATTGGCACTTTGTTTGAAAAGATGGATCATAATAAAGTAACTAGGGATTACATCAAAGAAAAATTTGAGAAGTTGAAAATAGTGGTTAAGAAATTGATAAATAAAATTCAATCTTCTTCAATTATTCATCAAATTTCATATATAGAAACATAAAACATTGCATAATAAATTAGGCATATGGGAAAACCAACAAAATAATGGTAATAATAAATCTTGCAACATGAAGTCAGTTCTATCCAAACTGTAATGAATCTGTGTTTTGAGATCCAATAAAAATATGATGATGCAATAAAATTAGAGGATCAATATAATGAGGAAATACAAAAATAGTTACAAGAATTCTCTAATTTTTACCTAGATGATCTTGTTCAAGTAGGAGTCATTAAGAAATATGAAGTTGTATACCTTAATAAAATTCTTGGAAATATAAATTTTAGAATTCACATCATCAAGGAAGGTACCAAAAATTTATATGATTCTAAATCAATGGGAGGATATGCTATTATTGAAATAATATGAAGACTTTAGAAATTGCATTGCATAATCATTGATGATGATAGTAAGGTAGTTTCTCCAGATATTATCATCCACCAATTCGAGAAGAACATTAAATATATTATAACTCCTAAATATATATTCAATATTGAATTAATTCAAAGGTTGATAAAATACCAACTCAACTCAGATAATATTAATGCAACGGTAAAGAGACTTCATTGAATAACTAAAAAAATGATAGTGCTAAATTGTGATGTGAAAAAATATTTCACATACTTAGATGGTCTTGATGTAAAAAAGGTTCTCAAGATCTTGTAAATTTTTTATAAATATTAAAATGAGGAAAATAAGCTACAACAACAAGAATATAACTTTCCCATTGCTCTCAACAATGAAGAAGTAGTCTAACATAGGATTTTCAAGTCATATTTTTTGTGTTAGTGATTTGCACAGTGTATTTCATGCATTTGTATTAAGTTCTTTTTACAAATTTTGAATCATTAAAATTGTAATTGTACTTTTTCAATTCATGTGTATTTACTAACATACTTTTACAAGTTGTAAAAACACCAAAGTAATTCCATAAGTTCTGCAAATTGTTCAATATGTTTTTATAGATTTTAAGTTATGAAAATTCACTAACATGTTTTTAAAAGTATTGAAAGATGAAAAAGAGGTCGTTATGCTCCATAAACACCCATTTTAATCTATACAAATTAGTTAGGGGCTCATTTGTAAAAAAAACGTTTTGACAGTTAGAAACTTCTGAGAGAATTTTTGAAAGTAGAAATTGTAATTGCGATCCATCAAAGATCAATACAAGGAGATTTTTCAAACTTTACATTCAATATTTATATGCAAATAATGAATGTATTCAAATACTTTATTTCAGAATATTGTCACAGTTATAAAAAAATAGCTAAAAAAATAAAATATGAAAATTTCAACATAGTATCTATTTTTGAATCTATATTTGAAATTTTCATTTTGGTGAAATCTCTATGGAATTAGAGATTAATTATCTACTTTTTATCAAGGAAATAAAGAGTGATCATTATTTTATGTTATCAGTTATGTGATTACTTTGGTGTATGTTGTATGTTTCTATAAATGTATATATGTCTTTCCTATCCATTGAATGATAGAGGTCTCCCATTATAGATTACATCTCAAATTCATTGACATATCTAATAGGTTAATGAATTTTTCTTATTGGTTATTTTATATTTTCATCTTCCAAAACATATTTCTTTCCTTTAGATCACTATGTCATATTTTCCTTTCTTCAACCTTTTCATACTTTTTGGGTAAAATAACTACCCTGGTGAAACATATTTTTGTTGTAAATACTTTACTTTTACTTTTATTTTTATCATTCAATAAATGTAGCTCCATCTACTAATAGGAAAGGGATTTTATCCCCTGACTATTGATGAGAAATACTTATTTGTTTACTCGATAAATTTTCACACAAATAATTAGTCTTAAGTGTTAAATGCTTGAAATGACCCTTTGTTATCTAGAGTCTCTTTGTCAATTTAGCCTTGCATAAAGATTTGGTTGAGTTGCTCTGGTAATCAGACCTATAATCTTGATTTTTTCTTAACAATAACTATTTTGAAGTGATAGTGTTAATTAGGTGTTGGATTGATAATAAGGTCAATAGATAGTTAATGGTTTCATCATTTGCTATGATCTTCACTTGGTTATTTGGTAATCATAATTATTTATCTAATTTCATCTCTTGAGATACACTTAATGATATCCTATGATTTTTGAGATCTAAATTTGGATTATGTCCTTGGTTTTTCAGCCAAATCTTGTAGTTGTCATCATTATAACAAACCCTACATAGGTCTAAAATGATTCAAGGTTGTTATGTAGTTTTATGTCGAGTTGTGAAGCTTATATGGGTCTATGTTGGAATTAATGGAACATTTTAGTGGTAAACAATCACTAGAAGCTTGACTAGGCCATGGAATCTTTTAAACATGGTTTTTGGTATTTAATGAAGCTAGACAGGGTCTAAGTGTGATCAAGAGGTTTTATATCTTTTGATAGTCTCCATAAATTCAAACCATTATGTTTCCTTGTAATTTCTCAGACAAACCTTGATTATAACCACCTATAGGTTAAAAACAAGATTTGGTCCTTTCCTTGTGGCTATTACATTATGAAATGTCTGGGTGCATAATGAAACATTGAGGGGAAGGTAAAATGACATAAAAGAAGACCATGAGTCATTAATTTTTACCTATATGAGTAAGAATACATCCATTTTAGGGTTCTTATTTGGATCTTGGCTATAAAATTGTATAATAGGACTAAAATTACAACATTTTCTCATTTTCTTGGTCTGGGTGTATTGGGTAGCTACCATTTCATAGGTAGATGTATTTGTGTGACTTGTAGATGTATTTTATTATTTCCTCCATGCATTCTATTTTTGAATAAGCCCAATTATGGCATGAATTAATTTTTTATTTTATTTTAATTTAATGAATTAATTGATCTATGTTGGATATATGTCAACTATTTGATGAAATGCATGTGTATCCATTGAACTATGTAAACTACTAAAACACATGAGTTAAATGTAGACTTTAATTAGTCTCCCATTTTTTGTGATTTCACCACATACACTAATTTTTGAATTATATCTATAGTATTCGAGTGGTTATAGTTCCTGATATACCATATGAGTATCCTCTTTAGCCATAAACCTTCAATTGAAATCCTACCCCACATCCTGTTATACAACATGTACATGCTCATTATGATAAAATTATACATATATATGTAGTTGATATTTATTGAATACTATTGATATACTATCTACAGCATTAGATATCTATTTAGTTTACATTGCAGTCACATCCTAAGTTAGTTTTATAGGCTGATTTTCATGTTCCACACTGAACACCATCTTATACTTTTTATAGAGAAAAGAATTCATGAGTTACTATGGATTTTACACCTACACATGTTATGGAAGGTCATGTTGGATATACTGATCATGATGGATATGTTACATTATGTGATCAATTCTTAGATTTAGATATAGATACATGTGTTACTACTCACCCATAATGATAACATTCACTATGATCAATTCAATAGCTACATGTGAGCATCCCATTAATAGATAATTGGTTAGTATTAACATAAATGATATATGTATGTATTGTATGTATGACATCCCACTCATATATACCATGAAAATCATGTATATTTTTAATGGTTATTTAATCTATCATGTATATTTGATAAATAATAAAAATTAATGTGTAAACTAACAATGCATACCATACATAAGCTGCATGTGCATTATAATGATTATTTAATCTATCCTATATATTTGATATATAATATAAATTATGTAAACTAAAAATACATGCCATACATATAGCTTGTATGTTTGACATTCTACTCATATATACCATAAAAATAATGATTATTTAATCTATCATGTAGATTTGATAAATAGTGTAAATTAAGTATGTAAACTAACAGTATATGCCATACATAAGCCATTTTTATTTTGTATCTATACTGTACTTTATTATATGTTTTAAAAAATAAAATAAAATCTATCCATAAAACTAAAGTAAAAGGTTTTTCTAAATATATCTCTAAACATCTATTTCATTTTAGGTGAGCCCATCATGGGTAAACCATACTCATTTGAATAATATATGTATTTAGAAAAAATTTAAAGATATAAAACTAAGAAGACAAGGATTTAAATGACATCAAACTTTTTTTTATTTTCAAAGTTAGATGTGAAATGAAAATATGGAACTTATTTTTATAAATCTTAATATTATTAAGAAAAATAAAAATTCAATAGGTCAAGATTCTGAACAATAACCAGTATTGATTTTTAATTGATTGATTCAAATAATTAAAAACCATGCATAAATAAGACCCAAATAAGAATTGGAGTTGACATACAAAATTTGGAACTCTAAAATAAATAAAATTAGACCTGCAATTTTTAACAACTACTATTTTTAGTAAGTTTTACATGCAAGCAGACACAGCTCTAAAAATCTCTAAATATAAACTAAACACTAAAACCCATAAGATGAATTTAAATTTAAGTTAAAGTCTAATTACAAAATTAAATAATTTATAAATTTATAAATATCCCAAAAAAAAAATTAAACTACAATTTTGAACATTTAGATAGTCATGTATGGCCTTTGAAAAATATCAAAAATATCCCATAACTAGAAGGGTTACTGATCACATGCTTATAATAATAGGGGGAATAATTATAATATTATATTTTACTTAATTAAGATTAATATCCATAATCAAAACATTCACATAAAAATGACACATATTGACACCAGATTTACATGAAAACATTTTTGGGGAAAAACCATAAATGAATATCTACTTGGAATTACAGTCCAAATCTAGCCATATAATAATAATTTTACAAAACTAATAGACACCAACCTATTAGATACACCAATCCCAAATGCTAAAAAAATTTTAGGCACCAACCTACTAGAGACACCAATCCCCACTGCTAAACACCAACTTGTCAAGAGAGATCAATATCTTCTTTCTGAGGCACCAACCTCTATTGAAACAATCTTACACCTTCCTATTGTTGCTTCACTAACGAATGATGGAAAATTCAATTTCCTCTTCTTCTTATCCAAAAAAATATGATTATTCTTGAATGATAGAAATAATTAATTCCATTCTTTAAATTTGCATGTGTTTGTATAATATAGCTTTTTATTCTCCGCACACTTACTTCTTTCTCTTCTTTATTAATCTTCACATATCTCACACTTCAACTTACATATATTTATCAACCTTCTCTCTACCTTATATAACCTTAAAAGTCTCTTCACAAAGGAGGCTTCCCATCCAAGAATAACCTCTTCACCAAAAGATTTGACCATTAACATTTCTTTCCACATTTTGACATTTCTATTAACATTTTTGTTGATAATTCCATTTTTTTAGATTAAGGTAAAAGCAGGTTTTGAAGGGGCCCCAAAACCCTTTACAAAAATAAAATTAAATTAAAAAAAAAAGAAGAGAGAGAGAGAATAAAACAATAAAAACCGCCAGGACAGGCTAACCCACTGAACATCAGTAAAAAAACTAGGATTTACATGGCCCTGAAACCACCAAGATAATCCAAACAAAGCTCCCCAGGTTTTACAAGGACCTGAAACCTAAACAAAAAAACCAGGCTCAACGACCTGAAACAGGCATCTAGGTCATACAAGAACCTGAAACCTTAAAAAAACACGCAATAACAGATCTACACATTTCAAAACCGCGTTAACACGAGGAAGGGTTTTTGGGAGCCGCATAAACGTCCACATTCAGACCCCATCCCCAACCAAACAAACCACAGAACCAGCACCGCCAACGCCCTAAACATCCATTTTATCGTCAACCCATTCATCCCCTCTACAAAACACAGAGGCAACACCGCCTTGGCAATCAAAATTTCGTCATGAGACATCATGAAGCACTTCAACATAAGCTACGATGCCACAAACGGAAGGCAATGGTGAAAAACCAGATTTGGCAACCACCCCCAACAAACTCATCTTCAATCTAGCCCCTGGGGTTACCGTAGATACATAGCCCCTCTGGATCCACTAAAAAAACACATCAACTACCGCCACAGGGAACCGTTCAAGGACCACCCCGCGGCCAAACCCACTCCAAGCGCACTGAACGAGTAACTCAACAGCCAACTCCACGCCATGAGCTGGATTGACAGTCAAAGTGGGAAAAAAAACTTTCCCCAACCACGTAGAAAAATGATCCCGTAGATACGCCGCACTCAGCAACCCCAAGTCTCGGGACCTGGTCTCAAAAAGCAAGGCCACGAGGGTTTCAGCGTGGCCAAATCCGTGGCTGCTCTCCCTCTTCCCCCGCAACATTCCATCTACAAAAATAAAGTTCCACGCAATAAAAGATCTTTCATTAAAAAACTGCGTTCAGAAGTAAGGGATTGGGGGGCCACATAGACACTAGCAGAGGAGTAGGGTTTCAGCACGTTGATAATTCCATTGAAAATTTCATTGACTTCTATTACAATTCCATTGATATTTTAATTCACATTAATTATAATTCCTTTGACATCAATTACAATTCCTTTAGCCTCAATGATAATACTCCAATAATCTCGCCCTTGTCATTGATGACAAATCTGTAGAGCAACTCCCCCTTATTGTAGTTATCCTCCTTTTCTCCCCCTTTCATTAATTCTCCCCCTTTGACATCAATAGAAAAGGGATATTCATTATACTTACATCCACAAATAAATCATGGGAAACATCCATGTCATCTTCTTTAACATCACCATAACTAAATGATTGTCTTTATGCTCTTCCCTATCCTTTTTCATAAGGACTTCTTCTTTTATCATTTACCCTCCTTAAAGTTGATGAAATATGGGATTTTTGATAGCATCTACATCCATCAGAATTATCTCTAACTACTCAAGTGGTAACTCCTCTTTTTGATTTCCCTTTCTATCTACATATCATGTTTTATATGCTCATTAATATTCCTCACTTGATCACTTACTGGATTTGAGCTACTTCTGTAATCTCCACTTGATGCTAGCCCATGCCTATTGTAAGATGTTTGATTGATTTAATTCTATTTTGTTCCTATTTATTCAACTTGTTTCTAATAATAATACCATCACTAGCATCATCACTCTCATAAAGAATATTCATTAACTGATCGTTCTCTTTATCCTCTGAATGTATAATACCAAATAATTTATGGAGCTAAAAGATAAGGAAATGATTATCTCCCCTTGAATTCATGTTTTTTATGAGCTTAGTGATATCTCTTGTACATGAAATGCAATTTAGAAAAAAATTGGTGTGCACCAAATTTTGAGTTCAAAGAAATATTACCAAAATAGAAATAACAACTCAAAACATGATAACACCAATAGGAATGGATAGAGGAGATAAATTAAAGAAAATAAAACATTCTTACCATCTTGTTTACCTTCTCATGCCTCCATTCTAGGATTTGCACTAGTATGATTGGATATCAAACACTTGATTGTTAAATTGCTTATGAGACATTGACAATGGCTTCTAGTGGATGTGTGATGAAGATAATGGCCTTGAATGGATCCTAGAATGATCCTATGGATGCTACTGGAAATCTTGATAACTTGATGGATAATTTTCTCATTACTTGGAGGGTGAAGGGAAGGCTTAGTTTTATAGGTAAAGGGAGGGAAGATCAATGGTCCAAATTCAAATTTGGGCTTTTGAAATCTAAGGCTAGGAAATTTATTTAGAATTGTTAACTCCATGATAATCTATAGAATTATAGAATTATAGAGGAGGGGGATAAGTTGGGGAAGATTTATAGAATCCACCAATTCTATAAATCTCCCCATAGGGTTTAGGGTTTCAAGAGAAGCTAGTATAGGGTGGTGGGTGGGTAGTTGGATTATTTTTGAATTTTAAATGGGATAGTGGGTTTAGGGGGTAGGTTAGTAGGTAATGGAATCTATTATGGGTTTAATGATGAGATTAATTGATTTTAGGATGGGATAAGGGTTGTGTGGGATATAAGAATGAGATAAGGGTATGAGGCTAATAGTTAATATAACTAGGACATATGGAAATTAGGTTAAATTAGAAAGAATTAATGTAATTAGTGGGGTGAGCATATTTTAATGCATACATTTTATCCCTCTTTGAAAGGGTATTAAAACTGAAATAAAGTGAAAGGAGTAATGGTCTTCTAAAGAAAAACTATAATGTTAGATGATGTTAAATTTAGTAGGATATGATACCCCTTTGAGGGAGCATGTAGGGAAAAAAGTGACTTGGAGGGTCACTCAAAAGGAAACTCAAGGTGGGATAAGTGTCAAAACTAGATAGGGTTAGGATGCCCTGATTGATTGAATAGATGCCCCACTATTGATGATGAGGTGGCTCAAGTGATGGGTCTAGACAAGTGATAATTGTCTAGAAAAGATTAAGTGATAAGACAAAGTTGATTAAAATAGGATGGGTTTGAGTTGATGATGTGTTCTATAGTAAGGATACATGCTATAGGAAGATCAAAAAGGGATAAAAGGATAAAGACTAGTGATCAGTGATAAAGATCCACTTTGTGTAAGATTCAAGGCTTAAAATTGATACATGATTGGTAAGTGATATATATGACAATGGGATAGTGATAAGGGAAAAATGTTGGCTAAACTATCCTTGGGTACCAAGAATAGGACCAAGTTCTTCCTACATATTCTAAAAAGACCTCAGGCTGATGTAGTTCTGGCTAAAGGATAGAGGGAATGATAAGGGTTGTGGGAATGCTAAGTCCTTAGATGTTAGTAATAGATGAGTAAGAGTGATAGGATTAGTTTTCAGAGATATGTAGATAGGGGATGTTGGTAGGGGGATAATGGGAAGGGGGTAGTCATATAGGACAAAAGAGCTAGGCTTGGGGTCATTTTCACTCTATGTCTTTGGTGAATAGAGATTTGGAGCAAAAAAAAAGAATCACATTCCTTGAGTTTTCCACCATGGAGAGAGAGTCTAGGAAGAGTTTTCCACCATGGAGAGAGAGTCTAGGAACACTAGAGAGATGTTAAGGCTAGACCTCTATGAGTAAACAAACCTTAGATCTATATTTTTATGATTTTGAGTATTTTTTTGTATATTTGAAAGTGGATTTTAGTAGAAAGGGACACTATCCATTGCGGTCTGGTGATCCCATGATTGATGATTTTACCCTCAGTTACAGGGTTGCCAATGCAAATGGTGGGGTTGTTAGGATAAGTGGTGGGATTATAATCTTGCTAATAAAGAATGATGGGATTGTAATCCCATAAATAGGGAATGGTAGGATTGAAATCTTGCATGTAGGGAATGGCAAGATTGTAATCCTACAAGTAGGGAATGGTAGGGTTACAACCTTGTGAGTAGGCAATAATAAGATTTCAACCCCATAAGTTGCGAGTAGCAAGTTTGTAGGCTAGGGGGAAAATGGTTAAGTGGAAAATGGGATAGGGTTAGATTAGGGGTCAAAAAGGTGGAGAGATAAAGTTAGATAAGTGAGGTAGCTATATGGGGTTAGTTAGTTAGATGGTTGAATGTATAGGTTAATTGGGCATGTTTTAAGGGAGGGGGCCCTTAAGTAGTTTGGGTGGGATCGAGGGGATAAGTGAGATGAAGGGTGAGATAGAAGTATTTTGGATAGATTAGGTATATATATGTGGTGACCTTTTTGATTCATAAGGGTGATGATAGGTAGACATTGTTTTGGTGCAGGAGGATTTGGGCATACTGACATCTCAATCATAACATCTTGAGGTACTACATGAGATGTGGCATGTGAACCCTGAGGAGTATGGAGTGTTCAAGCTAGTTGGTCTTCATGATGTGGCAATGATATCATTAATTTACATTGATCAGGCTCTAATTATAGCATTGATAGAGCGATGGCACTCAAACATGAGTACATTCCACTTTGTTATAAGAGAGATGATTGTGACATAAGAGGACGTTTACAAGATTTTACATCTTCCCATGCAGGGAGATATGATTTATTGGTGATTTTAGACATTGATGTAGATACTATAGTGGTTGGGTGGGATCTTGTAGATAGGTTTATGAGATAGCTACATTGATCTAGACTTATGACATCATGAGGGGACTTTAGATGGATTGACATTAGTGGTCAAGGCTTTTGTGTCTAGCATTCTGTTACTAAATAAGAGTGGATGATGGTTTCATCTAGGCTTAGGTGATGTAGTGGTGGATATGATTCATGATCATTGAGGGTTTACTTAGGGCCCTATTGTTTTAGTGCATTTATACAGAGAGATACATTTAGGGGTTTACAAGAGAGCATAGAGATTTAGCCCATCTCTACTAATTTAGATATGGAGTTGGGAGCATATCATGATCTAGCGACCATTGGGTACACTTGCAAGGTTGGAGCCTAATTAGCCTATGATTTTTTGATGGAATGTGATCTTGGGCATGTAGATGGGTCATGCAAGTGATATTAATTATTATAGGGATGCCTTTGATAGTCTATGCCTAAAGCATATCACATGGATGCCTTATAGGGGGATCAAATTTGGCTGAGTTGATGAGGTGTGGACATAGGATATGTTCACACCATGCTATGTGATAGGTCAGTGAGATTGTGTTATTGATAAATATCAACTAGATTAGGTCCAGTGCTAGTTTGGATTTATTTAGGGTGTGTTAGACCTTGAGCACTTTTTTACATGCAGTGAGTGAAAAAGACCACTCTTGGGGAGGCCTGCTAAGAGAGTTAATGCATATGTTGTTAGGAACCCCTATCCAACGGAAGCACAATTGATTACTTTCTTATAAGCAATTAAACATGAAATTATACCAGAATGATTAAGTAACTAGAAACTTGAGATAGCAAAGAATTTGAGAGACAATACACACTCTTGTATTAAATACTACTAGAAGAAAATACAATAAGGAAGATGCCACTTCTTCCTCCACCTCAAAGGCTTGCCACACATCAAGACCTTCTTCCCTCTGTCTCTTGCTCAACCACAACCAACTCAACAACCTGAGTTGTTATCCCCTCCTTGAATGCTTCAGCTGATCTCCTTGACCTTACACCTGTAGATCTCCTTGACCTTGCTTCCTTGCTTCAATGCTTTTACTTGCTTGCTTGATTTACAATACATGCCTCATGGGTCTTTAAATAGAATCCCATGCATACAAAAATAGAACTCTAATTACAATAATTAGACACGCAACTCGTGACTATAATTATCCCTTAAACATGTAAACACTCGCTTCACTTAACTGACTATTCATCAACAGCAGTTCTGGAACAGCCACAGGCGGCCGACGTCGGTCCCTGTCTGTTTGGTGCTGACCGACATCGACCGACTCCCTGCTGATGCCGGTTGCCTTCTGCAAGCATCATGACCGACGTCGGTCATACTGCTGACATCGATACTTTTGGATCTTTAGCAACCTCCTATTTTCATCTACATAGTTGAAGCTTTTAGCTCCACACCCTAACAATCTCCCACTTGGAGATAAATAGCTGCAACTGTACCTATACTTTTACAACATCTACTTTGTTCCCTTAGCTCTGTATCCCTCTTCAAAGTCACTCTTGAAGACCAACCACCACAAAACTTGTGATGCTATACCTGTCACTTATGCCAAAAGAATTTTACTGCTCCCAAATTCTTCATGACATACTTCTGAACCAACTTTACCCTTAGCTCAGAAAACTCCCTGTATATGAAACCCTGCAACAAGCAACACAATATAGTAACATGATAATGTAGCTAATATTATCCAACCTGGTAAAGAAAAAATACAATGGTCAAACCTCCATTGTCCTGCAGCCTACTCAAGACCATATACCATAGCCTTCTGTCTCACATGTCCATCCACTCTCTTCTCTAACATGGGAATCCATCCCTCATCTAGTGCTTTCTTCCAGTTGGAAACTCCACCAAAAAATACCTGTTTGGTTCTTCTCCAAGGACTCACACTCCTCATCCATGCCAAGCTCCCACTATTTTTGGATTTTACCAGCATTGCTTCTTCACATCTTCCTAGTTCTTGACCATCAGTAAGCAATATAAAGAAGGTGAATAACAAAAATGAGGTTTATCTACCCTTTTTGACCTCCATATGGGTGTTTGAGACTCCTTGATAGGTTGTTATCCGCCTAACATCCGTTCAAGTGACCGATCTTGGCCATCTCTTAGTCTGCTCCCGACCGATGTCGGTTCTCTACACTGACCCTGACTGCCAACGTCGTTTCCCTGGCTGACACCGGTGTCCCCTCTACCGACGTTGGTTCCTGCCTGACCGACGTTGGACTTCTCCTGCCCGACTCTACCGACCCTGCTGGTCTGCACATGACTGATGTCGATATCTGCCTGACCGACGTCAGTTTCAAGTGACCGACGTTGGTGTTTGTGTGTTCCTGTAAGTGATGAAATCTTCATCCACGAGCTCATCTTGGATCAAACCCCTGTCCATACTACCCTGCTCAGAATTATTCAGTGCTTGTGAATGATCTCTGTCCTTCATCTCCTCCATAAACACCAAGGCTTCCCTGTTCTTGTCAAAAGCATCAAATTTCCTTTTCCTACAATGAACTCTATCTATGCCTTCCAAATCTGAACACATACCTCTTGAATCAAGAACGTCCATTCCCTTCTTATTCATGTGACCAAGCCTATTAAGCCACATCTTTGAATCTATAGTTCAAGTAGATAAACCAGAAGTAGAATCAGTAATACAAGTAGATAGATAAAGAGTACCTACTTTCTTACCTCTTGCTAAAACAAGTGCACCCTTGGTAACCTTCCAAGAATCCGCTGTGAGGGTTATTGTGCATCCCTCATCACCCAACCTTGCTATAGAAACCAAAGTCTACTTCAAAACTGGGACATGCATGACCTCCTTCAACACCCATGTGTTGTTCATCTGTAATCTCAGCTGCACTTTCCCTTTTCCAACTATTTGACAAGGCGTGCCATCCCCTAAATAAAGCACTCCAAAGTCTCCCTGGACATACTCATGGAACAAATCTCTGTTTGGGGATGTATGAAAAGAAGAACCAGAATCTAAAACCCATGATCCTACCTGACTATCCAAAGAAAGTATGAGATCATCTTGTACCACAATATTTGCATCCTTTGCTTCTTCATTACCTTCATGTTGATTCTCTTTATCCCTCAACCAACACTCCTTCTTTGTGTGTCCTCTCTTTCCACAAAACTAGCAAGTAACACCTCTGGATTTGGATCTCCTTCCCACCTTCGACCTTGATTTCCTTGCTTTATCTTCTCTCTTTGCCTTCCCCTACTTTCTGCACTTAGAACATTCCCTGATGATTCACTTGTGCTTCTCTTGCATATTTCTTCATTCAAGATCACACTCACAACATCATCAACTTTTAAGATTTTAGAAGCAGATGCAGAATTACTTACTACCATAACCAAACTATCCCAACTTTTAGGTAAAGAGCATAAAATCAAGAGAGCCTTTACTTCATCATCAAAAACAATATTGACTGAAGCTAACTGGTTTACCAAACCATGGAAATCACTAAGATGAGTATGTACCGATCCACATTCCTACATTTTCAAAGTAAATAACTGCTTCATAAGAAATACCTTATTAGAAGCCGAGGGATTTTCATATAAATTCGCCAAAGATTTTATCAACTCTTCCATTGTCTTGCACTGTGATAAGTTGGAAATCACAGACGATGTAAGGCTCAACCTTATGGAACCTAGAGCCTTCCGATCAAGAACACTCCATTCTTCATCCTTCATATCTATGGGCTTGCATGCAACCCCACCCAATGGTAAGTACAAATCCTTTTGATACAGATAATCCTCTATCTGCATCCTCCAATGTTGATAATTTTTGTTGTTAAACTTCTCCATTCGTAGCTTACTTTCTTTTGCCATTGCTGAACTCCCACTCAATCAGAAATCCTGTGAATGACCTGTAATCAACAAACAATAACCTGCTCCCTGCAAACCGTAGCTCTGATACCAACTGTTAGGAACCCTTATCCAACAGAAGCACAATTAATTACTTTCTTATAAGTAATCAAACACAGAATTATACCAGAATGATTAAGTAACTAGAAACTTGAGACATCAAAGAATTTGAGAGACAATACACACTCTTGTATTAAATACTACTAAAATAAAATACAATAAGGAAGATGCCACTTCTTCCTCCACCTCAAAGGCTTGCCACACCTCAAGACCTTCTTCCCTCTCTCTCTTGCTCAACCACAACCAACTCAACAACCTGAGTTGTTATCCCCTCCTTCCTTGACCTTACACCTGTAGATCTCCTTGACCTTGCTTCCTTGCTTCAATGCTTTTACTTGCTTGATTGATTTATAATACATGCCTCATGGGTCTTTAAATAGAATCCCATGCATACAAAAATAGAACTCTAATTACAATAATTAGACATGCATCTCGTGACTATAATTAGCCCTTAAACATGCAAACACTCGCTTCACTTAACTGACTGTTCGTCAACAGTAGTTTTGGAATTGCCACAGGTGACCGACGTCGGTCCCTGTCTGTCTGGTGCTGACCGACGTCGGCTGAATCCCTATCGACACTAGTTTCCTTTTGCAAGCATCATGATCGATGTCGGTCATACTGCTAATGCCAGTACTTCTGGATCTTCAACAACCTCCTATTTTTGTCTGCATAGTTGAAGCTTTTAGCTCCACACCCTAACATGTGTAGAGTATGGTAGGATTGTACCCATATAATGGGATTTTTATATGACTATTATATATCTTAGGGTGACACCAGCTTATGTAGCCTAGTGGTAACCATGACTTTTGATGAGATTGATATGGCCTTGTGTGGTGATTTGAAGGGTCATAGTGAAGAGGGTTTTTCAAGCTCACGCAAGGATCTAGAGGAGAACAAGGTAGAAGAGACAAGTTCTAGTGTTGAGGGTGTAAGATGGAGGGGAGGGCCATAATACCATGGATGTAGATGATGATGGTGTGGTTAAAATGACAATCTAGGTGGGGCCATAAGCTCAGGGATAGGTGGGAGCACAAGGAGTGGTCTGACCATAGATTTAAGAAGGTGGTAGTAGTGGTATAGTTCCTTCTCAACCACTGAGGTCAACAAAGGATCAGGTGATGATAACATGTTTATAGATATATATCTAGGTGCATGTATTAGAGATTACAAGGATTAAATGTGAGGAATATTAGTTATAGGCCCACCTTTAGATTTTGACTGCTCAAAGTGATAGTTAGTTGGTATAGGAATAGGGGTAGAATTCTGAATTATAGACCTAGATTGTTCAGAGAGATAGGATGGTGACTCAGTTGTAGACACAAGTTATTGATTTTAGTCTCAGGTTATTCAGAGAGACACATGACTCACTTAGGCTACAAAATAAATTGCTACATTATAGGGCTAGGTGATAGGATTACAGGGATATGTGGCATAACAATAGGTTTGTATTTAGAATTTAACTAGGTAGCTAGCAGTAACAAAGAGAGAGATGACATTGATGAGGGTTTGAAAGGATAGAGTATGATGGAGATGATGGATCACATTGTGTTGCTTACTTGGGAGGCCCAATATTACAAGACTTTATATGAGGTCATAGTTCCAAATGGTCTTCATGTAGGTTCTTTTTGTGTCAATTAGTCATCTATTCAGGAACCTTCTAGAGGTGGTGGTGGACCACCAAGGTCACCAGGACCATAACCTTGACTTTCGATGTAATTAAATATGTATAGGGGGTTGTTGTATCCTAACTCATTCTTTCCCCATGGGATCATATGATTGTACCATATCTTTTCACATGGATTCCATGTAGATATTATATGTTGGACTTTGATATTTATAAATGATGAAGATTTATAGTGGTGTATGGATATTGGTTATTATTTTATGGATATGAGATGCATTTATTTGTTTTATATGATGATGACATTTATATGAGATATGTTTTGTTATGGGATTAGTTTTAGATAGTATCGATTGGCATTATGAGACATATGGATGATGTAATAATGATGTATGGTTACAATAGATGTAATATTTTATTGATGATGTAGCGATATTAGATGGATATTTTGTATATTATGTGATTCATCATGAATAATCTTATTTATGGGATATGGTTTTTCTCTTACACATGTTATTATATGATGTGATTTGAGATGTTTATGGATATATAGATAGATAGGATATGATTTGATTATGAATCATGGGTTGGTAATGCTGTAAAGAGATTAATCCCCTATTTAGTTAACTTCATCTATATTATTGATGGTAGAAATCCTCATGCACCATGGAGATAGGTGATAATGGGATGGTTTTTGGTGTGTTAGACCCTAGATGAGGATAGGTGGGATGGGATTGGGGTTAGGATAGAAGATTGATTAGGATAAGATGGGGGCTAGGATATGGGGTTTCATTAGGATAGGGTGGGGGACTTTTAGAAGTTTTTCAAAGTGTGGAAATATGCAATCCTTTTTAATATTGCATCTTATGGCCATGTGCCAAGGACATGGTAGGTCCGACGCATGGTAGCAAAGATGCATGGGGAACTTCATTTGAGAGATGACCCTTTATGAATAAAACCTTCATGTGTCACCCATACCATCCTTGTTCTGATAAAAATCTAACAAGATGAAAAATATACGTGTAAACTAATTTAAATAAAAACATTTTAATATATACATAATAATGCAACACACACACACACATAAAACACACAATCACATAAAATCAACTAAAGATAATGATGCAGATGAGTGATGATATGACTGAGAGTGGATATGGATAAGGGATCAGATCATGATGTGGGAATTATATATAGGATATACCTGAAGTGTTGCTCATGTCTTGGTGAAAGTCCAACCAAGTGTTAAAATAAGGGTCATGATGACCCCTCAGGAATTAGTGGTCATAGTGTATGTTGGGATACCTACAAAGATAATTTTTTAAATATCACAACCCTACATAATGATGATTTAATGTGGGAAGGTGTGAATTTGAGGCTTAGTAATAGCAACATGGGAATGGGGATGGGATGTTGTTTGTGAGGCTAAAAGGAGACATATGTGTCAAATAAGATTTGGGAGGGTATTATGGGAGTGATGAGGATATGATAGGACTTGGGGATATATATATATATATATATATATATATATATATATATATATATATATATATATATATATATATATATATATATATATATATATATATATATATATATATATATATATATATATATATATATATATATATATATATATATATGAACCAAGTTTGGATTAGTGATTCCAAAGATCCCTCCAACAAATAGTTTTATGACAAGCCATGTCCCTTCCTTTGATTGATGTAGTCATCATATATTGTTGTTTCAATCCTAGTGATAGATTCCCATTGTTGAGATCAGGGTTAGGGTAATTTTACCACGATGTCAAAAACTGGTTTTCATCATGGTACTTGCCCAAGGTGTCAGCAAGCTAGTTTTTACCATTGGATAATTTTTTTGATGTGGGGAAATGGATGGGTGGAGTGGATGTGGGGTAACCCATAGATAGAGGATAAGGATACCTAGATTATGTATAGAAATTCTTGAGATGCATAATGTTCATGGGATCATCTAGTTATTCTCTATCAAGCGTGGCCAACTTATATGCTCCTAATTCAAACCTGGCAATAATGACATAGGGACCTAACTAATTGGATTCAAATTTACCCTTCTTATCTCATTTTGCATTTTTTTTAAAATTTTCCTTTAGGACTAAGTCACCAATTTCAAACTCCCTAGCCTAAATATTCTTATTGTATTGGCCCTTCAATTTATTTTGGTATGCTCAGAGGTGATCTAAGGCCTTCTATCACTTTTCATCAAGGAGTTCCAATTCTTGTATCCATTCTTGTCTGAGATTATAATTAGTAATGATGCCTCTTATTGAGAGTCAAAGAGAGAGAGAGAGGATTTCTACTTCTACTAGAAATATTGACTCATTCCCATAGACTAAAGCATACGGAGTTTCCTCAATAGGCATGTAGACACTTGTTCGATAAGACCATAGTGTTGGATATAATTAAGTGTGTTAGTTTCTTCCAGCTTGATTGATGAGGGTCTTATTACTTAATTCTACTTGTCCATTGCCTTGGGGATAATATAGGGAGGAGAATTTCTATGTGATATGATATTTTTGACATAGGGCCTTGACTTCCTAATTTTTGAATGATTTGTAATTATCTAAAATTATATTAGCAAGTATACCAAAATGGAAAATAATCTAATTAAGAATAAACTTGGAAATTTGGAGGCCTATTGTATAAGTAAGAGGCATTGCTTCAACCCATTTAGTAAAATACTTTCTAGATGTGATAATGAATTTATGACTGTCTAATGAAGTAGGATTTATCTTACCAATTAAATCTAGGCCCCATATGGAGAAAGGCCAAGGAATCATAATATGTTATAACTCTTGTGTAGGAGTGTGGATGAGGTTTCCATGCTTCTGATAGGCTACACATTCATGAACATACTGGCAAAAATCATGGTCCATCATTGGCTAGTAATAACTAGTTTGGAGGAGCTTTTTGGCTAAGGCCATTCAATTGATGTGCCCTCCATAGGTACCATCATGGAATTTTTTTATTACCTGATTTGTTTCCTTCGATGTTACAAACCTCAACAAGGTATCATCATAGCCATAATGATAAAGTGTGTTACCAAAGATTGTGTATCGAGTGGTGTGATGGATAAAATATTTGCATTAGTAGTGGTTGAGGTTAGGGGGAAGGATATTGTCATGAAGGTACCTATAAATATTATGGTACCATGGGAGATCAGGATCATTGATTACATATATTTGAAGATGGATAGTGGCCATAGAATCAACTACTTTATTACTTCCTCGTGGAACCGTTCAAATGTTATAGAATAAAAATTGGTCTTTAATTGATCCACTAATTATTTTTATGAAATCAACTTTTCATCCTTTGTTTGGAATTTGCCATTGACATGTTTGATAATAAATTATGAGTCCCTAAATACTTGTAGTTGTTAAATGTTCCACTGAATATCCAGATGAAGTCCAACTATCAAAGCTTCATATTTTAAAATATTATTAGTGTATGGAAAGGCAAGGCATAATGTTTTTGGAATGAGATCACCTTGGGGGGTGACTAAGAGGATGCCTAACTCAAATCTATGTGTATTAAATGAGCTATCAAAGTATAACTTCCAACTATCTATTTGTAAGGTATTCAGGATGGACTCATTGAAGAAATTGGTTGTAATTAGCTTAGTCTCTTCTAAAGGTGCTTTTACTAGTTGATCTACAATGACATATCCTTTTATAGATTTTTGATTTATATACTCAATGTCAAATTCACTGAGTAGCATTATCCATTCTACTACTTGACCTGTAAATGATATCTTGGATAGTAAGTATTTTAGTGGATCATCTTTTGCAATGAGTTATACATGATTAATAAGCATGTAATGTTGAAGCTTTTGTGATGCAAAAACTATGGATAAATATGGCTTTTCAATAGGATTATAGATTAGCTCATATGATATCAATGTACAACTAAGGTAATATATAGCTTACTCCTTACCTTGATCATTGTGTTATGCAAGGAGAGCACCAATAGCACATGGCGTTTCTGAAATGTATAGGAGCAAAGGCTTTCCTAGAGTTGGTGGGGATAAAATAGGTGGATTTGCCAAGTATTTTTTTAATCTATCAAAATCTTGTTGGAATTGTTTATTCTAATGGAAAGTAGTCACCTTTTTTAATAGATGAGTAAAGGGGTGACATTTATCATCTAGCTGAGTGATAAAACACTGTATGGCCTAAATTTTTCCTTAAAGGCTTTGTATCTACTTTAGATTACAAGGTGGGGGCATTTATATAATTACTTTGACTTTTGCTAGATCCACCTCGATACCACTTCTTGAGAATATAAATCCCAATAATTTACCTAAAGTTAATCCAAAAACACACTTTTTGGGATTCAATCTTACCTTATATCCTCATAATCTTTTAAAGATTCTTCTAAGGCCCCATGTTGCTCAGACCTTAAATGAGACTTCCCTAAAATATCATTGACATAATCTTCTTCAATGCGATGCATAATGTCATGAAAGACAATAGTCATATCCCATTGATAAGTGGCTCCTACATTCTTGAGACCAAATGGCATGACTTGATAATAAAATGTCCCCCATGGAGTGATAAGTACTATTTTATGCTGATCCTTAGGGGCTATAATACCCTGAGAAACCATCCATGATGGAAAGCATTTCATACATAGATATTAAATCTATGATCATGACAATATTAGGGAGTGAAAAGTAATCTTTAAGATGTGCCATATTAATGTCCCAAAATTATATACATATATAGATTCCACCATGTGGCTTTGTTATAAGAACAATATTAGAGATCCAATCTAAGTAATCAATTGGTCAAATGAATCTGGCTTTTAGGAATTTTGTAATTCCTTTTCAACTAGTAACACCACCTTATGATGCATATTTTATAATTTCTATTTTATAGGTTTTTTATTTGGATGCAAAATGAGGTGGTGTACCACCAATGAGGGTTTTAACCCTAGCATATCAGCATAGATCCATGCAAATATGTTAATAAATTACTTCAGTAGCTCGATAAGGACTTTGAATTCCTCTATCATGAGAGATGCCCCCAATTTCACTATTTTGTGATGTTTATCAATTTTTATGTTAACTTATATCACATCCTCAATGCGTGAGCGTGATTGATCTTGCAAATATGCGGGCAATGAGATATTTGGAACATCATAGGTGAAGCAACCTGGTAGTTTAGTATCAATATCAAAATAATCTTCTAGCATGAAGGAGCTATATGGGAGTTCATCTAATTCTTTGGAAGGCTCTCTTTATTTGGAATATTCATCCTCATTTTGACTTTGGGATGTTTGTTGTTCCCCAAAATATACCAATTGATAAAGATTTATATAAAATCCCTTTTTATGATCTTTAGATGACATGAAGTGTCTATCTCCCACGTATTCTAAAATGGCCTCATCATTTTGAAACATGTCAAAGGTAGGCTCTTACTTTGATTCCAAGTCTGTGAGGGATGGATAATGAAGGGAAACATTGACGGTGGATATAGTGGTATCAATGAAGAGGTTGGTGGAAACAAGCTCCTCGAAGCGACTATAGATAGATTTTGTTTCATTGTCCTCATTAGGGAGAAATGACTCATTGGTCAGAAGAGAATCTATAATGATGTTGGTTAGGTCATCATCATATAGTTTATACCCTAATCCAAAATATTTTGGATGTTATTAAATACTGATAGGTTCAAGTTGGCCCTGCTCTTATTTTCCCAATCCCTTTCTTTTGGATTGCATGTTTTCCATCATTCTTTTGACTCTATAACAGTGTTGCTTGGGAGAGGTAAGGGCCTCATCATATAGAATGAGCCAAGAATCATCTCCATCTTCAATGTACTCATCAGACAAAAATCCAACACTTGAAAAAATTTTTGGCCCAAATTGATATTTAATGGGATTACTCTTCCTCATAGCTAGGGACCCATAACTATGTGGAGAATAGTGTAGATTGCCAATGTAAAATGTTTTGTACTTATATTCTCTGCACCCAGTGGATGTGATGTTTAGTCATGTAACATTAGTGTCTAATGGAGATATGGATTCTAATTGATTTGGAGAGATATACTTAGAAGTTATTAAGATTAGGATAGTGTTTTCAGTACCAAGGTGAGGTGATGGGGATAGTGATTGATCCATTTAATAGTTATGGAGATGATCTATTACTCTAGGAATAGTGACCTCCATTCCTAAATGGGGGGAAAGTTAAGAACTAATGGAGAGTGGATGAAACATCTTGAATTTCATGAATCCATGGTCTTCTAAGCAACATGTTATATGGTAAATCTACATCCACAACATGAACCAATGTTTGATGAACTACAGGTCCCATAGTAATAAGAAGATAAATATTCTTGAATGATGGTTTCTTGTTATCATCATAATCTTTAATCATGATTAAAGTAGGCCCAAATGATGTTTTAGAGTATCCCAATTTCTTTATAAAGTCTAAATTACACAAATTGAGTGTTGATCCTATGTCTATGAGGATAAGGGAAACTCAGTGATGGGAGAGGGTGACTTTAATGTATAATGGATAATTATGATATGGGCTAGATGGGGGTAGATATTGGGTACTAAAAGTAACTTGTTGTGATGGGGATAAATGTGCTAGTAGTGCCTAAAAATGATTAGTATCTAGGTCACTATGTACTTTTAAATCATTCAACACTTGAATCAATATTTCCCTATGTAATGTCAATGTTTTTAGAAGTTCCATCAAGTATATTTAAGTGAGAGTATTTTCTAAAAACTAAATGATGTCGTAAGATTTATTTGAACTACTTGAATCTTTCTTATAAATATTCCCCTTATGGGTAATGAATGAGGTGGAAGGATCTTAGGGAGGTGCCACATGAATTATAATTTTATTATGTCAGGTGGTTACTATACAATCAATAGTGGCCCTATTAATTTTTAAGATGGGGGATGAAAGTGGAGTGGATTATTGGATTTTGAGAATTTTGATGGTATTAATGTAATGATATGGAACATTATGGTAATTAGTGAGATTAGATGATGATGTTTGACCCTAGTCTCTTTGGGGTCTTTGGTTCTTCTGATCATGCTTTGGGAGAGGATATTTATAAATGCCAAGGTGTTGATTTGTTGATTGATTTGATGGAATTTTCATTCAATCTTGATATCATCCCTTTCTATAAGGTCTTGGATATAATGTTTTAATTGCATACACTACTTATTATCATGTCCTTTTACCATATGATATTTATAAAACTCATCTTCATGATACCAATCAGGTTTTAGTTGATGATTGTCCATAGGTTTGATCTTAAGTAGAGTAATCATGTTGGTAGAAATCAATTGATCCAAGATTGTCTCTATTGGGACTCCCAAGCTTGTAACTGGTATTTTGCCTATGTGACGCTTAGGATTACCTCAAGGAAATTTAATGGTAGAGACATTAGGGCATTGTGTAGGGCCTTTATTTTAGATTGTATGCACATGTTGTGTCTTGAAATCTGTTACCCCATCACCCACAACATTTTTATTCTTATTGAAGACTTTGGACTTGCCTAAAAAATAATTATCTTGATTTGTATTGTGCTCATTATGACAATATAACTTGATGGTTCCTTTTTTGATGAGAGATTTTTATATTTGCATGCCCTTTTCTATGAACTCATAGAAGGTCTTGGCACATTGTAAATTCAATTGATATTTAAGTTTTGTATTAATTTTATCCATTAATATCTTGTATAATGATTTCTCGGGCATGGTACACCTTAAATGGCTTGTTAAACTACACCACCTTTGCAAAAAATAGGCTAGATTTTCCCCACTTTGCTACTTAGTATTATAAAAGTCAATGATAGAAATACCATGCTCTATGTTGCATGAGAAATGTCAAACAAATTGATCTGTTAATTCTCCAAGACTATAAATTAACCCTTTAGGTAGGTGCATGAACCATTCCAAAGTAGGGCCTATGATACTTTTAGGAAATAGTCACAACAAAAGGTGTCGTCATAGGCCACTTCATGATAAGCCAAATAGAATTATTGGACATGGTCTCTAAGATCTCCCTTTCCCCTATACTTTTCAAATTTTGGTACTTCAAAGTGTGAGGGAAAGGGAATTTTAAAAATGCTCATGTCCAATGGTGATGAACAAAAGTATTCATATTTATAGTTGTGGGCTTATAAACTAGGATCCATTTGTTGGAGAGTCTTTTTTATCATTTTCCATTCTTGGGCAAAAGAGGGATCCCAAAGAGGGTTAGTAGTTTAGTTTTTACATCCTTGAGGGATGTGGGTGTTATGGGTACTATGAGCATTATTTATGTTATTGGTGTTATTGGGATTGTCAATGGTATTATTATGGGTGTTGTTATTGGTATTATTATGCCTAGGTGATGGTGGACATTGATTTCAAAGTAATAGGTTAATTTTTTGAGTTAGTTGATCTAGGCAATCCTTAATGACAACCTATCTCCTATTAATCTCATTTTGGTTTTTTAAAAAAGGTTGTGGGTGTTATTATTCTTTGATAAAACCATGGTCTACACGTTCTTCTTCTTGAAGATTACAATTATCATGTTGATGGGGTGAATTTGGTCTTGAATGGTAGATTAGGTTATGCAAGAGGGTGTAAAAAATGGTGGAAGGTAAGGTACCCTTATTTCTATAGCACATGCTAAGACATGATCTCAGTTCTCATAAAGGTAGTGGTCAATGAGATTTATTACTTCATCATTTTGAAGGGGATTAAATCTTTCATTCTCTTCCCTTTGTGTGTGCATATCACTAAGATTTTCATCATATTCTTGATTTGAGTCCATCGTATGCCCTAATGGATTATTGTATTTGTTGGAGCCTTGTCTAATTAAGAGTTGAGCTCAGGTATGGATGACCATTGTGAATAAATGGTTGTGATGAAAAAATGATGGATGAGATTGTAGTCTTCAAATACTATTTCCATCTAAAGACCAAAACCTTTAGTGCTCTAAAGGATGACGATGTAAGAAGATAGAAGACCAAGAATTAACAAGAGATAAAGTCCTTCAAGAGCCTAATCTAGCAAATGATGAGAGAAAAATGATGGGATAAAATATTTTTGTCTACTAGTAAATGGATAAGTTGATGGGTGATAGAGGATAAAAGTACCTGATAGAGATAGTGATGGTTGCTAGATTATAATTTTATAAGACTATTTTTAATGATAACCCAAAGTCAAGAGGGGTGATAATTAATGACTTGAGAAAGATGGGTGACCACTTAAGACCTTAGTTTTAGGATGAAGTCTAGTATTTAAAGAGAATGGGATGAGGATAAGAAAATTTATGATATGATATGTGATGAATGAAGGATTGGACAAAAAAACCAACTCAAGATAAAAAATAAAGGTGGGGGTGAAAAGATGATGGATGAGTGGTGGTT